>CM057451.1:154862500-155275000 GCA_016271365.2 Neoceratodus forsteri
TTTCTGTGAAGAAATACTTCCTCACATTAACCCCTTAATCTGCCCCCTTCCAACATCGTGCCATGCCCCCTCATTCCTGGACATCTCCTTTTCTGAAAGATGCTACCCTTTGGCACCATATTTGTGTCCTATAGATATTTTTAGGTTTCTGTCATATCTCTCCTGTAAGTAATTATTATGTGGGCAATCTTGGTATTTACATTGAGTACATGAGGAAGTAGGTTTTGGCAATGGAACTCTCCAGTGCAGGGTGAGATTAATGGCCTCACAGAGAAAGTGGATTGAACTGCTCAGGGTAAGACAATGCCCAAGTGCTTTGTTGTTCAATTTGGTATTATTTACAAAACCCCAGTGTTTTACCATTGACTTTATGGCTTCTTCTGGGGGAGTCTAAAGATTTAACACAAAGCACTAATTAAAACTCAGTAAAATAACAGACATGTTTTGCAGTATCTTTTGCTTAATACAGTATCTTAATGGACTGACCATTGTTTATTCTTTAGTTCCCAATTTCTGGTAGTAAAATCTAGGTTTGTTTACTGTTTCTGGATGTAAGTTAGCAAATACATACGTTTTGGTGAGCTGATGATCCCAAACTGTATGTATCCCCTGATAGTGTGCACAAACTGCGCTGCATCCATCTTTTAGCCAACCTCTATGGCCTGGCTGCAGTATTTGCTGCACCTGCTGTGAATTTAAACTTCTTTGCCTAAAGCTCATTTTAAACACTCTCCCACAGATCATTCCCCACTCCCGCCGAGGAGCCGGAGGTCGCGAGGGCTGCATCTGGAGTGCCCTCCCTGCTGCCATGATCGCCGCTGCTGGACGTCCGGACACCCCGCCCGAGAGCCGACGGTCGTGAGGGCCGCCCGAGATCACCCTCCCAGCCTCCCCACAGTGCACAGGTAATTTTTAGGCCTGAATCTACCGCCATGGATCGTGAATAGTCGGGAGCCAGCATACCTGGGGACGCTGAGCTGATCGCTGCTATTTTGGCGCCTTTCTTCAGACTGGCGCACCCGCACCACCGTGACTTTGTTCTCTCTCTTCAGCCGGTGTCTGAGTAGCCTCGCCGAACGCTGTGCGCTCGCTCCCCACCACCGCCCCCACCACCACCCCTTGGTCGGCTGTCGCTATATTGAGTTTTTCTGTCACATGACGGCCAGAACCAATCAGCCTACTTTCCCATCTGCCGCTTATATCTTTCCAGCACTAGAGGGAGTTCTGCCTCACTTTCTGCTTCTCTTTGGAAATGTCTCTCCTTAGCTTAAACCTTGCTACGCTTGGCTCTCCTCTTATCCCCGCCTGCTACTTGCTCCCCACCCCTACATCCCCTCTACTCTGCCATCGACTAAAACACCTCCTCCACTCTCAGTACTCTGCTCTCCCATCAGACTGCCCAACAACTATCTCCCAGGCTATCCCCATATCCCTCCTGCACTCTGGATCACCACACTACCCCCACCCACCACCTAAGTGCTACTCTCAGTATTGCGATTTCTACCACAAGAGGTCCCTCTCCTCGCTAGCGCCCACGGTTCTATTCTCCCTTCCCATCCCTTGTACCTCCCTGGTACGATCTCGTCGACCACATAGGTACCCCAACCCCAGCAACCAACGCCTCGCGAGGCGCCTAATTGTTCTGCTGCTTCTGCTCTCCGGCAATGTGCACCCGAACCCGGGGCCCGCCGCCTCTGCCATGCTTCAGCCTACCGGAGGCAAAGGCCCAGTGCATCGCCTTTATCAATATATGCAGTCTCCCTAAGAAAACTGCTGCCCTCCAGTGCTGGGTCTCCCAACACCCCTGACATTCTCATGCTTGCAGAAACCTGGCTCTCCTCCCTCGCCCGACTCTGCCATCTCTCTTCCAGGTTTTCCTGTTTAGGGCCGATAGGATGGGCAAGCGTGGAGGGGGGTGTGCTATCTACCTGTGCGACTCGCTCCTTGGTCATGCCCTCTCCAACCCCGAGCTTAGCTACGGGGCGCAAGCCATTACTTTAAAAATCTCCCCCCATCCAGGTCATGGCCCCCTTTATCTAACCGTGGCTTACCTACCCCTGGGGCCTAAAAAAGATCTTGCAGTCGCCTCCCTTCTTGACTACCTATCCACCCTACCCCGAAAGGCCGAACAACTAATCTTGGGCCACTTAAACACCAATTGGCTCAGCCCATCTTCTGACAATATTAAGAATGAGCTTGCAGCCCTCGACCTGTCCCAAATGGTCACCCAGCCCACTAGGATTAACAAGTAACAGGAACTAGTTCCCTTCTGGATGTAGTCCTCTCCAACCGGCCACATAAAATAGGTCCTGTGCAAGTCCTTGCGGACTCACTCAGTGACCACTCCCCTATCATCTGCTCATGGTCATCCCCCACTCTCAGCCCGGTGTACTGCAGGACCCCACGACGCCGTTTTCTCCCCAGAGGTCTTGTCAACCTCAAACGTCACCTGGCCCAAATCAACTGGACCCCAGTGGCCTGCGCACCTGACATCAACTCTGCCCTAACTTACCTCACCACAGTTTTCAACCATGCCTGTGATCGGTTTGCCCCCTTCTGCACTCCCAAGTTAAAAAAACGGACTGCTGCATGGATAACCCCTGCACTGATCCAACAACTAAAAAAAAGGGATGACCTCTGGCACATAGCTAATGACTCCGGTAGATTGGCCGATAGGCAAGCCTACAGGGCAGCCCGAAACCAATGTACCTGGACCATCAGGCAGGCAAAAGCTAAATACTACCAGGCTGCCTTGACATCCTCCTGGGGCTCATCCAGAGCTTTCTGGGACAACATAAAAGAACTGAATGGGAAAGTCCGCCTCCCCATCCCAGATTGTCATAAATGGGCTGTCTCAACTGACCTAACGTATCGCTGACTGTCTTAATAAGACTTTCACAGATTTAAGTGCTGTCCTTCCTGCCCACTTTTTGACCCAGCTGCCACACCCACTCATACTCCCACCCCAGGCCACAATTCCACTTCCAAATGATCTCACCACACGATGCCAAATCTTTCTATTAAGGTCCCTTGCCTCTCAGAACCCAAGTAGTGACCTCTTGACTCCAAAATACTACCACGCTAATGTCATGCTTATCCCCTCACGCTTATCATAACAAATCCTTATGCCTAGGCCAATTCCCAGAGGCCTGGAAGCATGCTGAAATAACCCCCATCCACAAGTCGGAGGACCGTACTCTGCCTAACAACTACAGGCCCATCTCCATCCTCCCCCCTTATCCAAAGCTTTAGAAAAAATCGAAAATACACAGCTCACGGAATACCTTTCTAAATACAACCTTCTATGTCCGAAGCAACATGGGTTTCATCCTGGCCATAGCACATCCACTGCCCTCCTGGAATTCTCCCACCACATACACTCCACACTTGACAATGGCCTGCTTGCAGGGGTGGTTTTCATAGACCTTTCCAAGGCCTTTGACATGGTGTGTCACCCCCTGCTATTACACTCCCTGAGCAAACTGGGCCTCTCTCCCAACCCCCTTAAGTGGTTCAAAGTTACCTTCACAACAGGACCCAAAGAGTCAAGCTAAATGGAACCCCTCCTCCAACCTACCTGTACTCCTGGGGTCCCTCAAGGCTCCATCCTTGACCGACCCTTTTCAGCCTATTCCTGAACACCTCCCTAGTTCCTGTTCCAGCAAAATACTACTCTATGCAGATGACGCTGTAGTCCTAGCCACTCACTCGGATCTCTCTCCAAGGCATATTACAAACGCCTTCCTTCAAACCGAAAATGGTTCAATAACCATCGCCTTGTCCTTAATCTAAAGAAAACAAAGTCCATGCTATTCACACATAGGCAAAACAGCGCCAAGGACTTTCCCATCCACATCACCACCAGCATGCTCCTCCCAATTGAACAAGTATCTTCCTATAAGTACCTGGGCATCACCTTTGACTCCGCCTTACTTTCCATGCCCACCTCAAAGCCTTGTCATCTGCCATGAACTCCAGGATCGGGCTTCTCACCGCCACAAAGACTGCCTCCCTGAACCTGCCTTAAACTAGCCATCACCTCATCGGTGTTATCACTGGCTGACTACGGGCTCCCAATCCCGCAGCTGCTGACACCACTGCCCTATCTAAGGTCCAGACCGCTATTAACAAAGCCTGTAGGTTCTTTATCGTGCCCACAGCAGAACCCACACCTGTCTGCTATACTCACCACAAATATACTCACTATTGAGGAAAGACTGAAATATCAAACCTGCCTGCTGGCCAAAAGTCTATGTCAGGCCTTGCCCTCCTGGGGTCTCTGGACCCTTGCAGCTGGCTACCAGGTCCCTGCCCACCGCAAGTCCTCCACTGCCACCTTCATTGTTCCCAGGGCCAGGACCTCTGCTGCCAAAGGTCCTTCCATCACTTGGCCCCGCGTTGGTTCAACTCCCTCCCTGAATCTATCTCCAAGATCCCGGGGATTGGCCATTTCAAAACCACCCTCCGTAAGCATATTATTGACAGCCGATGCTGTAGATGCCTGTAGCTAAACCGGTCCCGCCCTACCCCTCCCAGCGCCCTGGCACCATTTTCTAAGACTAACTGTTAGTTGTGTGATGTATCTATTGCTTTGTTACAATGCGTGTAACTCTACACATGTTTGTACCAGTATAGCTGCTGCCTGTAATTTTCAAGTGTGTTTATGTATTTTTTCACCCGTGTGTTCATCCCTGTCTCAATTCACTTAATTGTTGTCTCCCCCCCTTATGATGAGGTACCTTTGTAAACGAGTCCATGACTCAAAGGTTGTAATACCGATTTCTCCAATAAATAATAAAAAAAATAAAACAGTCTTCATGAGTATCACAACCCTAAGAGTTTCCAAAACAAAGCTGTTATTCTGTAGTTGTGCATAAAAAAAAATATTTTTTACCTTATTATAAGATCTTTCTAGCATCTGCCTAAAAGTAGCAGACAGTACTGATTTTAAGCAGTCTGTGAACAGTTTAAACTACCATATTTATTGAGCTCCCCAGGCATAGTGTGTTTATTCCATGCTGTTTTAAATGTAGGGTGCTGAAGATGCCTGTTTTTTGGCTCCCGGGGTCACTTTGGAGTTATTTTGTTGAGTATAAAGATAAATAAAAGATTCTTAAAGATACTGCTGTGCAGTTGAGGTGGTGGGCAAATAGAGATACCTAGACCCATCTTGAGAAGAGGATTCCTTCTGTATCATGGGGTTATTTTTCGTTTTGTTACATATAAACATGGAGAAACACAGTGCCATTAGGGAGCGTGCCAGTTACAGTGGAGAACATTTTTACACACCATTTTTGTTTCAATATAGCAGTCTACTTGTGATGTTAACTCATTTTTATGTTTGCTTGCACGCATGTGCAAGAAACATAGTGCCATCATCCGAGTTTTCGGAGGTGTGTCACCCCCTCTTCCAATTCAGTCAGTGTGTTGGCAGGCGCGGCCCCTGTCCACCAATGCATGCTGGAGCTGTCTATAACAAGCTCCAAAATGCAGTGGCATACAGTTAAAAGGGGGAGCTACGCTTCAGTGAGCAGCAATAAGATATCGCCTGGTCATGCGCAGCTCCCCTACACACACAGAAACGTCACGACATACCGTGCATGCTGCCCCCTGGCACACATTTTGATAGCCAACAGGGGTGCCCAATCCCCATCGGCTTGTGCTGTGCTCCCCAAATCCGACATGCCACGCTGGGTGCCCACCCCAGCGCGCAACTTCATAGAATAGCCGATGGGGTGCCCAATCCCCGCCGGCTCCACTGTCCTCACCCCCGTAGTGGGTGCCAACGCTGGCATCCCACCCTGCGGCAAACCGATCATATGGGCTGGACATGAGGGTGCCCAATCCCCGTTGGCTCCAGGACCCACAGCCATCTTGTGCCACGCTGGGACCACCCCAGCATGGCAAACATCCTGCATCGCTTTTTTTTTTAAATCCCTGAAAAGAAAAAACGGTCCCACGAGTCTTCCTCCCTGCCCCTCCCCACAACCAGCACTCCACCCACTGCGCACTCAGCCTCCCCACACCCCCACCCCATACTTACCTCCGGAGCTCGGGCGCCGAAGCATTCCTCGTGGACTGGGGAACACGTCTGCACTCTTCAAAGCCGACCGCAAACTGAGGAAATGCCGGTAAGCTGTATAATGGGATAGATAGGGGGTTTTCAACTTTGTTGCATATCTCAGGCATTTTTTGGAATTTTTGCACCAAATTTTCAACTTGGGGTTTTTGTGGGACCCCTTTTCATGAATGATGTCACTGTCATGGCGTTATTCGGGCCCTAGGGGTGATTTCGTAGTCACTGCGTGACATAACCTTTCAGGCCTGATTAATGAAACGACACTGCAAGCGTTCATAAGGTGGGCTCTCAAGAAGTCTATTTTGAAAATTTGGTGGAAAAATTCCAAAAAATGACTGTTTTACGAGTGTGCGTTGCGCAGTTCCTACGTAGGCTTGTCAGTTCGCAAATTTTCAATATTTTCACCAGATTTTCAACATTGCCATTTTACCACACCTTCTTATGAGTAGTACAGCTGTCATTTTCACATCTCACCCAAAGCGTGTTTCCGTCCATGTAGCGCACAATGGCACAGTCGGTGTCTGAAATCAATGTATAGGACAAATTAAGAAAATCACAGTGACACTGTTCATGAGCAGAGGTCTTAAAATGGCTATGTTGAAAATTTTGAATCAAACAAGCATTTGTCAATGCCGAATGTTGCTTGCTTCTATGTGCTGTTTAGGTATTTGGAAGTCATTGGAGTGCAAATATTGAAAATTTGCGAACTTCTGACGTCGTAGGAACTGCGCAACGCACGCTCGTAAAACAGTCATTGTTAGGAAATTTTTCACGAAATTTTCAACATAGCCATTTTAAGACCTCTGCTCATGAACAGTGTCACTGTGATTTTGTTAATGTGTCCCATACATTGAGTTTGCACACCGACTGCGCCATTGTGCGCTACATGGGCGGAAACACATTTTGGGCAGGATGTGAAAAATGACAGCTGTACTGCTCATAAGGAGGTGTGGTAAAATGGCAATGTTGAAAATCTGGAGTGGAAATATTGAAAATTCGCAAACCCACGAAGGCAGCGTAGAGCTGTGCAACGATACCGTAAAACAGTCATTTTAGGAATTTTTTCACCAAATTTTCAACATTGCCATTTTAAGATCTCTGCTCATGAACAGTGACACTGTGATTTTCTTAATGTGTCCCATACACTGAGTTCGCACACCGACTGTGCTATTGTGCGCTACATGGGTGGAAACATGTTTTGGGCAGGATGTGAAAAATGACAGCTGTACTGCTCATTAGGAGGTGTGGTAAAATGGCAATGTTGAAAATCTGGAGTGAAAATATTGAAAATTTGTGAACTTACGAGCCTGCGTAGGAACTGCGCAACACTCACTCGTAAAACAGTCATTTTTAGGAAATTTTTCACCAAATTTTCAACATAGCCATTTTAAGACCTCTGCTCATGAACAGTGTCACTGTGATTTTCTTAATTTGTCCCGTAAATTGATTTCGTACACCGACTGTGCCATTCTGCGCTACAAGGCGGAAACACATTTTGGGTGAGATGTGAAAAATGACAGCTGTACTACTCATAAGAAGGTGTGTAAAATGGCAATGTTGAAAATCTTAGTGAAAATAATTGAAATTTCGGCGAACTTACAGGCCTGCGTGAGGAATGCACGCGCTCGCTCAAGTAAACAGTCATTTTTAGGAATTTTTGGACCAAATTTTCAACATGGGGTTTTTGGGACCCCTTCTCATGAATGACGTCACTGTCATAGTGGTATTCAGGCCTGAAGAATGATTTCACAGTCACTGCACGAAATTACCCTTGGGACGAATAACGCCATGACAGTGACATCTATGAGAGGAAGTCCAAAATCATGTGAAAATGTTGCAAAAATTCCAAAAATGCCTGAGATATGCAATAAAGTTGAACCCCCCATCTAGCCCATTATACAGCTTACCGGCATTTCCTCAGTTCGCGGTCGGCTTTGAAGAGTGCAGACGTGTTCCCGGTCCACATCAAGATCGTCGCGCCGAGTCCGGAGGTAAGTATGGGGTGAGGGGGATGTGGGAGGCTGGGTGCACAGTGGGTGGGTGCGGGTTGTGGGAAGGGGGTTTGGGAGACGTGCCGCGGGACCATTTTTGTTTTATAGGTTTAAAAAAAAAAAAAGATGTCATGGGACGCTTGCCACGTTGGGGTGGGCTCCCAGCGTGGCACAAGGATGGGGGGCTATTCAGCCGATGGGGGATTGGGCACCCCTGTTGGCCAAAGGACTGATTGCCACGCTGGGGTGGGCTCCCAGCGTGGCACCAACTACTGGGAGGGGGATGGCGCTGACTCAGCCCGGCGGGGATTGGGCGCCCCGTCGGCTACGGCGTCAGAGTGCGCGCGCCTTGCTCTCGTCAATGGTGGGGAGCTATGCTTCTTATCGCTGCTCATCAGCGTAGTTCTTCAATCAGAGTGTTACTGCATTTTGGAGCGTCACAGACAGCTCCAAAATGCATTGGCTTACAGGGGCCGCACCTGCCATCTCACTGACTGAATTGGAGGAGGAGGTGACACACCTCTGAAATCTCCGATGATGGCACTATGTTTCTTGCACATGCGTGCAAGCAGCATAAAAATGACTGTTTTACGAGCATGCGTTGTACAGTTCCTTTGCACGCTTGTAAGTTCGCGAATTTTCAATATTTTCACTCCAGATTTACAACATTGCCATTTTACCACACCTTCTTATGAGTAGTACAGCTGTCATTTTTCACATCTTGCCCAAAACGTGCTGCCGCCCATGTAGCGCACAATGGCGCAGTCGGTGTGTGAAATCAATGTACGGGACAAATTAAGAAAATTGCAGTGACACTGTTCATGAGCAGAGGTCTTAAAATGGCTATGTTGAAAATTTGGTGAAAAAATTCCCAAAAATGACTGTTTTACGGGCGTGCATTGCGCAGTTCCTACGCATGCTCATAAGTTCGTGAATTTTCAATATTTACACTCCAGATTTTCAACATTGTCATTTTACTACACCTCCTTATGAGCAGTACAGCTGTCATTTTCCATCTTGCCCAAAATGTGTTTCCACCATATAGCACTTAATGGCACAGTTGATATGCAAATCAATGTATGGGACACATTAAGAAAATCACAGTGACACTGTTCATGAGCAGAGTTTTAAAATGGCTATGTTGAAAATTTGGTGAAAAAATTCTAAAATTACTGTTTCTGAGCTGCCAAGCAGTTTCTATGCATGCTCGTAAGTTTTGAATTTACTATTTTCACTCCAGATTTTTCTACATTGCCATTTTATTACACTTCCTTATGAACAGTACAGCTGCCATTTTTCATATGTCACCCAAAATGTGTTTTCGCACATGTAGCGCACAATGGTGCTGTTGGTGTGCGAAACCAATGTTTAGGACAGATTAAGAAAATCATAGTTACACTGTTCATGAGCAGAGGTCTTAAAATGGCTATGTTGAAAATTTGTCCATGAAATGACTGTGTTACGAGTGAGCATTGCGCAGTTTCCACGCACCCTCATAAGTTCATGACTTTGTAATATTTTCAGTCCAGATTTTCACCAGTGGCATTTTTTCACACTTCCTTATGAACAGTACAGCTGTCATTTTTCACAACATGGCTGAAGTGTGTTTTCACACTTTCAGTGCAGAGATGCGTGGTTGCTGTGGGAAATCATTGTTCGGGACAGATAAAGAAAATCACAGTGACACTGTTCATGATCGGAGGCACCAAAATGCTTGAGTTGACAATCTGCTCTAAAAAATCCCCAACCTAATTATATTACTGGTGTGCGTTGCACGGTTTCTATGTACGCCCCTGACTTCACCATTTTTTTTAAATATTTTTACTGCAGATTTGCAACATTGCCATTTTTTACACCTCCCCATGAACAGTACAGCTGTCATTTTTTACATCCTTTTCGGAATGTTTTTGCACCTGTGGTGCTAAATGCCGTAGTCACTGTGCATAAGCAGCTTTCGGCTAACAAACTGATATTCCCTCTGTTCATGAGGTGGGGTCACAAAAAAAACATGTTGAAAATTTGGAGTGAAAATTCCAACGAATGCCTGAGGTATTAGGGTTTCCAACTATAATGCCTAACCCTGTAGAGAATGACAGGCATCAGGGGTGTGACTTGGGATTCTTGCCTGTAATGCTCATACCATTCCACACCCTGCAGCCAGTGAGAGGCATCGAGGTATGCCTTGGACTCTTCGGCCCCAAAGTTCATCCCATTCTCCTATATCGCACCCATCTCATCGTATTTCCTAATGGAATGAGATGCGCATAAGGGTCAAAGACCACAAGGAACACCGTGACACTTGTCAGTGTCTGGAGGGTGGGGTGTGGTGAAATGGCGTGGCCGTTATGCCTGACGACCCAAAGCCACACCCCAATGCCTGTCACTCTCTGCAGGGTGGTGGTGGGGTTGGCTTCAGTTCAATACTTCACTGCCATTCCTATTACGCAGCTCTGTAATTTCTACACTACCACTGCCAATGCCAGCAAGCAAACATTCGGCATTGACAAATGCTTGTTTAGTATTCTTAACAGTCTACTAAGTATTGGCACCCTACAAGAGTAATGCTGTTTAACCAATGTGAAGCATTAGGCATTTTGAATCACTTTAAAAGGTAAAGGTAATGACAGAGTAAAAATGAAGGCTATTGTTCGCATTTTACAATAACGTTATGAATATCTTTGTTCAGTTTCAAGCAGTCTGTAGAACTGCATTGAACATATAAAAGGTCACAGAATTGCCACTTAGGGCCATCACAGTCAAGTGAATCCTTAGCAGAATGTTAAGAATACTCAAAAATAGAGTTAAGATCACAAGCAGACTGTTACATTGAATGGAATGTGTTATGTAAAAAATGTTCTCCGCTGTAACTGGCAAGCTCCCTAATGGCGCTGTGTTTCTGTAACAGAAAGAACAAAGAGGCTCAAAGCACATAGATATAGATGAACTCCTCTTAGCAGGATGGGGCTGGTATCCCTGTTTACCCCCCCCCCCCAACAGAGCAGCATTTTTAAGCAATTACTATTTATACTCAACAAAATAAAATTGAAGTGACCTCAGAAGCTAAAAAACAGGTATCCTCAGTACCCTAAATTTAAAATGGTATAGAATTAATACACCATGCATGGGAAGCATGAGAAATATGGTGGCTTAAACATGTTATGTATTGTTACTAGGGATTTGACAGTAAAGGAAAGTAAAATCATTTGTACCTGTAGAAGCTGAGATTTAAGTGCTGACTCCATGTCATTATTATTCCATGTAGTCTAACGTTTATTTCACTGGATGTTTCTAATCTACAGAAAGGTGTGAAGTACCATTTTAGAACTGTACAATGCAGTCTACATCCTTGCTGATCTCTTGCACTGTTGTCTCACTGCATTAGTGTCCTATTATAGAACTGTGGTTGAGAAAGACATAGACTACATCATACAGTTCTAAAATTGTACTTACCAGCAATGTGTATATTAGAAATATCCACTTTGGGTTATTTAAAGACCCATATGTAGATTGAACCATACTGGAACCAGTATTTAAAGACAGTTTCTACTGGGAAAAACTGACTTTCAGTTTCAGTGCAGTGCTTCTTCTAGCGCTTTAATTTCAGACAGTGGTGTGTCACAGCCGATGAGCTCTCTCTGTGTGATTAACATTGTTCTTTTAGCAAGTACAGAGTAAGTAACAGTGAACCAACTCATAGAAATAGTTATTATGTGGGCAGTCTTGGTATTTACATTGAGTATATGGGGGGAAGTAGCTTTTGGCAATGGAAATCTGCAGTGCAGGGTGAGATTAATGGCCTCACAGAGAAAGTGGATTGAACTGCTCAGGGCAAGACAATGCCCAAGTGCTTTGTTGTTCAAGTCAGTCTTGTTTACAAAACCCCAGTGTTTTACCATTGACTTTATAGTTTCTTCTGGGGGAGTCTAAAGATTTAACACAAAGCAACAATTAAAACTCAGTAAAATAACAGACATGTTTTGCAGTATCTTTTGCTTAATACAGTATCTTAATGGACAGACCATTGTTTATTCTTTAGTTCCCAATTCCTGGTAGTAAAATCTAGGTTTGTTTACTGTTTCTGGATGTAAGCAAGCAAATACATATGTTTTGGTGAGCTGATGATCCCAAACTGTACGTATCCCCTGATAGTGTGCAAAAGCTGCGCTACACCCATCTTTTAGCCAACCTCTGTGGCATTGCTACAGTATTTACTGCACCTGCTGTGAATTTAAACTTCTTTGCCTAAAGCACATTTTAGTCTTCATGAGTTTCACAAACCCAAAGAGTTTCCAAAACAAACCCGTAATTCTGTAGTTGTGCATAAAATAAAATCTTTTTTACCTCATTATAAGATCTTTCAAGCATCTACCTGAAAATAGCAGACAGTATTGATTTTAAGCAGACTTTGTGAAAAGTTTAAACTGCCATGTTTATCATGTTTATAAAGCTTCCTAGGCATAGTGGGCCAAATATTCAAACTGCGCCATTCTGTGGCGCAAGCCCTTGTGCTGCTCAAAAGTTAGCAGGGGGTGTGGCGGAAGGCGATATTCAATGGAGTTGCGCTTATTGAGCAAATCCTTTGAATATCACCCCCCCGCCCACAGCCACTGTGCATGGTGCAGTGGAACTTGCACCACCGCAAATGGTCAGAGTGGAGCATTCAGATGTGGTGGCACAAGTTCCATTGCGCCATGCGCAAATCTGCGATATTCAAAAGGTGACATGCAAATGGCGCCATAATTTATGCAGGGTGCACAGGTGGCCATTTGCATCTAATTATGGCCCCATTTGCATACCATTAGCATGCAGGTGTGCCGATCCCCGACGACTTGCACCTGGCGCCCTGCCAGGCAGCAGCCATTGGGGACCGATGCCCCCTGCAGCCCGATCCTGCAGCATACAGTAATTCAACCCCCAGCCCGATTGCGGGCATAAAGTGATCCAACCCCGTGCCCCGATCAAGACATAAAGCAATTCAACCCCCACCCTGACTAGCCCAATCGGCGGGCAAAACATAATCAACCCCCTCCGACTAGCCCGATCGTGGGCATAGCGTATGAAACCCCCCTCCCATTAGCCGATCGCGGGCATAAAGGACATCTTCCCCACCCATGGTAGCCTGATGGTATTGGGCGCAATGTATAAACCCCCCACTAGCCCGATCGCGGACATAACGGCAACCCCCTCAAGACCAATATCCCGTTGCTGGTCCAGTGGACGATGAATCCGATCGTGGGCATAAGTTCAAACCCACCCCTCCAAGTCCAATATCCTTGGTGATCTAGTGGCACCCTACCCCACCCGCCACGGAGCCCCACCACCCGCTACCCCACCCGCCTGCCGCCCGCTGCCCATAAGCGCAGCAGCCGGTACAGGGCTGACCGCCCATTGGTTCAGAGCATGAGCCAATGGGCATGCAACCATACGTCTAAAAAGCAGTCAGATATGATGAATGAGAATTCCATTCATTCCACATATCTGGACTGCTCACCGATATAGAGCTACCGCCCTAACTCATGCTCTGAACCAGATCGACATCAATACCAAACTATCGGTCGGCCGAAGCGATGAAATGGCTTAGTAGTCAGTGCTGCGCTCCCGCGCCGGCTGGCCAGGGGGGAGTGGGGTAGTGAAGGCTCTGTGGGTGGAGTGGGGTGGAAACCACTAGATCATCAGGGATGTGGGACTTGGGGTGGGTTTGAACTTATGCCTGCGATCGGGCTTGGTGGTCACTGGACCCAGGGATATTGGTCTTTGGGGGGGTTGTCTTTATGCCCACCGATCAGGCTGTAGTCAGAGGGACTCATACGGTATGCCCGATCAGGCTAGTCGGGAGGTTCTTACGTTATGCTAGTCACGGGGGTGGGGAAGATGTCGCTATGCCGCGATCGGGCTGCTGCGGAGAATACTCTGCTGCCGCAATCGGGCTACTGGAGGGTTACTATTATGCCCGCGATCGGGCTGCGGGGGCACCGGGAACAAGTGGAGGGGCCAGCTACAGGTGGCAGCTGCTGTGTGCACCCTGCAATGCGGCAGCTCACCTGAGAGTGGCCTCGACGTCATCCTTTTGGCTTAAAGGTTGTGCAGGCGCAGATAGGGTTAGCATCTGCACAGCTCTGCATGGCCCGACTGAATGTCGGGCCGGTTGTCACGTTTCTCCCCTTCAGTTGAGCATGCCTTCATTAGCATTGTGCTGTTGCTCAGCATGGTTTGGGGCGTGGCTGCCTCCTGCTGAATACTCTAGCAAGTAAACGATTCCGGACTTGTGCAGTGCACCTATTGCGCATGGCTCAGCTCTTTTGAATATCTGGGCCAGTGTGTTTATTCTATGCTGTTTTAAACTTCGGGTGCTGAGGATGCCTGTTTTGTGGCTCCTGGGGTCACTTTGATTTTATTTTGTTGAGTATAAACATAAATAAAAGATTCTTAAAGATGTTGCTACGTAGTTGGGGTGGGGGGCGAATAGAGATGCCTAGACCTGTCCTGCGAAGAGTATTTCTTCTGTATCTTGGGGTTGTTGTTCTTTTTGTAACATATAAACAGAGAGAAACACAGTGGGTGGGGTATTCAGAATGCACCAGGCAGGGGTGCAAGCCTAGGCGCACTTACAGCTAGGATCAGCCAGGCATGATCCTGGGCGATATTCAAGGTTCTGCGTCATGGCTCAAGCAGCATTGATATGAATGGGGCCGCCCACACTGTGCACTGGCGCCGTGGCACTGCGCCAGTGCATGTGGCAAGTGAGGAGCAGGGGGATGCACCACCACAAGTGCAGGTGTGCTAGGTGCAGCAACCACACTATTCAGTGCTGGGCATGAAAATTGAGGCCATTATGCATGCAAGGTGCAAATGGGGCCATTTGCATGTCATTATGGCCCCATTTGCATGCAGGTGCGCTGATCCCCGGCAACTTGCGCCTGACGCCCTGCCAGGCTGCAGCCATTGGGGACCGACGCCTCCTGCCCCTTGGTGGGCAATGTGTCCCAACACCCGATCATGGGCAAATAAAGAATCTAAATCCCTGGCAGTCCAGTGGACCCGCTCCCCTGCCCGATCGTGGGCAAATAAAGAATTTAATTCTCTGGTGGTCCAGTGGACCTGATCCCCTTGCCCGATCACAGGCAAATATAGAATTTAGTTCCCTAGTGATTCAGTGGACCCACTTCCCTGCCCGATTGTGGGCACATAAAGAATTTAATTCCCTGGTGGTCCAGTGGACCTGATCCCCTGCCCGATCGCGGGCAACTAAAGAAATCTAATCCCTGGTGGTCCAGCGGTACCCTCCCCTCACCCACCCACTGGACCCGCCACCCGCTCCCCTGGTCAGCGGCGGGTGGCAGCTCCTCACCACAAGCTGCCCGGCCGCCCCACTGACTGACAGTGTACTGTATGGCTGTACACTGTTAGTCCACTGCATGGGCTAGTGGGCATGCAGACCGTACTCTACACAGTCCCAAAATGTGAATGTGAGCGCGGTGGACTAATAGGCGTGTAGCCATACTGTATGCTACCAGTGAGCCGGTGGGCGGCTAGGTGAGGGATGCTTCACCGCCGCTGACACAGAGAGGAAGCGAGGTGGCAGGTCTCAGTGGGCGGCTGAGAAGAGGAGCACCACTGTACCACCAGGGATTACATTCTATATAGTTGCCTGCGATCAGGCATGAGATTGATCCACTGGACCCTGAAATAAGTGCTTTGTTACCTGCCCGATCAGGTAAGGGAGCAGTCCACTGTGGACCCTGGGAATAAAATTCTTTATTTGCCTGTATGATCGGCTGGATCAGATCCCACTGGACCACTAAATATATGGTTTAAACTACAGCCTGCGATCAGGCTCAGGATTGAGGTCCACTGGATACTGGGAAACATTTACTCACATTTATGCCCTTGATCGGGCAAAGGGTAGGTCCACTGGACCACCAGGGATATAGATTTATTGTACGTTTGGGCGGGGGGACATGATGCCTGTACTGGGTAACTGGAGGTCGGGTGGCCACCCACAGCTGGCGGCTGCCGTGTTATGCCCAATGTCGGGCAGCCAGCCTGTGGGTATCCACTGACTTGGTCTGCCTTTTACAGGTGGATCTTTGCACCCCTGTGTGGCGCAGGAAGGTTTGTGCCTGCATATGCGCTGCACATCCCAGAGCTGAATAATGGGATGTGCCGCACATGCATGAGCACGCCCCTGCACTGCGCCCGAGCATTACTGGTGCACCTCGGCGCATTGGGATTTGCACAGCGCAACATCCCCCTTTGAATATCGTGCTGGGGCACATCAGTGGGTTGTGCATGGTGCAGCACTGTAGTGCCTTGTGCAACCCCTTTGAATATCCCACCCAGTGCCATTAGGGAGCGAGCCATTTACAGTGGAGAACATTTTTACACAACATTTTTCTTTCAATATAGCAGTCTGCTTGTGATGTTAACTCTCATTTTTCAGTACTCTTAACATTCTACTAAGGATTGCCACCCTGCAAGAATAATGCTGTTTAACCAACATGATGCAAAAGGCATTTTTAATCACTTTAAAAGGTAACGGTAATGACAGAGTTAAAAAAAAAGCATTTGTTAATGCCGAATGTTGGCTTGCTGGCATTGGGATTGGTAGTGCAGGAGATAGAGAGATGCATAATAGGAAAGGAAGTGAAGTATTGAAGTGACGCCAACCCCTTCCCCCACCCTACAGAGACTGACAGGCATTGGGTATGTGCCTTTGGGTCATTGACCATAACGTTCATGCCATTTCACCTCACCCTACCCTGCAGACACCAACAGGTGCTGCGGTGTGCCTTTGGGTCTTTGGGCCTTACGCGCACCCCATTCCATAAGGAAATATGCTGAGATGAGTGCAGTATAGGATAATGGGGTGAACTTTGGGGCTGAAGACTCCCAAGGCACACCTCGATGCCTGTCACTGGCTGCAGGGTGGGGGTGGAATGGCGTGAATATTATGGCCGACTATCCCAAATCACACCTCAGATGCCTGTCAGTCTCTACAGGGTGGGGCATCACGGTTAGAAACCCTAATGCCCCGGGCTTTTGTTGGTATTTTCACTCCAGATTTTCAACATGGGAATTTTGTGACCCCACCTCATAAACAGTGGTTCTATCAGTTCGTTGCACAGTGACTGCGCCATTTGGCGCCACAGGTGCGAAAACACATTTTGGGCAGGATGTGAAAAATGACAGCTGTACTGTTCATAAGGACGTGTGAAAAAATGGCAATATTGAAAATCTGGACTGAAAATATAAAAAAATTCTCGAAGTTATGAGCATGCATGGAAACTGCGCAACGCACGTTTGTACTACAGTCATTTTTTGGATTTTTTTTACCCAATCTTCTACATAGGCATTTTGGGACCTCCCCCTCATGAACAGTGGCACTGTGATTTTGTTAATCTGTCCTGAAAGTTGATTTCCCACAGAGACTGCGCCATTGTGCACCACAGGTGCGAAAACACATTTTGGGTAGGATGTAAAAAGTGACAGCTGTACTGTTTATAAGGAGGTGTAAAAAAATGCCAATGTTGAAATGGAAATATAAAAATTGGCAAAGTTATGAGGTGCATGCAAACTGCACAATGTACGCTCATAACGATCATTTTTGGAATTTTTCACCAAATTTGCAACATAGAGTTTTTGGGACCTCACCTCATGAACAGTGACAATATCGTTTCGTTACTCAGTCATGAAAGGTGATTCCATGCAGTGACCATGAAATCATCTTTCAGGACTGAGTAACAAAATGACAGTCACCTGTTCATAAGGTGGGATCCCAAGAATCCCATGTTGAAAATGTGGAGCCAAAATTCCAAAAAATGGCTGAGATATCCACCTAAGTTGAAAACCCTTACTGATGCCATTATAAAGCTTACCGTGATTTTCTTCAGTTTGCGGTTGGATTTTGAAGAGTTCAGAAGTGTCCTGCTCCACGAAGATCGCTCGCCCATACCCCGGAGGTAAGTATACGGGAGGTGAGTGTGTGTGCAGAGGGTGGTGCAGGTTGGGGAAGGGGGTGGATGATGAGGGATCATTTTCTTTTTTACAGGGACAAAATAAAAACAGACGTCGGGGGAAGGTTTTCTTTATTTACAGGTTTAAAAAAATTATTTTGGGCACAATGTTGTGGGCTCCCATTGTGCCACATGAGTTAGCATCGAGGGGGACTGATGCTGACGGGGATTGGGCACCCCTGTTGGCAAACAAAGTGGGGGTGGGGACATGATGCCGATGGGGATTGGGCACCCCGTCGGCAAACAAATTAGACTGGGGGGGAACATAATGCCAACGGGGATTGGGCACCCCATTGGCAAACAAATTAAGCATGGGGGAGTACATGATGCTGACAGAGAATTGGCACCCAAGTCAGCAAACAAATTGAACTGGGGGGACATGCCGATATGGGGATTTGGCACCCCTGAAGTCGACTTTTTGGGGATTGTGTGGCAGATGGCAGGAGCTGCCATATTTATTGAAATCTTTCACCAGGAAAGGCATGTAATGGAGTCTTGTCATCTGACACTCCAATGAGAAACTCCACCTCATTGAAGCGGCAGATTTCTTTCAACTCCATGGCTCTCTTTGAAACTGCTGTCATCAGAAGCATGCTCGCTAATTGGTGGCTGAGGGACGCACCCACTAAAGCGTTCCCTGCACTGGCAACAACACTGACACACCTCTGAAATGCTCTTCTACCACAAGATGTTGCTTGCGCATGTGCAAACCAACATAATGAAGGTTATTGTTGGCATTTTACAATAACATTATGAATATCTTTGTTCACTTTCAAGCAGTCTGTAGATCTGCATAGAACATACTGTATAAAGGGTCACAGAAATGATACTTGGGCCATCACAGTCAAGTGAATCAATAGCAGAATGTTAAGAATACTTAAAAATTTGACTTAACATCACAAGCAGACTGTTACATCTAACGGAATGTGTTATGTAAAAAATGTTCTCCGCTGTAACTGGCAAGCTCCCTAATGGCACTGTGTTTCTGTAACAGAAAAAACAAAGAGGCTCTCAGCTCTTGGATATAGATGAAATCCACTTAGCAGGAATAGTCTGGGTATCTCTGTTTGCCATCCCCTCCCCGGAACAGTGCAGCATCTTTAAGCATTTACTATTTATACTCAACAAAATAAAATTGAAGTGACCTTGGAAGCTAAAAACAGGCATCCTTAGCACCCTAAATTTAAAACGGCATAGAATAAATACACCATACCTGGGAAGCATGAGAAATATGGTGGATTAAATATTTTATGTAAGTGTGTTTAAAATCAGTACTGTCCTCTGTTTTCAGGCAGATTCTTAAAAGATCTTATAATATGGTAAAAAGATTTTTATGCGCAACTAGCAGGAACCGCCAACAAGTAAATGCTCACCCGCGGCCTTTGTTCAAGTGAGGGGGGGGGTTTGTAATGTTCAGATGAGCGAGGACCAGGACCCGGGAGAGAGTGCAATGGGCAGCAGGAGCTGCCACCAAGTAACGGGTTGCTCAGAGGAGTGAGGACCAGGACTGGGGAGATAGAGTGCGATGGGCAACAAGAGCTGCTGCCAAGTAAAACTGCACCCACATGGCCATTGTTCAAGGGGGGAGGTTGTTCAGAGGAGCAAGGACTGAGACTGGGGAGAGAGAGTGCAACGGGCAGCAGGAGCCACTGCCAAGTAAAGCCGCACCTGCGCAGCCTTTGTTTGTGAGAGGGTTGTTGCTGAAAGGAGCGAGGACCGGGACCAAGGAGATAGAGTGCGATGGGTGGCAGGGGGGTGTTGTTCAGAGGAGGAAGGACTGAGACCAGGGAGACAGTGAGTGTGACAGGTGACTGGAGCTGCCACCAACTAAAGCCACACCTGCACGGCCATTGTTTGGAGGGAAGCAGTGTTGCTCAGAGGAGCGAGGACCAGGACCAGGGAGATAGAGTACGACTGGCAGCAGTAGCCGCTGCCAAGTAAAGCAGCACACATGCAGCCATTGTTCAAGGAGGGTGTTGTTCAGAGGAGTGAGGACTGAGACCGGAGAGAGAGAGAGAGAGAGAGAGAGAGTGCTACGGGCAGAAGGAGGCACCGCCAACTAAAGCTGCATCTGCGTGGCCATTTTTTAGAGGGGGTGTTGCTGAGAGGAGTGAGGACTGGGACTGGGGAGCTAGAGTGTGTTGGGTGGCAGGAGTCGCCACCATGTAAAGCCACACCAGCGCAGCCATTGTTCGGTGGGGAGGGGGTTGCTCAGAGGAGCAAGGACTGGGACCAGGGAGAGAGAGTGTGACAGGCGGCAAGAGCCGCCAACAAGTAAAGGGGCACCCGCAGCCATTCTACAAGTGGGGGAGTTCAGAGGAGCGAGAAACAGTACCAGGGAGACAGCCGCACCACTACTTTACTAGCAGTTACATTACAAGTGTTGGCAGGGTGCTTTATGGGACAGAAGGTGCGTGTGTGTGTGGGGGGGTATGTAAATAACTGCAGAGACTAAACCATCCCTGCTTGCAGTGGCACATTTCTTTCAAGTAGACACCATTTCTCTTGGGCTACTGTCATAGGCAGCTTGCCAAGTGATTGATGCATCAGGGAACGAGTCCAACGCAACTTCAGCTGCATTGGCCAGAACAGTGACACACCTCTCAAATTCTGTCCTGTCACAAGGTGTTTCTTGTGCATGCACACAAACAAACACAAAAATGACACAAAGCCAAAAATACAGGCCTAAACAATGATTGGCTATTGTACAGGAAGACACAAAATAAATATACTCAATAATTAAGATTAACTAAACAAAACTACATCCATTTAAGAGTAGATGTTAATATTAAACAAAATCCCAGAACTTTCTGGAATATCATGGCAGGGTTAATGGGTAAAAATATTTATTTATTTAGTTATTGTTGACTGGGTAAGTGTGCTAGACAGCAAAGCTATCTACTTTCAGGCATGATCCAGGAGATTTTATACAATGGGGTAGGAAACAACAGTGAATACAAAGTATACGTCAGGTGATAACAAGCAGTACAATAATCTCTAATCTCTCCCATTGTATTTTATCTACCTCTAACATTAAGGCTGTGGGGGCAAGCCAATCCAGGCTGGAGCAGTGTGACCAGCTGTGAGTGAGCTTGGGTACTGACAGAGCAGAGTGGCAGATGTTGTTATAGCAGATGTCGCACTTGTGGAGGAGCCCTTTTGAGGATTCCAGAAGGAAAACCAACCCATGGTCCAGTTTAGGTCTCAGAACTGTGTTGGTGTGTTAGCCCTGAGTCTGTACATGCTGTGCTTCTAAAATAAATAACACTCTATTTTTTTTTAAACTTATTTTTTATTTCTCATTGTTAAACATGGAATGAATCATTACATAATTCATAACGGGTTCCTTAACAGGTATGAAGTACAGAGGTTAAATTGATTACTTTAGAGATATAAGTCTGAGACTTAATAATGTCCTTGTTTTCCCAAGAGCGGTAAGCCTTCTCAGCAGCAAGGACCAGATCAGTGACTCCAGAGGACGGTACAGCTTTGCCCCCCCGGAAATGTCTCATCAAGTCCAAGCCCACCAAAGGGCCCTGTCTTCTCTTTCCTGGGAATAATGTTGCAACCACATTTACTGTACTTCCAAACAATATTCAGCCTTCAGTAACAAGAACTATATTGTGCACATTAATAAAATAAATTATCATTTATAAGAACCAAATCTGTGCAATGCGTGGTCATTATGAATTAAACCTTAGTTTCCAACTGTACCCAAGTCCAACCTGTGGGCTGTCTTAAACCCTTAGCAAGGGGTCCACTGCAGATTCTCCTTTTTTTTTTTGACTCCCCCTGCACCTGGCTGGTCTCTCATTCAGGCCCCCACATGAACTGCCCTATCACGGCTACTCCTGACCCCCCTACCGACCTATATTGCAGCCAGCCCCAAGTAACCCCGGTGTATCCCTTCACCAGGTGGGTCTCTTACCTCCATAGGAGAATGGCCTGGCAGCCAACCAATGATCCTGGGATGCTGCTGGGACAGCATATCAAGGTCCACGAGCCTGGTGGTGAGGGTTCTGGAGGGCTGTCACCCAATCAGACCCAGCCATTTTTTAAGCTTTGTCCCTGAGGTGATGTGCCACTGACATCAAGGCCTCACGTGACGTCCGTCACTCCCTAGTGTATTGGGGATGATGTCCTGCTGTACTCCCAGCCTCTGCCAGGAGTCAGCAAGCGCCGTACCACACATCCACCCTCCCCCCTGAGAAGGCGAGCCATTGTTGGATGCTCATTTCCCTCTCTCCCGGCCAGCCCTCCAGCAACCCGAGTCCGTTCCCAAACCCGGGTCACTGGTGTCGCAGATGGAAATCCAACTGCTGTGCCAGCAGGCCATTCTGCAGATTCTTTTTCCTGCAAGGCCTCAGGGGTCACTTCTATTTGTGTGTGGGGGGGGGGTGGACTTCTCGCCAACCAAGGCATCCAGTCTGCTAAAAATCTTTCTAGGTGAAAGTGAATTGAAGCAGTCAGTCTCTCCATCTCACTGAGCCCCTCAATCTTCTTAAACCACTGAGAAAGGGTCGGTGGGTCTGGGGAAAGCCATTTAATAGTAATGCACTTAAGTGCAGCCACTCGAAAATATGAAAACGTTTATGACTTCCCCCTGCCCCAGACAACACTCCACCCAGCCCCAAGACCAAAGCCTGAAAGGTGCAAGGACAAGGGGTCCCATAATGACCTGAATCTGCACATGTATTGTTGCCAAAATGGCTTCAACACCGGGCATCCCCAAAATATATGATGATGTGTACCTTTGAGAGTGCATTGTTTCCTACAATGGTCAGAGCTAGAGAGACCAAGTGCCTCATGCAGAAGGGGGTCAGAAAGAACCTTACTAATATTTTCCAATTGAATTCTCTAAATGAGGGGGACGATGTGACTGCCCAACCCTTCTCCAACCTCTGGGACCAACTTGGCCTGGGGACCGGACCCTGTATCTCTGATTCCCATCTTAAGCGCAGCTGTTCATTATATAAGGTGGGCTTTTTCAAAATAAGGTTGTATATTTGGGATATTGGCTTCATTTTCACTGACAGATGAACCCACCAATCGAACAGGTCCTCCAACTCTGACCGAAGCCTAAGGATCTTCCCATGATTGGCTTCTTTCAAAATAAAGTTTCTCACTTGTAAAAAATCTAAAGAAGTCCCCATTACATGGCTTGTATTTTTGCCTAATATGAGCAAAACTTATACACCCTCCTTGCGAAAAAAGCTGCGAGAAACAAACCAACCTTTGGCCTTCCCAGAACACATAACCCCTATCCAGGGTGGGGGGCACAAAATCAATGTGATGTCTTATCAGTGAAAGTGGACCCAGATCATTGGGAGAATCTAATATTTGTCATAGTTTAAGTAAAGACCTAATAGTATGCTTAGTCCAGGGGTTGTCAGTCTTGGACCAGATAGTTAGTGGAATTGTCCCCATAGCTAATGTCCATAGAGGTTGGCCCTTAAGTTGGTCCCTCTCCATTCCGTACCAACCTGATTCTTCTCTGTTTGAGCCAAGACAATAGCCATGGCCCCTGTGCAGCCAAATAGTATTTCTCCATATCAGGGAGCCCCACACCCCCTCCCTCCCTCCCTGGGAGCTGACAGAAGAGAGTAGGGCAGCCACAGTCGACTGCCCCCCCCAAATAAATTTTTTAATGGCTATGTTTAGTTCTTTCCAGAAATTGCCTGGGATTGGCACCGGGAGTGTTTGAAATAGAAACAGGAACCGTGGTAACACATTCATCTTAATAATCGGTACCCTTCCGTAAATGGAATGAGGTAAAATTTTCCATCTGGCCAGATCTTGTTTCACCACCTGGAAAAGCTTCGTATAGTTGTTTGTAAACAGCCTTGAGGTGTCCACCGAAACTTGCACTCCTAGATACCTGTGAGTATTTTTGTGTGCCCTGAAGAAGGGAAACTGTGAATTGAAACCTGAGGGAGGAGAGCCACTCAACAAAAGGGCCTCTGATTTGATCTGATTAATTTTATAGCCTGCTAATTGGGGGAAATGGCTCAAGAGCCGCATTGGGGGGAGGGAGAGTCTGGGGATCCAACAAGAAAAGCAGAGCATTGTCGGCATATAAGGCAATCGTCTGCTCTACTCCACCCACCTCGATGCCTTTAATTCCTGGGTCATTTCGAATCTTGGCTGCCAGGGGCTCCAAAGATAAGGTGAAGAACAAGGGTGACAGAGGGCAACCCTGTCTTGTTCCCCCACCCAATTTAAACCTCTTAGACATACATCCATTAACCCTTACCAAGGCCTCAGGACCATCATACAAGCTCATGACTGCCCCAATAAACCTTTCCCCTAGGTCGAATTTTTGTATAACTTTCTTGAGAAAAAAACAATCAACCTGGTTGAAGGCCTTTTCAGCATCCACCCCAACTGCTATTTGGAATTGTTGTTTACCCTTTTGGGATGAAATAATATTCAAGAATCTTCTAATATTGTCCTGTAAAGGTCTACCTGTTATGAATCCTGTTTGATTGTAATGGACAAGGGAACCTATAACATTCTGCAATCTATTAGCCAAAACACCAGAGAAGATCTTGAGGTCATTATTTAACAAAGAGATGGGCCTATATGACCCACACTCCTGGGGCTCTTTTCCAGGTTTGGAGAGTACTGTGATCTGAGAGTACTTCCAGGATGGAGAGGCAGGACTAGAATTCTGAGAGAATTACGTTTGATGTTTTCTGTAGAATGGGCAGAAGTTCCAGAATGAATGTTTTATAACATTCGATGGGGAGACCATCTAATCCTGGGACTTCGTAATTTTTTTTGGTCATTATATGTTGTCTAAGTTCCTTTTGGGCAATAGGGGCTCCTAATATATCTTTATCTGGGTCATCTAAGGAAGGTAGTTTTATAAATCCTAGGTACTCCTCTATTTCTTGTTAGTGAGTTGGACACCTTTCTTGGCTGTAGAGAGCCTCATAGTATGTGGCAAAACCCTGAACTATCTCCCTTGGCTTAGTTGATGGGGGGGTCTTGGGGGTCAACGCGTAATTTTAATACCGTCCTGTTTGCAGCTTCTTTCCTAAGTTGGACTGCCAATAACATCCCTGCTCTGTCGCCTTGTTCATATTATAGCTGCTTTACATATCTAAGTTTGCCTTCTATTTTTTGGTCCAATAACTTTCCAAGCTCCCTTCTAGCTGCCTGTAGCCGTGTCTCTACTTCAGAGTTCCTACTTTGTTTATGGAGAGGTTCCAACTCAGCTATTTCCTTCTCTAGCTGGATTTTTATTGTAAGTTTTTTTTTGAAGTTGAGAAGAAAATAAATAATTTTCCCTCTTAAATAAGCTTTCAGGGCATCCCATAATATTGGCATGGTGGTCTCCTCCTGTGTGTTAAGCTCCATAAATGATTTGATCTCTCTCGAGACCATTTCTTTAAAGCCTTCCCTGTTTAAAAGGCTTGTGTTCAGTCTCCAAGTCGAGTCCCTTGCCACTAGGTCAAAGTGAAAAGTCAAACTGACGGGGGCATGATCTGAGATTGTAGAAATGCCAGTTTTTGAGGATTCTGCTAGGTGAGCCCATTCCATAGAAATGAGAAAAAAATCTAGCCTGGAATAGGTGCCATGTCTGGGGGAGTAACAGGAGTAATCCTTTACCTTGGGATTTAAATATCTCCAAATGTCGCCGGCCCAGTTTCACTGAGGGTTGAGGCACTAGATGCCACACCTCACGCTATGTCGGTGACTCAGGTTTGGAAATGGACCCGGGTAGCTGGGGGTTGGCAGGGGGAGGGAGGATCAAGTGTCCCACCGGATGCTGTCCTCCCTCAGGAGTGGGATACCCGGGACACACCAGCGTCCGACACTCCTGTAGAGAGCTGGTGGAAGCACTGGTCCTTGAAGGGATGGGCGACTCTGACACTCGGAGTCGGGGAGGGGGGACGTTGTACGGAGCATGGGAGGCAAGACGTGCGTCAGCATGTCACCTCTCAGGACTGAGTCCCAAGCTCTGGCGTCTCAGGGGGATGGGATGGGGGGAACACAGAAACAGGAAAAATTACCCTCGCGGTCCTGGATGATGACTGCTCTGCTT
This sequence comes from Neoceratodus forsteri, assembly GCA_016271365.2. Taxonomy (NCBI): domain Eukaryota; kingdom Metazoa; phylum Chordata; order Ceratodontiformes; family Ceratodontidae; genus Neoceratodus; species Neoceratodus forsteri. The sequence goes on from CM057451.1 coordinate 154,888,634, forward strand.
GCCCCAGACCACCGACACCGGGAAAGACCCCACTGCGCAGAGAAGGGGAGGAGGCACTCTAGGGGCAGATCATGGGTCCAGGAGCTGGAAGTGAGCGTTGCGAGGCCTGAAGGAGAGGATCGAGAGGGTAGGAAAAACAGGAGGAGTAAAAAGAAATTGTAAAAACAAAATATAAATAAATAAATAAATCTCTCCAAATGTCGAGTAAGCCAAAATCTGCCATGATTTTATGGATTATGGAGGTTGATTTGGATTTAGTACCTGTGCACAACTGTCCTTCTCTGTCCTGGGATAGGGACAGAATAATATTAAAGTCTCCCCCTATAATTTTTATACTACTGGGTTCGATATTTTTCCCCTGGTTAGAGTATTGATAAAAAAAATCTTGTCTTAGATGCTCTCCATTCGGGGCATATAAATTTAGTAAGTTGATTTTATGTTCTCCAAATTCTCCCAAGACTTGAACAAACTTACCTTATGGGTCTAAAGAGAAACTAGTCACCTTAAAGGAGCTGTTCTTTCTTATCAGTATGGCCACCCCTCTCTTCCATTTATGTTCAACAAAATGGGGTGCATGGACTTCCCCAACCCAAGACCGCTTCAGTTTTTTATGATCTTCAGGGCCCAGGTGTGTTTCCTTGAGGAAAACTACCTCCACTTTAAGTTTATTAAGCTCTTGTAAAAGTCTTGATCATTTGATGGGACTATGCAGTTCCCTTACGTTATATGTTATAACCCAGAGTGACCCCATCATAAAAGTCTCTGCTGAGGAAGTCCACGCATACCTTATAACTCTGACCACGCATTTTAATGTGTACAATAATTATAACTATAAACATAACAGCTGTTAACAAACTTACATAATTCTGTAACACGAACATCTCAGTCAACACCATAAAAGACCCTTTACATGAGAATCTAGTTTTTTGTCCCCCTTTTTTATAACTAGTCCCAAACGGTAGTGAGGGTGTAAAGGGAGTATAACTTTACCACAATGAAAATGACTTCAAGGTATGTAGTTACCCTTTTACCTTCCTCCTCTCTGACCACCTTATTTAAGGTGAGAACTGGCAGAGAGAGGAATCTGATGTAAATGGAGCTTTGCTCACCCCCCTAGTAGTTGAGGGCTACCCCTGGGGGGGGGTTGTCACCAATAGGCCCCACTGGGGCTTTGCACGGGTGTACCTTCTGACCACTGCTAATGCCCCTCACCCACTATCCTGATGGAGGTAGTCTGAACTTTACAGCCCAGAACACAAAATTCTTATTTGAGGGGATTTGGGGAAGGAAGAAGAAGGAAAAGAAAAAGGGGGGTATCCCTCTTCAGTTACTATAGATCATTTACTTCTGATCTGAGCATCTAAATATATAATTCCAGACTCCCTTTTGGGGGGGGGGGCATAGTTCAGCCAGAATCGCCAAAACTCAATCAAACTATCTGCTGTTTATCAGCACAGGCTCGAAGCAGCAGTCTCCTCCAAAGATTGTGAGCCCTTCGTAGTTATACTGTTTTGCAGTGTTTTACAAATTGCCTTAGCTCTTCTTCTGTTTGAGCATGGATCTCTGGGTTTTTGCCAGTCCGCATGTTGCAGCTCCTTCTCAGGGAATCCTGGTATAGTATCCTCGACTGAGATGCCTAGAGATGTCAGGAAGATCTTGGCATCATCCAGCTCAGCAAATCATTTTGTACCTTCTTGTGCGAGCAGACGCAGACACGCAGGATATTCCAAAAATGCTTTCAGGCCTTTTTCTTTTAGTTGTCTTTGGATTGCTAGGACTCTGTGCCTTTTCTGTACTGTAACTGGGGTACAGTCATGCTCCAAAAATAAACGTTTGTCCCCAAAGAATACTTCCTTCTTGCCCCATGCTACTTTAAGAACCTGTTCCTTCACACGAAAATCGAGGAATGCCTTTAGGATAGACTGTGGCCTGGTGTTGTTATCCTTGAGAGCAGCCCCGAGAGACCTATGTGCCCAGATCAAATTCAGCTGCATGTCTGGAGGCAAGGGGAATATTTCTTTTAGCAGGCCCTCCATGAAGACAATCATATCCCCTGTTTCGGTTTTCTCTGGCAGTCCATGTAACCGCACATTATTACAGTGGTTACAATTCTCTATTTCCTCCATTTTATTGGATAATTCAACTTCTTGATGATGCAGATCCAAGAGCGCTGAATTGTGTAGCCCAGCAGTATGCGTAAGCTCCATGGCTGTCTCTTCTAATGCGGTAGTTCGGTTTTCAATTGCTTGGATGTCTCTTTTACTTTTAGCCACTAATGATTCTAACTTGGAGAGAGTATCTCCTATCTTATGTAGTTGTCCGATCGACTGCTTGGAAGTGATTGTGAATTCTTGTTCTCTCTCCTCTTCTAAGCTCGGGCTGACTGTCTGGTTGTCCGAAGAGGCCGCTGTGCATCCCGCTGAGGTAGAGGAGGCATGCCAACACAAAAGCAGTAGCGGTGGCCTCTTTACTTTATGCCTCGTAGACATTGTCACGTTCAGTCGAGGTGAGTTTAAATGCAATTCTATTTATTTTTAATCTTAATCTAGAATTTTGTTCTCGGTGGGCAAGTGGAGCTCTCAAGCTATGCAGCCATCAGTCGGGTGACGTCACTGGAAGTCCAATAACAGTATTTAATGTGCCTCAGCACTCTGGTGTGTGCCCAGTTTTCTTTTCTATAGGTCTCAGAACCCCTTGAGCGATAACCAGCCTTGCCACAGCGGTGAGGTTGTGCCTATCTTTATACACCAGACCAAGTTGTATGTTGTCAGGTTTAATAGCTGTAGAGAGATGCTGGTCAAAGTTCAGGGCCAGATCCAAAGTGACCCCAAGGTATTTGAAAGAGGAGATAGAGTTGAGCAGGGAGTCATCAGATGCACTAATGCTTACATAGAAACATAGAATTTGATGGCAGATAAGGACCGCTTGGCCCACCCAGTCTGCCCATTTCCCTACCTAATGGATAAGCTGCAGATCCTGGTTAACCAGCAGCCTACTTCTTCCTACCCCAACTCCCTAGAATTGCCTTATGACTGTCCCATGTATGCTTGAATTCCACCACTGTTTTTGACTCCACAACCTCCTCCGGAAGGCCATTCCATGCATCTACAACCTCTCTGTGAAAAAATGCTTCCTTAAATTACCTCTAGACCCCCATCTTCAAATTGTGCCCCTTGTTCTTGCATACCTCTTTTTTTGAAAGATGCTACCCTCTTGGACTTTGTTGATTTCCTTGAGGTACTTGAAAGTTTCAGTCATGTCCCCCCTCTCCCTCCTTTCCTCGAGGCTATATATATTAAGCTCCCTAAGTCTCTCTTCATATGTCTTCTGGTGCAGACCCTGCACCATTTTAGTTGCCCTCCTCTGGACAGCTTCCATCCTGTCTATGTCTTTGCGGAGATTGGGTCTCCAGAACTGCATGCTCCAGATGGGGTCTCACCAGCTGTCTGTACAGAGGGATGATAATAACTTCCTGTTTTCTACTGGTGATGCCTCTCCCTATGCATCCCAGTATCCCCCCAGCCCTCCTTGCTGCCCTCTCACATTGCTTGCCCACCTTTAGATCATCTGATATGACTACCCCCAGGTCCCTTTCCATTTTTGTTGTTGTTAGGATCTCACCCCCCATTGTGTACTCTTCCCTGGGTTTTGTTTCCCAGGTGCATTACCTGCACTTCTTAACATTAAATCTAAGCTGCCATACATTTGACCATTCCTCCTAACCTTGCCAAGTCCCTTCTCATGCGTTCCACCCCACCTTGTGCATCAACTATGTTGCAGATCTTTGTGTCATCTGCAAGAGACATACTTTTCCTTCCAGTCCCTCTGCAGTAATAAGCATAAAGACATTGAAGAGGACCGGTCCTAATACTGAACCCTGCTGCACCCCACTAGTAACCCCCTTTCTTCAGAGTGGACTCCATTTACTATTACTCTCTGTGTCCTATTCTCCAGCCAATTCTTTACCCAGGCTATCATCTTGGGACCCACTCCCAGGCTGGCTAACTTGTATATTAATCTTTTGTGTGGGACTGTGTCAAATGCCTTGCTAAACTCTAAATAGGCCATGTCCACAGCCCCTCCCTGATCTACTACTTTGGTCACCCAGTCAAAGAAATCTATCAGATTTGTCTGGCATGACCTTCCTGCTGTGAATCCATGCTGCCTTGGGTCCTGTGCCCCTCTGGCCTCTAGATACTCGACAATTCTTTCCTTCAGAAGTGATTCCATCATTTTCCCTACCACTGAGGTTAAACTAACAGGTCTGTAGTTTCCTGCTTCTGCCTTGCTCCCACTTTTGTGAGAGGAAACACATCTGCCCTCCTCCAGTCCGCGGGTACCACCCCATCCTCCCATGATTTGTTAAAGAGGGTAGTCAGTGGTGTCACTAGTTCTACCCTTAATTCTTTTAGAATTCTGGGATGAATCCCATCAGGCCCCATTGCTTTGTCCGCCTTCAGTTTTAAGAGTTCTTTCAGAGGCCTTTCTTCTGTAAATGGGCTGGTATCAACTTCTATATCCAGAGTGTTTCTACTGTTTGTTTTAGGTACCTCCTCCTCTTCCTTTGTAAATACTGAGCAAAAATATTTGTTTAGTATCTCTGCCTTTTCACAGCCACTCTCTGCCCACCCTCCCTCTCCTTTATTAAGCCTCACTATCCCTCCCTTGGTCTTCCTTTGCTCCCTGATGTACCTATAAAAGGTTTTATCCCCTTCTTTACTGAGTTGGCTATCTTTTCCTCGGTTTGGGCTTTTGCTGTTCTGACTGCCTTCCCAGCTTCCTTTTGCTTTAACTGATACAGTTCTCTGTCCTACTCCTTCTGTGATTCCTTGTACTTCCTGAATGCTTTATTTTTTTCTTGACCCTTCACTGCCACTTCCTTTGAGAACCATAGTGGTTTCTTACATCATTTTGTTTTGTTTATTTGCTTCACACAAGAAGCATTACCTCTGTGATGGCAGTTTTATTCTTCCCATTATTCTTCACCCTCCTTCCTGCCCATTTGCTAGTGCATTCCTTAGGCACTCACCCATTTTAGCAAAAGTCAGCCCTCCTAAAGTCCAGTATTTTTGCCTTTGTATACTGACTCTATTGCTGTGTTTATTGTAAACCATACTGTTCGATGGTCGCTGTTCCCAGATGGCTACCGCTTCTACATCTATGATCCTTTCTTCATCTCCATTTGAGAGAACCAGATCTAAGATTGCTCCCTCTCAAGTGGGCTCCAATACTAGTTGTCTAAGGCATGCCCCCTGTAGGGCATCTAGAATAACCCACTCTTGAGAAGTGGCTGCTGCAACTGCACTCCAGTTAACATCTGGCATATTCAGATCACCCATCAGCAATATATCCCTTTTTCTGCCATTCTAAGTATACTTTCTATCGTTCTGTCCATTTCCTCCCCCTGAGAAGGGGGTCTGTCTACAACCCCTGTGCGGATTGCGGTGCCATTGCCTGTCTTAAATTTACCCACAGTGCTTCTTCTCCTCCCTGTTTTCACTTTTGTTCTGTTGCTTTGATTCCTTCCCTTATGTAACAAGCTACTCCTCCTCCTCTTTTACCCTCCCTGTCCCTCCTGTAGATAGTGTAACCTGGTATGTTTTTGCGTCCCAGTCATGGTTTTGTGTGTACCATGTTTCTGTGACTGCCATGATATCCAGATGTTCCTCCTCCATCAAGGCCACTAATTCAGGAAGCTTGTTACTCAGACTACAGGCATTGGTACTCATTGCTCTCCATTTTATTATGGCTTTAGCGTCTGTTGCAGCATCCCCTACTGACCTTTCTACCTCGGTCTTTTTCTTATTTAGTACCCTGTTTTGTAGGGAGAGGCTGGGATTTTCTTGCTGCTTATCAGTGCCTCCCCCCTTGACTAGTTTAAAAGCTTGCCAATGAAGCATTTAAACCGATTGCTCAAAAGACTTGTTCCCTCCCTGGACAGATGCAGACCATCCTGCCAGTATAGGCCGGTGTCCCTCCAGGTGGAACCCCAGTCCCCAATGAAGCCAAACCCCTGTTCTCCACACCATGTTTTCAACCATTCATTAAACTGCATGGTGCAAAGTACCCTCGCCTCACTCATGCGATTGACAGGCAGCATCTCTGAGAAGGATACTGTGTGTGCTACTTGTCTTAGGCCCTTCCCCAATTCTACAAAGTCCTTCTGCACTGCTCTAATCTCATGTTGAGCTAAGTCATTTGTCCCTAGGTGGACAATGACGTCCAGCTCAGACTCCCGTGCAGCTGTTCTCATGATCCTGAGGATGCGCTTCCTGTCCCTCCAAGCCATAGCACCAGGCAGGCGCCTTACTTCAGTTTTCCATGCTCCACCCAGTTCTATCCCCCTAATAATTGAGTCCCCCACCAGGAGCTGCTTCCTTTCCTTGTGGTGTCCTCTGCCTCCTTCCTGTGGGCCTCCCTTGTGACAGTTGTCCTCAGCCTCTTTAGTCTCCTCTGCAGGTGCATCCCTAGGGGAGCTATGCTTCCCAGAATGGTGTATGGATTGTGGAGTGGAACAACTGACTGGGTGTGCCTCTGTTCCACCATCCTCACCCTCCCTGAGCCCACTGTGGTCCAACTGCTGTGCTTTCTTCGCAACCTCTGAGGTAGTGATGGTGGATCTGGTGCTTCCTGGATGGGGGAGGTTCCCTTTCTACCATCCAGTGTGGCCTGGGGGAAGGTTCCCTTACTACTGTCCAGTGTGGCCTGAATATGGGCAACTTCCTCCTTCAGGGCAGAGAGTTGTCTGCAAATAGGGCAGCATCTCAGCCTCCAGAAAGACTCCCGGAAGACTGCTGCCCCACAACCATTACATTGTACTACTCCCCACTTGTTTATCTACTTTTTTTTTGTGTGTGTTTGTGTGTGATTGGTTTGTTATATAGAAATATATGCATTATACAATGTGTATGCTTATATTGTCAGTGCAATGTGCTAGAGAGGATATGACAGTGACATGCACCTTGCACTCTTGAGGAAATTATGTCAGAACCCCAGGTATAAAGGAACTATTTCCAGGGGTGGGTGTGGTGAGGGGTGGGAAGGGGTTGGGCCTAAACTGTGCCCTCACAAAACAATCAGCTAAGAGCTCTGACCCACCGCTGCGATGAGTGCCTTCCTGTCAGCAAGATACTCTACACAACAATTTGACAGAGAAAATACCCTGCTAATCAAACAGAGAAAAATCCAGACATCCAAGTCAAACACAGGTAAACCTCCCCAGCCCCAAAACAGCCTGGTGGTTTGTGCTCTGAAAGCAGTCAGCCCCAAAATAAGTCAGCTGTGCTTTAAACTCTTCCTGCACTGAAAATCTTAAGAATTGTAACAAACGTAAAGCTAGATCCACCTTCCTCTGTTGCTTGAAAGACTGTCTTTTCCTGATAATTCTAAGTTCCTTATTTCACCTTTCAGTTAGAAGTAGCCTCCACCTGCAGAATATCTGCTACAAACCAAAGACAATTGTAAGGTTCACCTGTCTCTGTTGTGAGCACAACTTGCTTTCTTGCAAATCCTATGTTCAGTATTGCAGCTTCCAGCCAGAGGTAGTTTGACTTGAAAAATATTAGCTGTTCTGATGAGTTTGCTATAAAACACTTGCTTATAATACTATTGTTCTCAGGTCTGTTACCAAAGCTATTAGCTGGTGGCAGGCTCTAATTTTGGGTCCAAAGCAAAAAAGCATGGAAACTGTCTTGTTGTTGTTGAGGATGAGTTTATTTTGCTTCAGCAAGTACCAGAAGGTATTAAACTTGATGTTCTGGTTCTGGTTGATGTCAGATAGGTCAGAGGAGCTGGAGTATAGCACAAGTCATCTGCATACAAAATAGCAGAACATGAGCCAGACAAAGGGGGGAGATCATTAACAAAGATCGAGAAAAGTTGGGGGCCCAGGATAGATCCTTGAAGAACTCCTATACAGGTACAGGAGTGAGAGGACCTGGCAGAGCCACTTTTACTCAAATTGCTGATGCTCCAAAAGATAACTGTAGAACTACGTGGTTGTGGAGGTATAGAGACCAAGGGTGGATAGCTTGAATAGGAGCAGTGAATGGTCCACCAGGTCAAAGGTCTTCATGAGGTCTATGAAGATAGTCCCTGTGTGATAGCTTTTGTCCATGGCTTGCCTGATATCATTTGTGAACTGGATGAGGGCAGTAGAAGTGCTGTGCCCCTGCAGAAAACCATGCCGATCTGGAGAGAGAAGGTTATGGAGGTTAAGATGATCCAAGACCTGGGCAGCCATGATTTTCTCAAGGATTTTGGATAGAGTTGACAGAATGACAATAGGGCGGTAGTTGTCCATATTCATGGTGTCCCCCTTTTTATGGATGGGACAACAGATGCAGTCTTCCAAGGGGAGTGGACATGGCCAGTAGACAGTGATAGATTGAAGAGATGTGTAGCTGAAGTAGCAATGAGGGGGACAATGGATTTCAAGAATTTGTGCAGAATCCCATCAGCCCCAGCCGATCCACAGGGAGGAATGGAATTTTGGAGGTGCAGGACTTCAGATATGGTGATAGGGTAAAGGTTAAATGGAGGGTTGATTTGTTTCTTGATATCCAGAGGTGGTCCAGTTGATGGTGTGGGGGGCAATGCATATTCGGAGAGATCAGAGAAACAATAATTAAGAGCATCAGCTATGGTGAGAAGATTGTTACAATTGATCCCATCTTGGAATATGTCAGTTATGGTTTCACTTTTGTCTTTCCCCATGATAGAGTTGATGTGACTCCATAAACCTCGAGAGTCACTTACAGAGGTGTGAAGAAGCTGCTGGCAGTAAGTGCTCTTGGCAGTTCTGATTGATGTTTTACAAAAGTTTCTGAGACTTTTATACTTGGCCCAGTCAGCAGCAGACTTAGTCTGTTTTGCTTTTGACTAGATTTTATTCCTCAGTTTGATAGAAGACAGTAGCTCACTAGTTAGCCAATGGGTAGCAGCTCCTCGAATTCTGTGTCTTTTTATTGGAACATGCTTGTCCTGCAAGGCTAGGAGCATGGTGAGGAAATATTGTGCTGCAAGCTCAGTAAAATATTCAGGTAGGCAAATTTAAAAAAAAATGGTCAAATGGTCCCTGTGGGTAATGAAATTGTAAACACTTTTAATAATTACTTTGTAGAAATGGGTACTGCACCATTAAGTACTAAGACCCCCCCTTGAATGCTGTGATTAATAGGACAATAGGCCAGTCTGAAGTGTCTTTGCAGGAATCAGTTGTTCTTCAAGTTTTAAAATGTAACACTATTAGTGTAGCCAAGGTTTGAGGAGAATTGTTAAACTGAGATATAACTAAAGCAGCAGGCTTAGATGGAATCCCCTCAAAATTGCTGAAACATGTGGCTCCCTGTATTGCCTACCCTCTCTCATATATATTTAATCCTTCCATCAAGATAGGTGTATTCTCAGAGGATTGGAAGTTAGCAAAGGTGATTCCAGTTTTTAAGGTGGGCTCCAGGCAGGACATCACCAATTATCGACCAATATCCTTGCTTCCTCAAATTTCAAAAATGTTTGAGACATTAATCTTCGGACAACTAAAAGCATTTTGGAGACTAACAGTATGTTAAATTAACATTAACCAGGGTTTAGATCTCTCCATAGCACTCAGTCAACTCTAACTAAAGTAGTAAGTGACCTACAATTGAGCCTTGACAGGAGAATGCTCATGGGTGTCCTATCTATAGACCTATCGAACGCTGTTGATATGCTGACCATGGGATTCTCCTGGTCAGGGCTCCATGAAATTGGCCTGAAGCGTCATGAGCTCAACTGGTTTAAAACCTATTTATTAGAACGTAAACAGTAGGTGGAAATTGCACCTTATAGGTCACCACCAGCTCTTATAAAAACTGGAGTCCCACAGGACTCAATATTGGGACCACTTTTACGCCATACGCCATATTTATGTTAATAAACTCTATTTTTCTGACCCGGAAATCAACTATCATCTATATGCAGATGACACTATGTTATATTTGATGGGGCATACTGTAGAGTACATAAACAAAAAACTACAGCTTACATTTATGCAAATTCAGATACTTTAAAAGTCATATGTTAATGATGACAAAAAGATACAATTATTACCTTTCGGCAAAACACCAAAATCTGAGACAGATGCTACTTCAGATATCCCAAACTTTACATGGAATCAAAATAACGCAGATTACCAGATACAAATATCTGGGTATTTGGTTAGATAGTTTATTAAAATGGGATGTACACATTGACTCAATAATAAATAATACTAACTAGAAGCTACTGTAGGAGTACTCTATAACCTGAAACAAACCATGCCAACTGAAGTGCGCGTATGGATTGCCAATTCAATGATAGCCCATGCAATGGAATATGGTGAATTATTGTATGTAGGGGCCTCGGGGATGCAGCTTGACAGGCTGGATACTATGTATAGCATACTAGCTCACCACATCCTTGATGCACCCAAAATAACTAATCGTTGTGAGTTGTATAGTAAACTGAATTGGCTTCGACCCCAGGACAGAAGGAATTTGAACCTCCTGCAGTTTATGATCAAAATTTGGATAGGGAAATTCCCAGACTACATCTTAGAATTGTTTCAGATTAGGGCTCTTAGGCAAGGTCTTAGATCTGCATTAGACCTGGAGTATTGTGTTCAAAGTTTTAACTTGGAAATTGGCTGGGTTTCACTTCAATATAGACGGGTAATACTTTGGAACACTGTCCCTGCAGTTTAGAGGCAGTAAGAGTTGGAGCAGTTTACTGCTCCTTTAGCCCTCTGCTCAGGAGAAGCCACATGCTTTGGGAGATGAAAGGCTGGGGCAGTAATCTGTTAAATGAAATCAGCCAGCTACTGCTACAAATGTCTCAATATACATGGTTATGGGAGGAATACTGGTATTGATGAGAATTGTAATCTGTGAAGAGCATGCCGCTTGTCAGTATAGATTTTTATTACATGCTTCATGGGTAAATTGTTTATTTATTTATATATTTGTTACTTGTATAATTGTTTCAACTTTAACCAATTGTAAAAGTGTGTTGTATTTTAAGTTAAGATTACTTGTTTTCTCTGTCTGTACTGTTTAAAAATCTAATGTCTTTTCTGAAACATTGTATGTATGGCAATTGACCACCTTGGAAATAAGCTTCACTCAATGGAGTATTTTATTCCTGTTCATAATTTTTTCTGAATGAAATGTACTACTATTACTACTACTACTATGAGCCGAGAAACTTTATTTAGCGCCCCCCTCTTGCTTCAAAAATCACAATAACTGGTGACTGCATTAGGAAAGCCTAACTCCAGTCCCTCCAATGGATGGCTTACAAGGTAGAAGCACAGGCACAACATTGGATTTAAGAAATTCCATGGTGAAAAACATGGATGTGGAAAGTACAGATGCTTGGCTCAGAGACGTGCTGCCAGGGATTTTAGATGGATGAGTACTGTATAATATTTTCAGTTGATGAGATGCCTGTAAGGGGAAAAAATATCTGCTTCACCCTTCTATCATTGTGCTGAGCGTTGGAGCAAAGGAACAACATAGGGCCAGACTGGGCTTACCTCACATAAGTGAAAATGAAGTTGAGCAGATACACCACCCTTAAACAATGTCAAATCAGGATCACCGAATAGGCGCAACACACACCATAGCAGGATGGGACTGAATGAGTTACACAGCACTGCAAAAGTTAAAAAATACCTCCTAAACATTCTAGGTAAAACAAGGTACAGTGGTGATACCCTAGACCTGAAATTTGTTGAACTGACTCTGGATGAAATCTTCACTCCTCTAACCCATATTATTAACACATCACTTAGGTTCTTACAGTTCTCTGACATGTTGAAAGCTGCCACAGTGACACCTATCTTTAAGAGTGGTGATCAGTTGCGTCGCCGTCGAACTGGGTTTGGGAACAAGCCAGGGTAGTCGGAGGGCTGGCCAGGAGGAGAAGGATTGAGCATCCCTAGGACTGCTCTCCTTCAAGGGGTGGGGGGTTCCTGCACTCGGTGTGGGTGTGACACTTAGCGGTAGCTGGGTGTATCACCCTAGCACTGACACATAGTCAAGGGGCATTGGGGCGGGACAGATGCAGGCGTCATTGCACATCTCCGCCCCAGCCTATAGGGACAAAATCCCTCTCTGCAAAGATGTCTCTATGACACCCTGCCCCCAAGCTTCACTTAGCCACCTGGCCAAGGACTTCCCCAACCAGATATGGTTCCAAGGTACTGGTTCCAGTCACAGTGCCATGCCCCGCCTCCTGGGGGGGTAAGCCAAGAGTGACAGGGGAAGTGAGGGGCTCATTAGCCGGTGGAAGTGTCAGGGGAACTATGACCAGGGCAGGGCATTGACAGACGGTAGAGGGGTGAAAAAGTAAGATAAATATAAGAAAAAAAAGAGTGATGATATGGCCCTTTGTGGGAATTACCTCCCAATTTCTATTCTTCCACCTCTGTTGAAAGTGTTGGAGAGAATTATAGCTAACCAGCTGCTTGACTACATGGAGAAGAGCCAGCTACAATGCCCTGAGCAACACGGGTTCAGGCATGGGCACAGCACTACTACAGCACTGCTAGAATTCATGGGATATCTCCATAAATCTCTCGACCAAGGCTTCCTTGTTTGAGCAGCCCACATTGACTTATCCAAAGCGTTTGACATGGTTAACCATGCCTTACTGGCCAAACAGCTCGCAGACCTTGGTCTCTCTACTGATACTGTCACATGGTGCAACAGCTATTTGCTGAACCAGTCTCAGCAAGTCAAGATTGGTAATACCCTATCTGCCAACCAGCCTGTCCGCTCTTGCATTCCACCAGGGTCCATTCTGGGCCTGCTTTTATTCAGCATTTTTCTAAACCAACTTCTCACACTCCTGCTAGTGTCATCTACTATTATATGCTGATGATGCTGTCCTGTTTACCAATGATCCTTACCCCACTGCCTTGGAAAGCAAGCTGCAGTGCAGTTTCATAGCTGTTGAAAGTTGGTTTAAAGAGCACAAATTAGTGATGAACTATAAAAAAACCAAAACGATGTTGCACCCCACCTCCCACAGTCGGCACAAATCACACACCCTCCTCATCACCAATGAGGTGGGTACTCTCCTGGAGTGTGTGCAACACTTTAAATTCCTGGGTATTATGGTTGACAGCACTATGTCATTCGCCCAACACATCGATAATGTTGCTAAGGCCGTTAATATGCGCATTGGGCTGTTGCACAGACACAAGCACAGTCTGACCCCAGAAGCACTCGAACTAGATGTCCACAGTACCTTGGTATCACTCATTGACTATGGGCTAGTAAGTTATGGGTCAGCCTCTGACACTGCCCTTTGTTGCATAAAAGTAGCTCTTAACAAAGCCTGCTGGCTTGTTACTAGATCCACACTGCTGTCTCACACCTGCGATCTCTATGCACGGGCTAACAGGCTACAGTTCTCAAGCAGACTTACTCTCCAGTCCTGCCTTCTCACGGAAAAAAGTTAATCTTGGCATGATGCCTTCAGGGGTACAGAATCTTCTCTCCCCATGTGACAACAAATGCTCCACCTGCAGCTTGGAAAGCCAAATCTTTAAAATTCCCCACTGTAGGACCTCCATGGGTCAAAGATCCTTTGCGCATCGAGCACCACATTGGCTGAACTCTTTCCCCTTGACATCTTCTTGATTTACTTATTAGGCTCTTTCAAAAGAAAACTAAGATTTCAGCTGGTTGTGAGCTCCAGCTGTGACTGTTTTCTACAACTTAGCTCCTTACTGACAGCCTCTTATTTCCCTTGTTTGCACTTATTCTACCTGAAACAGACCTTGTCTACACACAGCCTTCGTCTTCCATTCTATAGCTCCACCTCTCAGTCCCCTGCTCCCCCCTTTGCCTACCGTACCCTCCCTCCCTCTCTATATCCTTCAATCCATGCTCCCCTTTTACCCTACCTACCTACCCATAGCTTCTCTCTCTCTACTTCTTCCTTTTGCCTTATTGACGATGCCTTCTGGGCTGATGGATTCCTCCCCCTGTAGTGACTGTATGCTCCTGCTGACACTCAATTCCTAAGTGCTGTCAACACTTGTGTACTGCTGCCCTGGTTGATTACAGTACTTACTGCTTACATTTTTGCACTGGCTCTTACTTGTAGAATGATTTCACTCCATGATTCTTGGTATTTCTCATTATCCTGCCTGTTTAATGTTTGTGATGTACTTTTTCAACATTTTCATTTTCACTTTTGTATAACCTCTGACTTGGAACCTATGAAATGAGTTTGTTTTTAAAGGTGTTAATCCAAGTCCATAATAAATAAAATAAATAAATACAGTTTCAGTATTAATGTAAACAACTAACTTTTGTTTAAAAGGCTATGAAGCCATTTATTTTTTAATTTTTCTGCTAAATAACAGGGTTTATGCATCCTTTAAAGGCCCCTTAGCCTGTTATGTCCTTGTTGCCCCCTCTGCTCTACTGAAGGAAATTTGCTTTCTGTCTCAAGGTCTCATGTCAAACAACTGTGTGACAAAACTTTTTGGGAGTGGCCTTTATTATTTGGAACTGTTTAGGGAAATATCTCAGGAGTTTTCCCTCAGGGTTTTACGACACCGGTTTGACAGAAAATCTGTTGCTCGCCATTACAGCGGCGACACTATGTCAACTGCAGTTGCAGTCGACATTGTGCCATCAGAAAAGTAATGTGCTTTTTGGGGGGGGGGGGCTGTGCCCCCAGCACCCCCACACTTTACTGTTATCAACTCCGGGTCGGAGCTGACTCGAGGAGGGGGCACAACACCTGGGGAAGCTGTGCCAGGGTCCCGAGTGGAGTTTACACGATCTGTCTTTGTTGTCGCTGTTGACATCATCACTGTAATACTTTTTCGCTGCAGTGATGGCATACCCTTCCTCAGTGGAGGCGTTTATAAAAGGGCTGAAGTTTTATTTGCTTATGCAAGTCGTTGATGCTGACTGAACCTGGACTATTGTATAGACAGTATTTGGATATTTAATTTAATTGGATAGACAATTTTATGTCATTTTTTTCCATATAGGTACTTATCCTACTGTGGCGGGCCGCAGCTGCTTATTCGCCAACCCTACCAGATTCTGGGGTCATTCGGGATCATGAACGTGATGCATGTTCCAGTAGACCCCTGGAGCTGGCCTGGAGCCATCATCCTGCTGTGGACCCCGATTTTTCCACATTTTCCCTTCCCCAGTTACCCTGGCCCCAAGACAGAGAGGTGCATGTGCATGGAAGTAAGCATTTGCCCTCTTGCTCCCATGACAGCCCCTTCCTCCCACCCCATTAGCCTAGCTCCCTCAGCTTGCACTGCCCCCTGGCCTCCACCGCAAAGCAGTCAAGAGCCGAGGGAAGCACAGATCCCTCCCCAGAGAGATCCCCAGATCCCTCCCCTGCACCGCTTCCTCCACCCCCCGTGCCGACCTCCAACGGCCCGTGCTCATTCCCGAACATAGGTCACCGGCATGGTGAGAGGTAAGGCGTCCAGCGCCTCAGCCCTCTGTGCCACTGGTCCAGCCCAATTTTATTTATTTTAACTTATTATTATTTTTTTTTAGTACATAAGAAATTCTTATGTGTAATATTTCTATGTGTTTGATTTTTTTATCATGTAATATTTTACTGAATTTTTGATCTGAACATTCAGAAGTTTTAGTACATGTTAGAATAGCACTTTTCAAGAGTAACAGTCATCAAGGGTATCACCATTAGCGTGTAACATAACAGGTCTAGCATAACTAATACCAAGGTTACATTATGGAATAAGACTAGCAAATATGCATCAGCATTGTGATTTAATACAGTCATATAGGAGGGCTGACTGTGGGTTTTGGCACTTTCTTCCTATCAACATAGGAACATTCTTCGGGTGAGTAGAGCTTGTAGTTGTACATGTAATTATAGCTGTAGTTTCAATCACCCTGCCCATTCTACCATCTCTAAAGGGTGGGGGTCTGTTGAGATACCTTCACAAAGTATCATACTACTAGGTGCATGTTTACTATGTTGTGTTGTTCCCCAGAAAGAATCTAGATTCTCTGCCAAACTTACTGGCCTTCCAGGGGAGTTATTTATAATCCTCTAAGGTTGTGGTCAGTCTAGGCTTTATCTTGTGACTAATCACTGTCATTTAGGTGGGCTAAGTGGGTCTGGGATTGGAACTGAACAAAGATGTGACCGGAGAAAGGGGGGCCCATTTTTTCGTGAATGGAGTGAACTCATCTTTGGATATGAATGATAGCCTTTCAAATGTGACTACTCTAGCCAAGGCAGAGTGCCAGGATAGGATTAATGATGGTGGTGGTTGGGGGTGGGGTTTGTTTCCACTTTGTAAGTATTGTCCTTTTGTCTTCCATTAAAGATAGGAGCAACTAGTCAGTTTCCAGTGGTGAGCCTTGTGGGAGATGTGATATGCCCCCCAATATGGCCAATTCCTGGATGGGATGGGATGGGATTTGTATGCTTAGTACTGTGGAGCAGTCTTTGAGAATGTCTCCCAGAACCTTTCAAGCTTAGAGAAGTGCCAGAGGATGTACAGAGTCCAGCTTTGGGTGCCTGTCATCTCCAGCATTGAGAGTGTGGTAGCAGACCCCACTGCTATAAGGCTTTGGGGGTTCTATACCAGCAGTGTAAGACCTTGAGTTATATATTCTGACTTTTGGCATCCTGTAGGCCATATGTGCTTTATATTTTTTCAACTCTTTTTACCTCTTCTTAGCACCGGCAACACAGGACCTCTCTCGGGTGTACCTCACTTGACTCTGGCTCCTACTACCCACCTGAAACCCATCTGACCAGGGAATCACAGACAGAGACACCCCACTACAACCCCGGAGCCCCCCAGATCTATACCCCCTTGGGCAGGGCCACAAAACTCCTTACCTGGTGCCCTTTCTGGAATCCAGACAGCTGGGGTCCAGGAGTGGAGTAAGGGCTCAGGAGAGCTGGTAGGCATGAGTCCAGTGCTGGGCATGTGGGCCTTGGTCCCTGGAGGTCACCATCACCCTCTTGAGTGCCAGGGTTTTTCCACCTTATTTTTTGAGTTCCCGAGGGCTCGGATGTGCAATGGTGTCTGCGTGCGGTGTGCGCATAATGCCCACTGATGGCCTCATACCCAGAGTATGTCCACCTGCAAGTTGCATTGCTCACGGTTACCACAGGGAGCCGCTAGCACTGCATGGAGCATCTCCCACCCACCCCCAGGAGAGGAGAGAAGTCCATTGGATGCTCGAGCCTACTCCTTGCTGGCTGACCCATGATGACCCAAGTATGCTCCCAAACCTGGGTTGCCAGTGTGGTGTGAGGCGTGGTGTCAGAGCTCCCAACTTTCAGCAACACCAGGCTGGCCATATGTGCTTTGTGCATGTATTTTTCCCAGTGAACTTTGGGGAATTGTCATCTGTAATTCTGATTCCCATTCTAGTTTACCCTTGATCATGGGGTCAGGCTGCGCATCTCTCAGAGTGCCATAGATTCGGCCTGCAAGGCCCTTAGCAGCATTTGGTTTGTGTCTGGAATGCAGCCAGAACCATTCTTGTGATTTGGATGTGGAATGTTGTATTTCTGACAGGGCTGCACTAAGTTGTAAGTATTGCCAAAGGTCTTGTTTTAGCAATCCAAATCTGTCTTGGAGCCGTTCAAATGATAAAAGGGTATCAGAGCTGTGTAGGGAGATGTCTGCCACAGTCTGAATGTTTCTCTTTTCCCAGTTTCTCAAGTATATGGGTTGCCCCTCAATGGAAATATTTGGGTTCCGCCAAAGGACTGAGTATCATGTTGGGGGACCTCTTGCCACATTGGGGCTATGTGTAATTTTAAGACACCTTGCCCAAGCTAGCTGTGTGTCAAGGATGATGGGGTTGTCCTCAGGGGGTTTCTTATCTCTAGAGCCCAGAATTAATCCCAGCCATGGCACATCTGCTAGATATTGTTCTAACTGGACCCATGTTGATGTTGTATCTGATGTGGGAAGATACCATTTTATAGCTTGCGCCATCCAATATGCCCATACTTAGCTTTGGAGTCATGGGAGACCGAGTCCCCCTCTCTTCCAGTGTGCCCTTAATTTAAGTTTACTTAGCCTTGGGTGTTTGTTGTCCCATATGAAAGCAGTTATTAGCCATTGAAATGTCAGCAAGATTGACTCAGAGACTAAAAGAGATATATTCAAAAAGACATATGCCAGTTTTGGCAGGATAAACACTCTGATCGCCTTTACTTTGCCCTTAAATGACAGAAGCATTTACCCCCATCTTTTACTTTCTTGTTCAAGCATGGGTAATAGTGGTAAATAGTTCTCAGGTATGATTCTTGCCTAGCTAGTATGAATTCTAACCCCCAGGTAAGAGATTCCCTCTGGAGTCCATGCTATGTTGTAGCCTACCGTGCATTGCTTGTCACAGGCTGAGTTAAGAGGGGAAATCATCATCTTACTCCAGTTCACTATGAGCCCGGATGTACCGGCAAAGGCCTCCAGTACACGCATGACCTGAGGTACTGAAGCTGAGGGATGAGCTAGGGTCAGAAGCTTGTCATCCACATAAGTGCTTACTAGATAGTAGGAAGATTTGATTTGTATGCACTGTATGTTTTGTGAGTCCAGTAGTTTTCTGGTAATGGGGTCTAGGACCAATAAAATTGGCAAGGGGGACAGCGGGCATCCCTGGCTGGTACCTCTGTGGAGTACAAATGGTGGATAGGTGGTATTATTGGTAAGGACAGCATCTGTCAGTGTGTTGTATAGTACTGCAATCCAACTCCTGAAGTATGGCCCTACACTGTAAGCCTGTAGCACTAAATGTAGGCGATCCCATGTAATGGAGTCAAATGCTTTGCGAACGTCAATGGCCATAGCTGCCATGGGAATGGGAGATTTTAGGGCGTTCCATTTGAGGTTTAGCAGTGTTTACAAATTGTTTGTGCCTGTACTGCCTTTACGAAACCCTGCCTGTGTGAGATGTATTAAGGAGGGTAGGCCTTTTCTAGTTTGTTTGCCAAAGCTTTGGACAGAATCTTCTTGTTCTTTGAGATAAGTGAAATCAACCAATAGTTGGTACAGTCCAGTGGGTTGTTGGATTTTTTGGGTAGTAATATTATGAATGCCTCTTTCATGGGAGGAGGGAATACCTTAAGATCTTTGGTGCCCTTTAGTACTGCCAAAAGTTGTGGGATAATGATCTGGGGCATTAACTGGTAAAGGTCTACCATGAAACTATCTTTGCTAGGGGCTTTGCCAGCTTTCTGTTGTTTTAGTGGAGTGTATAACTCTTGTTCAGATAGTGGTACACCCAGCTGTTCTTGTAAGGTTGGGGACAGAGTTGATATGGTAGTATTTCTTAAGAAGTCCTAAAGTTTGTGGGAAGCCGGGTTGGTGTCAGCAGGGTGGGCGTATAGTGTCTCATAGCAGTATCTCATGATCTCATTAATTCCATTATAATCAGTAACTATGTCACCTTGTCTGTTGCTTAGGGCTAAGATCTGGGATTCAGCATTTTGTTTTCTGAGGCAGTAGGCAAGTAACTTGCCCCCTTTCTCACTGGATTCCCAGAAATTGTGCTTGAAGCAGAGAAGTTTCTGTTCTGTTTTCCATTGGAGCAATGTGTTTATTTTGTATCTGAGCCCTATTATGTCTGCCACTGAGGTTGGAAGGAGGAGAGGATTATGGTTGCACTGGGTTTCTTTAGTGAGTAGCTCCACTTGTAGTGAGGATACCTCTTGAGTCCTCTTTTTGTGACTGGCAGCTGAATAGGCAGTTAAAGGCTTCCTATTCAGTTCCTAGTGAAACCTTCCCTGTGGCATTCTCCTGAAAATAAGACTTGGTCTCCTGTCCTATCCATGTACAAAGTTCTGGATCTTTCAGAAGTAGGGGGTTACAATGCCATCTGGGTGACTTTGAATGACCCCTTGGGGAAAGAAGGTGATATCTACTGAGGCATGATCTGAGATCAAAATAGAGTCGATATAAGGGTCAGTTGTGCCACTGGCAGCTATATTGTTGACTAGCAACCTATCTATCCTTCTATAAGAGCCATGGATTGGAGAGAAAAAGTGTAGTTCCTTCCTGTAGGGTTGTCTTTTCTCCACAGGTCAGTCATACCCCATTCTGACATGAGGGTTTGTAGTGCTTCCTTAGCTTTGTGATGGGAGTTGGGGTCATCGCTGATTTGTCCAGAAATGGGTCAGGGGCTAAATTAATGTCCCCTCCTATAAGGATAGGTAAGTCAGAGGTTTCCTCAGTGAGGTCTGTTATGGCTTGGTTAACCCCGTGGAAAAAGACGGAGTCATCAGCATTTGGGCCATAGATGTTGGATACTAAAAGCTTTCCCCCAGGGGTAGAAAAAAAGAGTCACAGTCCATCTACCCTGTTTATCAGCTAAAATTCATACTTCCTTCCACAGCAGAGCCTTGTGTATCAGTACAGCTACCCCCTTGGATTTTGAGGAGGCTAAGCTGTGCGTAACTTGTCCTACCCAACTCTTCCACAACCAGTGGAGAGACTTGGATGTGAGATGAGTCTCCTGGATAAGTGACCCATCTGCTTTAAAGCTTTTTAGGTGTTGCAGAACCTTGTTTCTTTTTACTAGATGATTGAGCCCATTCACATTTCAGGAGACACATCTTACCATAGAAGCCCCAACTGTACTGACTGTGCTAGCCATCCTAGCTTGAGGAGAGGACCACAACGCCCTCCTTGTGTAATTCTCTAGGGGGGAGTATCCCTTCTGACTAAATGAGGTTGGGTGAAACCGGACTACTGATAATGTTTAATAGGAACTGCACCTCCCAGGTGTGATCCTGTTACAAAGTGATCTGAACATAAAACCAGGGATTACCTAAGTACTGGAAAGTGGGGGGATCCTTGGAGTGGAAGAGTCAGTTCAGTATCTTACCTGAAGTTAGGTGAAGTGCCCTGTATGTAGCCAGTCTTTAGTAGATGAATTCCAGTCCTTGACTGAATTAACTTTGTATTAAATAACAGATACAACAAGTGAGCCAGAAACACCCTTGATTGTAATAAACAGTAAGTTGTAACTGTTAATCAAATATTTAACACTATAACCTAAGGTTCTAACTGACCACTAAGAAAAAGTAATTAAGTAGGTGTATACTCAAAGAAAACTATAATGTTAAACTGTAATTGTTCTACTAGTGTGAGCAGAAAAGTTGCTAATGTACAAGCACCTCTGCCACTAAGGACTGCTACAAAGTCTGTGGTACAAGTCTTAGAAAAGACCCGTCCCATCCTCATGTAGTGTGATGCGTTCCACCAACCAGGTGAGCCACTGACCTTGCAATCACCTGTCACTGCATGACAATTTTAAAACAACATCGTAAATACACATAGTGGGCTGATCTGGGGGGGGGGGAGGTGAAGCCTTCCCCTGAGTAAGTCTTGCAGGGGGGTGGGGGGGACAGAGGAAACTGGGACCGGAAGGGAGTCCCTGAATAAGTTTAGTAAGTTGAAGGGGGGTTGGGGAATAGAAAATGGATTCTAGGGGTCTGCTGACCTTGAAGTTTTATTTATTTTATTTATTGTAAAATCAGAATTACAGCCTTTGAGCTAAAAGCTCATTTGCAAAGGATCCTCATCGAACAGAGGGTGGGGGAACATCAAGTACATGGACAGTGGAGAAAAACAGAAGTGGCTAGTAGGCATTATCGGCTACACATAATTAAAAAGGCTGTACAGCATTACAAATAGAAGGATGGGGAGAGACAGAATACAACATTTTCGAAAGCCATCACTTAATTACATAATACAGAGGAAAATAGTCCCATAACAGATTAAGTACATAAAGTGCAGATTCCAACAATGTACAAAGTATGAGAATTCCCAGAATGCAGCTATAGAGCTTAGATAGGTTCCTGGAGGGAACAATTCATGTGACCACCAACAAGTATAGCCATTAAGGGAGAGTAGGCTACAGGCTAGATGGGTGAGAGCACAACCGTGGGTGATAGCTTAAGGGTCAGGGGGCTAGGCGGGTGTGGAGGTGGGGGGGTACGGTGGATCAGGAGTGCTAAGTGGGTGAGAGGTGGCGGGGAAGTTGGATGTTACTCTTTCTGTTTCCAGGCATAGCAACATGTGGTAAGTGAGACATGGGATGAGACCCCTAGCACTTGTCCTGACTCTGCATGTAGCATGTTTGCACTGTCTTGTACCCTGTCAGAGAATACAGCTAAGGAAGGCTGTGAGGACAGTGGACCCCCTGCAACACACTGATGGCAAAATCCTTGTGCCGTTTCAGAGTATATATGCTGGGATTTTGAAATATATAAAGCCTGACCCCTCATTCGACTGGTCTTATCCTGTATTGACCATTCATTTATTACATGGTAGCAATAGGGGTAAAGGGAGGGGGGCGAGCTTTACTAACAACTGTAGCTTGTAGATCCCCCAGGTGCTTTGTCTAAGACATAACTTCTTTTGACACTATATACATAATAATTGGCTTGTGCAGGGGCAGGGGTAAAGATGGGGTAACCTCTGCCAGGGGAGCAAGCTAAAAATAAGGAGCTGTCAATGGAACCTAAAAAGGTGTTTCAGGGCTCAGAGCTGTGAGGGATGTGTCAACTGCGTCCAGTAGCCATCAACTACTAGACTACACATTCTGTAGTCCAGTATGAAAACAATTGCATGATCCACTAACCCAGGTTGGTTGGGAGGACTTGTATCATATAGTAAGGTATATACCCTAGGATATTAAAGGAACTATGGATAGTGCTAACAGCACCACTGGCAGCCCTATTAAGTGAGTTGCTCAATACAGGAGTGGTTCTAGAGGACTGGAGGAGGGCATGTGTAATCCCTCTTCACAAGAGTGGGAGCAGGGAGGAAGCAGGGAACTATAGGCTGGTCAGCCTCACCTCAGTGGTGGGCAAGATTATGGAGATGCTGCTTAAAGAAAGGATTGTGGAACACTTGAAACCCATCAGAGCACAGGATCCGAAGTAGCATGGATTCACAGCAGGAAGGTTACGTCAAACAAATCTGATAGACTTTTTTGACCTGGTGATGAAGGAGGTGGATCAGGGGAGTGGTGGATATCACTTACCTTGATTTCAGAAGGCCTTCAGCACTGTTCCACATAAAAGACTGGTTAACAAGTTGGGTAGCCTGGGTGTGGGTCACAAGGTGGGGAACAGGGTCAGAAACTGGTTAAGGGACAGAAAGCAGAGGGTGGTAGTAAATGGGATCCAATCTGAGGAAAGGGGGATGACCAGTGGGGTACCTCAAGGATCAGTCCTGGGGCCAGTCCTTTTTAATGTCTACATCAGTGACATTGTAACATGGCAAAAAAGAGAAGCGTGAAATAAGGGAACATCATTGGACAAAACGCACCACATGATCAAAGTTGGAGTTGGGATTAATCACTGGTAATGCCCGCTCCAACTATCAATCACGGGGTCACTGGGTCAAGCTGTAGCACCAGTAGCTATCACAGCAGCAAATGCTGTATATCCTACAATACAACAGACCATAGAAAACACATCATGGCGAAGACGCAGGATCTGACTGCGCCGACACAAAGCTGAACAGTTCCACTGAACAGAACTGAAAAAAACTGAAAAAACAACAACGCAAGTATTGTCATATTACAAGCACATTAATGCCCTCTGGAGTCGGCTTCTACTGGGAAATTAATGCATGGTTGGGTGGTTGGAGGCACTTGGCCAAAGGCCTTGTGCCACAAACCCCCCCCCCCCAACCATGCATTAATTCCCCAGTAGAAACCTCCTTCGTCGGACATTAATGCTTACTTGTTGAAGGGCTGGAAAGGAAGGTTTGCCTATTTGCAGGTGACACCAAGATCTGTAACAGGTAGACACTCCAAATGGGGTAGAGAAAATGAGGAGGGACCTAGGTAAGCTGGAAAAATGGTCCGAAGTGTGGCAACTAAAATTTAATGCAAAGAAGTGCAAAATCATGCACCTGGGGTGCAGGAACCATGCGGAGAGTTACAGGATGGGGGAAACTGCTGATGGTAGCCATGGAAGAAAAGGATTTAGGGATAATCATCTCGGATGACCGAAAGGTGGCCAAACAGTATACAAAGGCTGTGGGGAGGGCAAGTAGCATGTTGGGGTGCATAGGAAGGCATATCACTAGCAAAAGGAGGGAGATGGTGATGCCACTTTATAAAACACTGGTGGGACCTCATCTGGAGTATGGTGTGCAGTTCTGGAGGCTGCATCTTCATAAGGACATAGACAGGGAAGGGTGACCAAGATGATGCAGGGCTTGGAGCAGAAGACATATGAGGAGAGATTAAAATACCTCAATATGTATACACTGTAAAAGAGGCAGGAGCAGGGAGATATGATAGAAACCTTCAAGTATCTTAAGGGCATAAACAAAGTGCAAGTGGGCAACATCTTGCATTATAGAAGATGCACATGGACGAGAGGGCAAGATATGAGATTGGAGGGGGGTAGGATAAAGGGGAATGTGAAGAAGTTTTTCTTCATGGAAATGGTGGTGGATGCATGGAATAGCCTACCCTAGGAGGTGGTGGGAGCTAGCACAGTGGGGGGATTCAAGAATGCATGGGATAGGCATAAGAGAACCCTAGAGGTGGGAAGGAGAGGCTAAAGCCGATGACCAAGTAGGGTCAGCTGCTGCTGATACAGATAGGGAATATGGGCAGACTGGGTGGGCCAAGCAGTCCTTATCTGCCATCAGTTTCTATGTTTCTGTGTAAGTGGGGAGATTGTTCCACGATATCATTCACTACAAAATATGTTTAAACAGTAATTTACATGAACATACTGGTGTATTTAGTCTGCACATTCACTTCCCCCCCATGCAGAGTATTGGACTAACTTAACAATTCTGACTACCCACCCACTGTAAAATTAGCCAGATTTGCAAAGAGAAAATTGTGAGCTCATAAAGCAAAAGGATGTGGAATGAATCTTTGTGCTATCTAAAAAGCACCTTTGGAAGACATTTTAGACACGGATCGGTAGCAGCTCCATATCAGTCCCTTCAAGTCCCAGTAGGTTCTGCTACTTTGTTGAAGGTTCTTTCTCCTGGAACAACACTCATGGCAGCCACAGCAACACAGTCCATATCGGAGATGTCCTCCACTAGTGTTGCCTAGGATGAGGAGTTTTGGTCTAAGGAAGTCTCTGCCTGTTGTGCTGGCTGCGCTGTAGTTCTTCTGCTCTGCTGTGGTAATCTCTCCACTTCTCTGGCCACTTTTTTGGGGGGGGAGATAACAGCATGTCCTCTAAGCACAGCTGTCTTGGACAAGGGCTTCTGGATCTCAATCTGCCATGGCTGGTCGGGGGGTTTGGCTGGAGCCCCCAATGTCTCATCTCCCTGGTTCAGTTCCTTTTGCACATGGGGGCTTGGGGTGATCTCTGCTGTCCTGCATGAGCATGCGGTTGTCTTGTGAGTGATTATCCCCTTTGTCCTGTTTGATTTAGTGACTCTGGGGATGCTGCCTGTCTGTTGGTCTGTCCCTGACATCTTCCATATAGCTTTCTGGGACTTGGAGTTTGTATTCTCACCTTTCTCCTGAATTGCTCTGCAGAAGCTTTCTTTTGTGGAGTAATGGAGCAAGTAGGCTGTTATAGGTCAGGATTGGGAGCCAGGTGCCATGGGTGGTCCCTTTAATCTATGGGCTAGCTCTACCTCTTTGGGCTCTTGCCAGCGTGGGCCCGCAATTTGTGGCAAAAGTTTGGATAAAAATTGCTCCATATTGCCTCCTTCTGCTCTCTCAGGGATGCCAGGGATCCTTATGTTATTCCTTCTACTGTGATTTTCATGATCCTCAGCTCATTCTCATAAGTGCTCCAGCTGTCTCTCATGGTTATCTAGTCATCGCAAGATGCTGTGCTGAAAATCCTCAGTGTCCATTACATGCTGCTCTGTGGTGAGCATGTGGTTGGTTAAAAGCTATGTCTCTTCTGCATTGGAGGTGTTGGCCAGTTTTAGTTCAGCCATCTCAGCAACCAGTGTTTCCAACAGTTTTGTCATGTAGCCCAATGAAGCTTGTTCATTAGCCTCTTTGATCTTGGGCATTACCGTTTCTGCCATTCTGTCAGTTTAAGCTTGTGTGAGTATGATGCCAGCCATGTAGTGAGTAAGAAGGGCCCATCTGTCACAGCCTGAGTCTTGAAGAACTACAAATTTTCAGCTCAGATTGCAGTTGTCTTGGGATCAGAGCCCAGAATTACACTCGCTGAGTATTACAATGTTAACAGGTATTGTGTTTGCCAGCAGATCGCTGGTTTAAGCAAGAAAACTTAAGTAATACAGAGGATCGGGACGACGTGTTATTTTTAGGCTGCCATTTAGCTCTGCATCCGTGCATGCGCTCTCTATGTGGGTTTTTTTTTTTGAGTACTCTTGTATTGTGAAGTGCCCTGAACACTTTTGATAAAGTGTTCTGTAATCATTACTTTCCTTCCTTCCTTCCTTCCTTCTTTCCTTCCTTCCTTCCTTCTCTTTCACCATTTTACAAATATTGCAATGCACTCCAGGTTGTGTGTTTGTACTTGCATATACAGTCTTCTCAGGTGGTTGCATGCACTCACACACAGTCAGGGCATCATACAGTATATTTCAGTACAAAAATACATCCTTTCGTGTGTTATTGCTTACTTAATCACCACAAGTCTATTGTCATGATTATTCAGTCACAAGCGGAGAAGAGCATATATTATTCATTACCAAGAACTGGCAGAGCGGAACTGCAACCCCCCCCCCCGGGCAGTTTTGACATAATTTTGAATTTAACATAATTTAACAAAATTGTTGTAAATACAATCAAGTTGTGCCTTTTATTTTGTTGCTACCTGCACATTAAGCTAAATGGAATTAGTAGAAATTTACACACAGAAACTGATAAGTTTCATTTTAAAAACAGAGGTTTATACTATTTTAATTACAGGTCCTCATTTTTTATGTCTGGATAACCAGACTTTTAAATTCTGTTACAACTGCCCAGTTGATATTTTGTGTTACAACCAGACAGTTGTAATTAATAGCTGTCAATCAAGCTTGTGCCTTGCCCATGAGGGGAGAGACTTAGAGGGCGAATGGCACTGAGCGACCGAATGAGTGCTGGAGAGAAGTTGAGAAGGAGAGTGACTGGTGGAGTGGAGAAGTGCAGAAATAGGCTACTAAGTTTGGTTTAACCGCCGAAAGGGGACTGATAGTAGCCAGTCGGGAACTGGGGCTCTGCCCGTGGATTCTTTGTTGCTGTATGAAGTGCTACTGGGGAGAGAGAAAGAAGAGACAGGTGGGCAGCGGGATGAACTGATCTTGGCAGCTTTCTCAAGCAGGTACTGAGGAAGAGGAGCCACTGTGCTGGAAGCTGCTGCTTCTGTTGTTGTTAAGGGTTCACTATAATTATTCACGTTATTTAAGTTTGCTGTTTGTGCTGCTTTCTGCATATATGGGGGTAATAACTAAAGACCAATCCCTGTTTAGTTGAGTAACAGTTGTGCTGGACCCAGGAGGACCCTGGCTGAACTCAGAAGTGCCAGCAAAAGCTTCTCCCTCTACCACAGTTAAATAAAATATGAGGGCCAGTAACTAAATAAAATAAAACATGGGTGGCTATGTGTAACCAGAATTTCACACACACCCTCAGTGCGGGATGTATTTATAACCCCCTGAGCTTCACTCTTGGGGTTTATGTAGCATCCCACACCTTGCGAGTGTGTAGAATTCTGGTTATACGCACCCACCCACCCATGTATTATTCTATATTTAATTTGAGCACTGTATTGGTGTACTTGCAGCAAGTATCATACAGCATTCAGTTGTATTTAGTGCATTTCAAACAGGTAAATAATGCTGTTGTCTTGCCTGTTTTCTTAGACTTTTTTAAACAGCTCTTGAGTCACAGGAAGATCTCTATCCCCCTTCTAGGCTCAGACACCTATTGCTTTCAATCTAAGGAATCAAGCAGTGAAGAATATTTAATAGACTGTGCTGTCAAATACTGATCAATGTGGATATTAAGATTACCCCAAAGCAAGACTGCGGTCGACAAGCAAATAAGCCAGTTTTCAGATTACACTTGGAAATAATTAAAAGGACCTGGATGATTATGGATATCAGTAACACCACACTGGGCTGGAGAGAAAGTTAATGCTTGATACTCCCATGACTGTGAGAGCAAATGTCCCATGTCACCACTTCTATCAGTGTCTTATTGAATGTAAAAAACAATAATCCTCTATACATGAGAGTCGCAGGGGTAACGGAGTCATGTGGCACTGACCATGTCTCAGGTGTTAAGTAAATATTGCAAAAAATGTAAGACAGTAACACAGTACTCTTCTGTATCATCATCACCAATAAAGGAGTAATATTGAAGTGCTAGTTTACTGCCTAAAACTAATATCAGTATTTAAAAGCACTCAACTATTACCTTTTATATCTGAAGTGCCTTTCTCCTCTTTGGTTAATTCTAAGAATTTTTTTACCTTATGTTAGTAGGTGTGATGTTCGGAACCGCACTCTGGTAGCTGACATTGCTGGTTCTGTTCCTCTCATTACATGATCAGCATTGTGATCGCTGTGACTGTGACATCACAGCTGCTCAGGAAGAGTCACTCAGTAGCTGCCAGGTCAGTCACCTGTGATGTCACTGTCAGTGAGGTCACAGTGCTGATGAGGTAGTGGGAGGAATAGACCTAGATATGTCAGCTGCGAGGCAGAATGGTATTCCACACATCCAGCATAATACACTCACATAGGAAACTTTAAAATGAGAAAAATACTTCAGAAATAAAAAGTTACACCTGACTACTTCTTAAACTCTATAACAGTAACTCAATAATAGGAGGCAGGATAGCGCAGTGGATTAAGGCTCTGAGCTGCAGATCTGGAGACCTGGGTTTGAATCCCACAGCTGCCTAGGTGCATATTGT
Organism: Neoceratodus forsteri; assembly: GCA_016271365.2. Lineage (NCBI taxonomy): Eukaryota > Metazoa > Chordata > Ceratodontiformes > Ceratodontidae > Neoceratodus > Neoceratodus forsteri. The sequence goes on from CM057451.1 coordinate 154,917,533, forward strand.
GTGATCCTGAGCAAGTCACTTAACATCCTTGTGCTCACAGGTCGCATTTAGAAACAAGCTTCAGCTTAGTGTGCTACTCCTGGTTAAACAATGTTCCCTTTTCCTGTCTGCTATTTTAGGTTCTCCTAGCTCTTTAAAAGTAGATCACCTAAAACATCTCAACAAAATAGTTTGGGAGTAAAAATATATAGTTTTCCACGCCCAGGGATTGTGTTTCCAGTTCCAGTTACCTCTTGTGACCTCATAATGGTCGAGCAGGCAAAAGAGAGACTTCACACCTAGTTGGTCATTGCAGAAAGTCTCTTAAAAAAACAAACATCCAGGGGTGCAATCTAATAGATGAATAAAAGGATGCTTCTAGCCCCTCACAGTTTGCAGTGTCCTCAGTAGGCAGGTTCCCAATCATCACTAAAGCATATGGCACAAAAGCAGGGGTCACCCATGAGCACCACCATGACAACAGTGGTCACCGAGCAGGAGACACCAGATGGTGTCAGGCAGACTACTAAGACCTCTGTAACAGTGTTCAAGCAGGCCTGCCAGCACAGTGGTAGTGCTGCCACTTGCAGAGCCGATGACCCTGGGTCAGAAACAAACCTGGAACTTCAGAGGGCCAGACTGGGGCAAGAGGACTGAGCATCTGTGGGGCAACTCTCCTTATCAGGGAGGAAAGGGACATGAAGCCTGGTGGCAGGTTGACCCCTAGTGATGGCTGGGGGGGGGTGAGTGAGCTTTGGACGGTGTGTTCAGGGATTGGAGGCACAGTGGGCATGGATGTGTCATGTGTGGGAGTGTTCATTGTGTCATCCATTATGCCATTGCATGTTTGCTTCTCCTTGGGCAAGGAACATAAGGAAAAATGCTACCGACTGTGCAGGTGATGCCACACCTTCCCACCATGTTTTCCACCTGGCCTCTCCTGTCTTGTCCCTCAGTATCCCCCTGGCCTTTAAGTCTGCTGCTGGGCCAACTGCATGCAGTGGGTAGGCACCATAAAGGCTTTCTGGGCAGGAGGAGCTGAGGGGAAGCATACCAAAAGGGAGTCATGGATGGACCAGGGACCAGGGACCAGGGATTAGGGATCCAGGCAGGGGCCTCAGGAAGATATGATACTAATGCTAGGTGCTGGCCGATGGAGGTCCCAGTCAGTGAAGGGAGGTGGCATAAGCAGAATTAAAAAAAAAATAGAAGAGGAAAAAAAAGAGTACTCGGTCTCCAAAGATAGTACCAGCCAGGATTTATTTATTTATTTATTTAACGTACTTTAGGATTACATACAACCTTTGAGTCAGAAACTCATTTACAAGGCTCCGCATCAGAGTACAGAGACAGAACATACAGAATACACACCTGTGGAATTACAAGTTACACACACAAAAGTGGACTTGTGGAATGGTGAAATTAAGAGTTGGATTACTTGAATGCGAATTGCTGGAAGTGGACCTGTGCTAGTGTGGAGACAAACAGACTGTGTGAGGAGTGGAGTGGATTATATTTGACTGTGTGTATTTCGTTGCATAGTCTGCAACTTATTTGGCATAGCCTGTTACAATCCTGGAGCTGCTGATTTGAAATTTGACTACTTGGCAAAAGGGATTTATTGGTCCGTGAGTAGTGTATGAATTATGCTGCAGTTCAATATTTTGTGAAGAGAACGAAGATCTGCTGTCCTTTGGCTGTGTTAGCACAGGAGTTTTGACTGTTGCTGAGTAAATCTGCTGGACTGTATTCATTATTAAATTATGTTCTGGCTACTATGATTATTGGTTCTGGGCAATCATAGAGTTTATTGCAGGGTGAGCTGCTGGGGTGCTCATTGTTCTGGCTGGGCTTGGGATGGGTGGCATTGGTTCTGGGCCTACCGAAGGGTGGGTGTAGAGAAATCAGTGCCTCCTAGGCCTGCTGGGGGGTCTGCTGGTGGGTGGTCTCTTCTCTGGGCGACGTAGCCCTGATCTCAGCTGGGGTTCGAAGTTCCCTTTATGGTAACTATTTTTCTCTAGCGAACTCTACACTGAACCTTTATTTCTGTAGGCCTGGAAAGGTTGTTATTACTATTATATTAAATTGCTATGACTTAGTTATGTCCTTAAGATTTCTGGTGAGAGCAGAATTTGAATTAAAATCTAATGGATTGGGGAAGTGAGAGGCCCCTTAATCCATAAATAAGACATCTAAATTGGTAATTTGAGTAATATTGCTTATTTTAGGATTGGTGAAACATATTTACTGGTTAGTATGGTGAAAATGGTTATTTATCTTATTTAAGTTGATTTGTTAAAATGAGTATGGTTAAAGAGATTGATTTGTGTAGTTGTATTGATCTATGTATATTGCTATAATTGAGTTGTTTATTTGGGTATTTTAATTGTATGGTTAATTATTGCTTACTGAGATGTGCTGGGAGGGCTCTAAGATGGTCAGGCGCTGTTTTCCCACTCTGCTTCGGGACCTCCGCCCTTTTCCCTGCCCCCCTTTGGTGGCCGATGTTTATGATAAATGTCATTCATTGGGGATAGTAAGAAAGCATTTGAGAGGTGGATGGACTGGGCAGAGTGGGAGAATAGAAAGGGGTCGACCAATAGAGGTAGTGGGGATTAGGAGACGCTCTGGGGAGAAATGGGTTCAGGAGAGGGGTCTTCCCTGCCTGGTTCCCATACCCAAGGGCTCTGCAAATTGTGGGCAGGTACTGCGCTCCTCCTCTAAAACCCATCCAACCCGGGCGGTGTTATGTAATGCCAGGTCAATTAAGAACAAGACTGCCATTATAGCGGATCTTGTTGCAACTTCTGACCTGGCATGCATCACCGAGACCTGGTTAGATGAGAATGCAGGCCCTATTTTGGCATCTGCTGCCCCGACCAGGTTCTCAGTGATACACCACCCAAGGTTGGATCACAGGGGCCGGGGTGTAGCCATCTTTTTTAGAACGGAGCAGGGTCTTGTGGATGTGCCAGTGGGTTTCACCCATTCCTTTGAGTGTATCCTGGGAGCAGGTGTAGGGTTCAGGATTCTCCTCATTTACCAACCACCTGGTGATGGTGAGAATTCCTGAAGGAGTTTGAGGACTTCATCATCGACGTGGCATTGGAGTCGCCCAGGTGGTTAATACTGGGTGATTTCAGTGCCTGGGTCGATGATGAACTCTCACCTTTTGGGAAAAATCTCCTCCAACTTATGACGATGTTGGGCCTTACACAAGTGGTTACCTCTGCTACCCATATAGGGGGTCACTCATTGGACCTAGTGTTTCTACTGGAGTTGGAAGTTGTGCATTTGGAGGTGGAACCAAATGTGTGGACAGACCATCATACCATAAGATTCAGCTTCGGGGCACCCCCCTAAATAGGCCTGCCCCTACGGAGATGGTCCAGTATCGCCCTTTAAAGGGAGTTACCCCAGAAGGCCTTTCAGCTGTACTGGATCTATCAGGTATTTCGAGTGAGTGCATGGGTCCAGGGGATCTCGTACTTTCCTATAATAAGGCAGTGGGCGAGGCCCTGGATCAAATTACACCTGTTCATGTTCACCCACTCACTCAGCGCTCAAGATCTCCATGGTTTGATGGGTTTCTGAAGGAGCTGAGGAGAGCGGGGCGAAGGTTAGAGAGGGTTTGGTGGAAATCCGGCTTAGATGTTGACAGGCTTAGACTGATGGACCATTATAGTGTCTATCAATCGGCAATCACCAGTAAGAAGGCAGAATTTCTGTCCAGGGAGATTGCTGCTGCGCAGAATCAATCAGTTCAACTCTTTCAGACTGTTGACAGATTGTGCAATCCACTCTATCTGCAGTCTGGAAAAGATTTTTCACAAGTAAAGTGTGATGAGCTTGCGCGATTCTCCGCAGATAAGATTGCCAGCATCAGGTCGGGTATCGATCTTGCTCCCTCTTCAGGGAATTGCGGTGACTGGTGAGAGGAAGCAAACTCTCGTGTCACCTGGTCTGACTTTAGTAGGCCAGAATTCATGGATGTTGTGAGGATTGTTCAGACTGTACGACCAACCAGCTGTAGTTTGGATCCGGGCCATACGCCACTACTCTTAGGTTGCGTAAATGTTATCTGCCCGTTCCTTGCTGAAATTGCCTGGAAGTCTTTGGAGCAGGGTTTTTTCCCTGATCCCCTAAAGGAGGCGATCGTTCGGCCACTCCTTAAAAAACCTTCACTGAACCCAGACTGTCCAGCTAACTACAGACCTATCTCTAACCTGCCCTTTGTGGGTAAGGTTATTGAAAAAGTGGTTGCGTTACAGTTAGATGACCATCTCACAAATCACAATATCTATGATGCTCTCCCAGTTGGGGTTTAGGAAAAGACATAGCACTGAGACTGCTCTCATCCAGGTTTTAAATGATCTCCTAATTGTGAGAGATCAAAAGGCTCGTACTATTCTAGTCCTTCTTGATCTCTCTGCGGCATTTGATACTGTGGACCATGGTGTGCTGTTGGAATGCATGCGGCTTTTTTGTGGACTGTCTGGTACAGTTCTACATTGATTTCGATCTTTCCTCATGGGCCCGGACTCAGAGAGTTGTCACTGGAATTTATTCCTCTGATGCCATCTCTCTGTCCTGTGGGGTGCTGCAGGACTCCATCTTGGCGCCCATGTTGTTCGCAGTTTACATGCTGCCATTAGGAGATATCATTAGGCATTACAGTCTGGGTTTTCACTGCTATGCAGATGATACCCAGCTGTATCTGTCCTTTATTCCTGGACAGGATGATGCAGTCTCTCTGCTTAACAGCTGTCTAGCTGAAATCAATGACTGGATGAGTGCCAGCTGGCTGAGGTTAAACCCGGATAAGACTGAGGTGTTGGTTGTGGACCCAGGTTGCCTTGAGGCGGGCCATAGGGCTGGGATACCATCGGGCCTTTGGCTTGATGGTATCCAGCTCTTGACCTCAGGCCAGGTGCATAATCTGGGCGTTATTATTGACGATGGTCTGACCTTGAAATCTCAGGTGTCGGCTGTTGTTAAGTCCTCTTTTTACCATTTGAAGAATATCGCCTGGGTGAAACACCTGGTTCATCTGGTTGACCTTCCTATTTTGGTTCATGCCTTTGTGACCACCCGCCTTGATTACTGCAATACCCTTTACCTGGGGCTACCTGGGGTTGATATCCATCTGCAGTTAGTGCAGAACCCAGCAGCTAGGCTTTTGACAGGGACATCTAGAAATAGTCATATTACGCCTGTTCTGCGTGGGCTGCACTGGCTGCCGGTTCAATGGCAGATTACCTTTAAGGTTGGATTACTGACCTATAAAGCCCTACATGAATTAGGGACTGCAGTATCTGCAAGATCTCCTTACTCCCTATTGCCCCTCTCGCTCGCTCCGATCTGCCGATGAGGGATTGCTAGAGATTCCCAGGGTTCGTTTGAAGACATCTGGGGCACGTGCGTTTTTGTATGCTGTCCCTGCCCTGTGGAATTCTCTACCTCTTTGGACACGAAGCTGCCTGACTGTCGAGAGATTTAAAGCAGAGTTGAAAACATTTCTATTTTTAAAAGTTTATGGTGATTGATTTTATTATTGTTCAATGTTTGTTATTTAAATGTTATTTGTACAGTACTTTGGTTTCTTGAAGAGTGCTCAAAAATAAATTTTTACTTACTTACACATGGCCTCTGAACAAGGCCTGCTTACCTCCGCTGTGTTTGTCGATCTGGCAAAGGCTTTTGATTCCGTGTCCCTCCCCTCTACTTATATCTAAACTTGAAGTAGCAGGACTAGCTCCTATGACTGTACAGTGGTTCAGCTCTTACCTTTCCAATAGGTCTCAGTCAGTCAAAATTGCTGACGTCTCATCAGCTCCCCTCACTATCCTAGCTGGAGTGCCACAAGGTTCTGTTCTTGGCCCCATCCTCTAGTCCCTCTTCATAAATTAGGGGGGGAGGTAGTAACAACAACAACAAAAAATGAAAGGGACCTAGGGGTAATCATAGCAGATGACCTTAAGGTTAGCAAGCAATGTGAGAAGTCAGTAGGGAGGGCTGGGGGTATACTGGGTTGCATAGGGAGAGGCATCACCAGCAGAAAGCAGGAAGTTGTTATCTCTCTGTACAGACAGTTGGTGAGACCCCATCTGGAGTACTGTGTCCAGTTCTGGAGACCCCATCTCCGAAAGGACATAGATAGAATAGAGGCAGTCCAGAGGAAGGCAACTAAAATGGTGCAGGGTCTGCAAGAGAGCCGTATGAGGAGAGACTAAAGGAGCTAATATGTATACCCTTGAGGAAAGAAGGAGAGGGGACATGATAGAAACTTTTAAGTACCTTAGTGGAATCAACAAAGTCCAAGAGGGTAGCATCTTTCAGAAAAGAGACGTGCAAGAACAAGGGACACAATTTAAAGATAGAGGGGGGTGGTTCCGGGGCAATGTGAGGAAGTATTTTTTCACAGAGAGGGTAGTGGATGCATGGAACAGCCTTCCTGAGGAGGTTGTGGGGTCTAAAACTGTGGGAGAATTCAAGAATGCATGGGACAGACATAAGGCAATTCTTGTGCGGGGTAGGAAGAAATAGGCTGCTGGTTAACTAGGATCTGCGGCCTATCCTGTAGGTAGGGAAATCTGCAGACTAGGTGGGCCAAGCGGTCCTTATCTGCCGTCAAAGTCTATGTTTCTATGTTTCTTACCTTCCTTCCTCCTGCACAACTTCCAGCATACACATGTATGTGGATGACACTATACTCTTTACCTCAGGTCCATCAACTCGCGAAGTCCAAGCCATTGCTCCAATGTGATTTCAATAATATTCAGCTATGGTTCCAACCAAACCAACTAAAATTAAACACTTCTAAAATGGTTTCTATGGTATATGGCACTGCACAGAAACTTAGAAGTTCCTCCTCTCCCTTCCCCCATCACCTCCCTGGATGGTACCCCCCTTGACAAGGTCACAAAATACAAATACCTGGGTGTTTGGCTTGAACCTCACCTATCCTTCTTATCTCACATAGATGCTACTGTCACTAAACTTCACCCCAAGCTAGGTATGCAATATTGGCACCAAGACTCCCTCCCGCTACCTGCCAGATGTCAAGTCATAACCAAAATGATCCTCCCCATCTTCGGTTACACAAACGTGGTCTATTGCACTGCCCCTGCTACCATCCTGTCCAAACTTGATATCCTCCTAAACTCCTTCTGTCGCTTTGTGACCAACTCAACCCTTAGAACCCATCACTGTAATCTGTACTCTCTCCTTGGGTTAGCCCCACTGTTGCACAGGCATTATATCCACTCCCTCAACCTAATATCCAAATTCTGGTTCAACATGTTACCTTCCTACTTGTTGGACTGTCTCTCCTCTGCCTCTGACTCTCCTTATGAACTGAGACACAGAAACAAACACTCCTTTAGCATCCCACGACCATCCTCCCCATCTGGCCTAGCCACTTTCTCCTACCAACTCCCCAGTCTGTGGAACAAATTAGCCCCCTCCATCATGAACTCCTCCTCTTACTTCACATGCAAGAAACAACTTCACTCGCTACCACCTCCCCCATGCCTCTGCCCCAGATGACTCTTTCAACACCTCTCAACCTATCACAACTACTATCTCCTTAGCATTTTCTTCTCCACGTTTCTCAATGAGCGCACTTACTCCTTGCTGCTCTCACATCGTAGTGTTTCCTAGTCCAGAAATGGTGCAGGAAATTGAAGTGGTATTATTTATTGTGAATTGTAAACCAATTGTCTGTCTTGTCTCAACCACCCTATTATGATCAATACGCTGTATAACCTGTTTCATGAAACCTTTGCTGTAAAATGTATACAGTATTTGTACAAATTGTATGTTCTCCCACTCCCCTTCCCTCGGATCTCACCTGGAATCGAGCCTCAGCTCAGTGTGCCTTTCCCAGTTACCAATTGTTTAAATAAAAATAAAAAAATAAAAATTTGCTGTTTGGAAGATTAAAACTGATTTCTAAAGCATCTTCTTTTGAGTGCCTATTTCCTGGCTTAGGTGTTTCTGAGTTTGAGTGTGTTTTTTTTCTATATGCTATTTCTTGCCTGATCTCCCCTATCCGCCCCCTTCTAACTGACCCTCCCCAGCCCTGTCACACTGTCTCCCTTGGGATTTACCTTCACCTGTGGCCTCTGTCACAGGGTTTTGGTGGTACCCGGCCACCAGGTGTGGAGCCTGCGGGGTGTCAGTCATCATCCGCAGCCTGGGGTGTTTTTCCTCTTTTTTCTGCCTTCCCTTACTTGTTGCTGTGGTACACACATCAATGTGCATGCGTGGAGGCATGCGCACACTGCAGAAGTCCCATAGCATCCTCCCCTTGTTGGCCCCCAACAGTCCCGCACTATCCTTGGGCCTCCACCCCTGGTTTGGCTGTAACACCAGTCCTCCCTCCCTCCCAGGGAGAGGAGAGCAGTCCTTTGGATGCTCTATCCTCTCCCTCCTTTGCCGATCCCTGGTGCCCACTAGCACCGTGAACATGGGTCATCAGCGTGGCAGGATGTAAAGTACGAATGCCTCAGCCCTCCATGCCACTGGGCCAGCAAGAGTTTGAGTGCGTTTTATTTAAGGTTTCATTTTGGATATGTTTTTATCATACATGTGTATGTATGTGTGAGTGCATTGTGGTAGTAGTAGTAGTCTTTGTTTATATGTGGCTCCCTTCTCTGGAGGCTTAGGGCACCATTAGAATAATGTAGAGCAGCATTAACTAAAAACCACAAACCAGCTTTACAACCCATCCAAATAACTTAAAACAATGAAACATTCCAATAAAATACATAAACAACAAATTTTTCTTACTAGAAGGATGATAAATTAAGGAGAATTAAACGCCAGACACCTACATATATAGAAAGGTTTTAAGATCCCACTTAAAAGCCTCCACTGAGGGGCCCCTCTCAAAGTCCTGAGCAAGAAATTCTATAAGACTGTGCCTGACACTTCAAAAGCCCGGCCCCTGAAGACTTCAGCCTTACCCTAGGAACAACCATGAAGCCCTCTTCAGTTGAGCAGAGAGGGCACACATGTATGTGAGGATCCAGGAGCTCTGCCAGGTAGCCAGAGCCCAGCACATGTAGGACCCTATAAGTTAGCAGTCCAACTTTAACCCAAATATGCCATTTGGCTGGCAGCCAGTGCAGATCAGGCAGTGCCGGGGACACATGACCTGACCTTGAGAGGCCAGTCAGCAGCTTCAGGCATTGCAGCGTACCTCCATTGACCCCAAGGTAAAGAGCATTGCAGTAGTCAAGCTCTGAAGTCACAAATGCATGTACCAGTGTGGCCAGCTCGCCAGGTGGGATAAAGTATTAATCTGGCTGATGTTCAGTAGATGGTAAAAGCCTTTCCAGACTACTGACGACACCTGAGCCTCACATGTCAGCCCCTTATCCAGAATAATTCCTTTATTTTTCACCTTTGTGACAGCCAAAAGCCTAGAGGGGCCAAGCCAATGCTCAGTCCCCCTCTTGGTAGCTGCCACTCTCCCTTCCCGACCTGGCTAAATCACTAGAACTTAAATTTTCTCTGGGTTCAACCTCAACCAGCTCAATGACATCCAGTTCTGAATCTAAGGAAGGCACTTATTTAGCACATCAACTGCATATGTTTTTTTTTTTTTTTGAAATTCAACATCTTTATTTATTTATAATATAACAAAGAACATATGGCATACAGAACAATGGACCACACTACAGTGATAACAAAATAGCTTGGAAATGGAATGATACCGAAACATCATTGAGACAGAATATACCTAAACACTAATAACAAAATAATGCCCATCCCCCCCCACTGACCTTCCCCACCTCCCTCCCCTGGAGTGTGCCAAGTCAAAAGGCAGATAGAAAAGAAACAAAAAAGCAAAGAGTACTCCAACAATGACAAGCATCCCAAGGGAAATAAAACAAACTGAAACAGTCCAAGGTCAGCATTACGTGGATCTTGATTCAAATATAAAGCATATAGTTTACCCCATTTCTGGTTGAAGGAGGCCATGCGATTCTGGGAGCTTGCTATTAACCTTTTGGTGTTAAAACAAATAGACATTTCTTTTAGCCATTCAGGATATGAAATGACCAGATGATCCATCCAGTGTTTGAGAACCAGCCTTTTGACTGCTATAGAGATTAAAGCCATATGAAACCTACGCTCCCGGACTCCAATACTGGAAAGCATCCCTAGCACACATATCTCTATGGTAAACAGCTCCCCCAGTCCTAGGAGGGGGTCTAACTTGGTTTGGATTGTGCTCCATAACGACGCCACCTTGTCACAGTGCCAAAAAATGTGTATCAGGTTCCCTTCAGCTGCTCCACACTGTGTACAGGTAGCCGAAGGCAGTCTGCCAAATTTGGCCAGCTTAACTGGTGTATAGTACAGATTATTTAGAATACGGAATTGAATTAGCCTGTGCCTATCTTGAGTGAGATATCTATGCATGTCAACCCAAATCTGATTTCAGGGCAGAAGAGAATCTGGCAGGAGAGAAGCCCAAATCTTAGAGCTGATAAGGGCGTTAGGATATTTGATACCCAGTAGAAAGGAATAGATCCTGGAAATTCCATGGGGTTTATTTGCATATTCCTGTATCTGTTCTAGAAAGGGCCTAGTTTGGGACAGTGTAAATGTGGTCCCAAAAGTAGAGACCAAGAGGTGTCTCAATTGAAAAACCTTAAACATATATTTCTGAGGGATATTCAATTTGGTTATTATGTCGGTTGAGGAAAGAAGAGAACTTTGAGAGTACAGGTTTTCCACTAAAACATCCTGTAATTGTGTAAGCCAGTCAGGGATCAGTGGAGAACTACCTATTTTGATATTAGGGTTTAAAATGAGAGGTTGAGCCTTATCCCTTTTTGATGAAATGTTAAAGAAATTCCAGCACTGGGACAGGACTTTTATGGAGAGCCCTACGGTGGAACATTGTACAGTATCCGGGAATGCAGAAAAGGTGTAATAAAAAATTTTGGGTGAACGGAGATTGTACATGTCCAACAGGTTAATCTCCAACTTTAGCCAAATAGGAAGATATGCATCAGGCTGGACTTCTAACCATCTCCCCATTTCGGATAGATGACTCGCCCAATAGTATAACATAAAATTAGGGAGGCAAAGTCCGCCTCTCTCCTTGGGTAAATTAAGCTTTAAGAAGGCCCGTCTAGGATGTTTGCCCCACCAAATGAAATTGGAGTGAGCTGAGTGAAGCTGTTGAAAATAAGACCTAGGGAGCCAGATGTTTAATAAATTTAAGGGGTTAAAATGTAGGGTAAAACATTCATTTTAATAATACTGATGCAGCCCCATAAGGACAATGGGAGGTTGCCCCATCTATGGAGATCTTTCTGAAACCTTGTCACCAGATCGTCCAAATTTAGTCTCTTGAGAACTTCTGGGTCTCGAGTGAGATGAATGCCCAGGTATTTGAGTGAGACAGGAGACCATCTCATACCAAACTGGATAAAATTGGCTTGGAGCGTGGAAGGATTTAATGGAAATATAACTGATTTGGATAAGTTCAACTTATAGTTAGCTACTTGACCAAACTGATCAATAATTTGTAAAACATGTGCTAGAGAGGATTCAGGATTGGTAAGATGCAGAAGAATGTCATCTACATAAACTGAAAGAGTCAGAGGTTTCTGGTATATTAAGTAAACTGTGACCTGGGGCGAGTTCTTGATACTCAGTATCAAGGGTTCCAGATATAGATTAAACAAATAGGGAGACAGGGGACAACCTTGCTGAGTACCGGTGTACAGGGGAAACCGAGATGAAAAAAACCCATTACAATAGATTCTAGCAGTGGGTGACATGTATACCGTCCGAATCCACTGAATAAAGGTTTCCGGAAAGCCCATTCTCCTAAGGGTGGACCAAAGAAAGTCCCAGTTTACTCTATCGAAGGCTTTTTCGGCATCTAATGCGATTAACGCCATGGGGGCCTGGGAGTCTTGGGCAGCCTGAAAGATATGTGAGAGGGTTCTCAAATGATTGGCAGCAGATCTGCCTTGAACAAACCCCACCTGTTCGGGACTCAGTAGTTGGTGCCAAATCCGTTTGATTCTGAGAGACAGGATTTTGGTTAGAACTTTAATGTCGTAATTTAATAGTGAAATCGGATGGTAACTGGCTGGCTCTGTCTGGGGTTTATCTGGTTGCGGAATCAGTACTATTGTGGCCTCTAACAAAGTGGGGTCAAGGGAATCTGAGGTGAATATATACTCAAATAATTTCAGGAGAAGGGGAGATATCTCCTTACAAAAGACCTTATAAAAATTGGAGGGGAAACCATCGGGACCTGGGGATTTGTCCAGAGTTAACCCATTTATCGTCTCCTCCACTTCAGCCAGGGTAATAGGAGAGGCAAATATCTTGCACTGGTGGGCCTGTAGGTTGGAGAGACTTATGCTATCCAGAAAATGTTCAATACTGGAGTGGGAAGGCTGAGAAGTACCCTTGCCATATAAGTCCCTGTAAAAAGATTCGAAGATGCGGAAAATATCCCGAGGGGAGGTTTTAATAGAACCGTCCGGGGAACACAATGCAGGAATCAGTCTTGAACTTTCTATCTCCCGCAATCTAAGAGCTAACATTCTGCCTGGTTTATCGCCTTGGTCGAAATAACGAGATTTAGTTTTAAGGATGGCGTACTCTGCCTTTTCCCTTAATAGGTCTTCATGCTCATTCCTAAACCTCCATAAGGCCTCCAGATCAGCTTGTGAAGATGAGGAGAACAAATTATTTTACGCTATCCTTATTTGATTTGACAACCTTATCAACTGCATGTGTGTCCCATGTGCAAATGACAAGTAGAGCTGGGTATCATCGGCATACTAATGAAACCCAAGCCCATACTGCCTAATGATCTACCCAAGGGCAGCTTATACACTGCAAACAACATGGGCGACAGGCCCAAACCCTGGGGTATTCCACAGGATAGAGCTATCAGGCCAGAGGAAAACTTTCCCAGCACCACCCTCTGAGTCCTAGCCTTGAGATAGGACTCAACCCAGCAGATGAGTTTGCCAGCTAGTCCTACATACTCCCCGAGCTGGTCCAAAAGCAGACCATGGCACACAATGTCAAATGCTGATGAGAGATCAAGGAGAATGAAAATTAACCATTCTTCGCTGTCTTTCACCCTGAGCAGGTCATTGTGCACCCTGACTGGTGCAGTCTCTGTGCTATTCCTGAACCCAGACTGGAGAGGCTCATAGATGTCAAAGGCACTGAGGTGTGCCTTGAGCTGAAGTGCAACAGCCTTCTCAATAACCTTTCCCATGAAGGGGAGGTTAGAGACAGATCAGTAATTCACCAAGATGCCCGAGTCCAAACATGGCTTCCTCAGAAGGTGTTTCACCAATGCGCTTTCAATACCACTTCAAACACCCCTTCTGACAAGGAGCACCAGACAATCTCAGCGAACACTGGTCCCAGATGCCCAACACAGCTCATAAGTAATAGCGTTGGGCCTGGATCCAGATTACAAAATGCTGGCCACAGCTCAGAGATCATCTCACACACCTCTTCCATTGTCACTGGTTGAAACTCTCCCCAAGACCACTGAATGCATCCCTGACTCCAAGGCTCCACTTTGTTGGGCTGTAACAGCCCACATGGAGTGATCCTGGCTCTAATGGAGGATACCCTGTCTGAGAAGAACCTAGCGAACTCCTTGCATTTTGCGAGTGAAAATGCTTTCACAGGCTCCAGACAGGCCAGATGTAAAAGCCTATCTACAGTCCAAAAGAGCTGAGCTGGTTGGTTCTTCTCAGCAGCAATCTCCCTGAACAGAAATTCTGCCTTTTTACAAGTGATTGCCTGCTGATACTCATCATAATGAGACATCAAAAACAGTTTGTCCTCCTTGGCACTGGACCTCCTTCAACAATGCTCCAACCTTCGCTCCCTGGTTTTCATCAACCTCAGGTTGTTATAAAACCATGGCAAGCAGAGGCATGCCACCAGCAGTCTTACATGGACTGGTGTTGTAAGGTCAAAGGCCAGGTGTGTGTGTGTGTGAGTGGGAGAGGGGCAATGCTGCAGCTGCAGTCTATAACTGTTGGGAATACTGGTTTCAGTAGCATGCCCCAAGTTGATGCCCACCCAAAGTTTTGTCAAGACAGGAAAGATGTTATGAGGAGGAGGTACAACAAGCACATGCCCTCCTGGTTGATGAAAAGATGGATGACCCTCAGACTGAGGATGCAGTCAAGGAACTGGAGGATGCAGCCATGGCAGAGGAGGTCAAATGAGTAGAGACAGAGAAGAAGGAGAAGGGATTTTTGGATGTGTTGATGTGGGTGATGACCCATGCACTATAGGAGCCTGAGGTACAGACCAAGAAAAAGCATGTGCCAGTGCTCACATTGTTGCAAGACAACAAAGTCAAAAACTTTAAAAGCACCTACTGTATGTCATAGACTGCTCCTTCTGTCGTGCCCACACTCCTAGTCCTGATGTAGCACCCACTGTGCTTCAACAAGTTCCACCAGCATGACCAGACCCCAAAAAAAATTACACTGACTGCCCCCCCCCCCTCCATAGACTCCACACATAGCCAGGATCAAGCCAGGATCTAAATCGTTGGTGTGGGATTTTCTTGCAAAGGATAACACAGTTAGCATTTGCCAGTTGTCTCAGGCTAGGCTGAGTAGGGGCAAAAACGGAACTCATGTAGAGACATGGGTTAGCAGACACACTTAAAAAAAAGACATAGTACATCAGCATGTCTGAAACACCAGAGGCAACACTGGCAGTGGCAGTAGTAGAAGTGAGCTATATGTGATGGCACGCAGCAAGCAGCGGGATTAGGGAGGAGGAAGAATAGGATGAGGGATTAGGGTATGAGGAGAAATTGTTTAGTTTGGAGAAGCTTTGGAGGCATTAGGTGACTGCCAAAAATCCAGTTTGAGAAACTGAAAAACACCCACAAGTACAAGGAGTACTAGTAAGGGCTCACAGAAGCTGCTAACCAGTTTCAGATTAACCCCACAATCAGAGTCACCCACCATTGCAGTTTGCAGGATTAGGCTGTTTGACAGCAGCACCACAAAGCAATATATGGAAATTTATATCTGGAAAATGTAATGGCGCAACACATAAAATACTCACCTAACAATACAGTTGTTTAGAGAACTGAATGCTGCAACATCTGAGATGCTTGTATTGACCTGCTACCATATTGTTTTGCAGAGAATGTGGAGTGCCAGTGCTTAATGGCAAAGGCCTCTCCAAAATTGAAAGTGTCATCTCAGGTATACTTCACAACACAAGCTGTCCTGAACTTTATGACACAGCCACAAGTTCTGCCATCCATACCTTGCAGCACTCGTCCTCACCATATATTCAGTTAATAATGATAGTTCGACAACCGGCAGTCATCAGGCAGCCCATATATGTGCTTGACAGCTCACTAGCCACAGCTACCTGTTGTAGTGCATGACTCTGTGCAATAAAAAATGCGACATTGGTAAGTACACTGGCAGCAAGTTCATGGAGACTTTAGCAGGATGCAGCCATGAAAGCATTTGTAGGTTCACACACTGCCAAAAAAGTATGGCTGATTTGCTAAATGAGATAGATCTGTGGCTTTACCAACACCCTTTAAAGGTGGGCTTTAGCACTTCTGACAAGTCCAACATGTGTGTTTTAGGGTTCCCATTATCAAATCAAATCAATCTTTATTTGTAAAAAGTGCCTTTCTCATAACCAAGGCACTTGTACATATATAAAACAAACATAATAAATAATCATAACAAATCAATTAAATTAATAAAATCCAGCATTTAAAAACTCAATAAATTACAACGGCAGCCTAGAAGTCTGGGCATGCCAAACTAAATAAATAAGCTTTAAGTACAGCTTTAAAACTCTGGACGGTCAGGCAATCTCGCGCCTGATGAGGTAGAGAATTCCACAGAGTCAGGGCCGCAAAACCAAAAGACTGAGCCCCAGATGTCTTTAAATGGGCCCTGGGAATATCTAGCAATCCCTCATCAGTGGATCTGTGAGGGTGGGGTGTACAGTAAGGGCAAAGGAGATCTTGCAAGTAACTCGTCCCCTGATTGTGTAGGGCTTTATAGGTCAGCAAACTGACCTTGAAGGTGATCCACCACTGTACTGGCAGCTGGTGCAATCCGAGGAGCACAGGTGTTATATGACTGGTCCTAGAAGTACCAGTGAATAGCTTGTCTGCTGCATTCTGCACTAGCAGCAAATGGCAGATATCAACCCCCAGTAGCCCTAGGTGAAGGGCATTGCAGTAGTCAAGGCGGGAGGTAATGAAGGCATGGACCAGCATTGGAAGATCATCAGGAGCAGCCAGATGTTTCACCCAGGTGATATTTCTCAGATGGTAAAAAGAGGTTTTGACAACTGCTGACACCTGGGATTTAAAGGTCAGGCCATTGTCAACGATAACGCCCCGGTTCCGCACCTGGTCTGAGGTAGTCCGCTGAACACCCCCAAGCCATAATTCAGAGGGTAGTCCTGCCAATGAACCCACCTCCAGACAATCTGGGTCCACAATCAGCACCTAACTTTTAGCCAGGTTTAATCGTAGCCAGCTCGCACTCATCCAGTACCAGAGCTCGGCTAGACAGTTGTTAAATACCGAGAGGAACACATCCTGACTGGGTACAAAGGACATGTACAGCTATCATCTGCAAAGCAGTGAAAACTCAGACCATACTGCCTAATGGCCCACTGCTTGAACCTAGTAGCTCAAGAATTCTTGGAGCAGCCCAGGGTGAAGGCAGTACTGGGTGTCTGTAGGCAACAATGCACACACAATTCCTGATCTGCAAAAGCCGGGGACCATCTTCTGCAGCTTCAGATTCAAAATGGCCTGTCCCAGCCTCAGGTAAAATACGAATTTGTTACTTGGTGGAACTTGACACTATACATGCTGGAGCCAATGTATGAACTGTGGAAGGCAGTGTTGGAGTACCTCCTTGCACATACCACCCGAGACAGTGCAGGAGTGTCCATGTCAATGACCACTGATCAGTGGTGTCTCATGGATGACTTTATTGTCCTGAGACCATTTGTACATGTCATGCAAGTAGTGAGTGGGGACACTGTTTGCATCAGCTAAGTGATCCCAGTACCCTGTGTGCTGAGGCAGGCCCTACTGAAACACAAAACAGATTCAGAAACAAGCATTTGTCAATGCCGAATGTTTGCTTGCTGGCATTGGCATTGGTAGTGTAGGAGTTACAGAGCTGCATAATAGGAATGGCAGAGAAGTATTGAACTGAAGCCAACCCCACCACCACCCTGCAGAGACTGACAGGCATTGGAGTGTGTCTTTGGGTCGTCAGGCATAACGACCACACCATTTCACCACACCCTACCCTGCAGACACCGACAAGTGTCATGGTGTGCCTTGAGGTCTTTGGCTCTTATGTGCACCCCATTCCATCAGGAAATATGGTGATATGGGTGTGGTATAGGAGAATGGGGTGAACTTTGGGTCCAAGGCACACCTCAATGCCTCTCACTGGCTGCAGGGTGTGGAATGGTATGAGCATTACAAGCGAGAATCCCGTCACACCCTGATGCCTGTCTTTCTCTACAGGGTTGGGCGTTATGGTCAGAAACCCTAACGCCTCAGACATTCATTGGTATTTTCACTCCAAATTTTCAACATAGTTTTTTTGTGACCTCCACCTCATGAACAGTGGCAAAATCAGTTTGTTAGCAGAAAGCTGCTTTTGCACAGCGACTACAGCATTTAGCACCACAGGTGCAAAAACACATTCCGAACAGGATGTGAAAAATGACAGCTGTACTGTTCATGGGGAGGTGTAAAAAATAGCAATGCTGAAAATCTGCAGTGAAAAAATAAAAAAAAACTGGAAGTCACGAGCGTGCATAGAAACTGTGCAATGCACACCTGTAATGTAATTAGTTAGGGGAATTTTAACATCAGATTGTCAACACAGGCATTTTGGAACCTCCGATCATGACCAGTGTCACTGTGATTTTCTTTATCTGTCCCAAACAATGATTTCCCACAGCGACCATGCATTTCTGCGCTGAAAGTGTGAAAACACATTTTGGCCATGTTGTGAAAAATGACAGCTGTATTGTTCATAAGGAAGTGTGGAAAAATGCCACTGTTGAAAATCTGGACTGAAAATATTACAAATTCATGAACTTATGAGGGTGCGTGGAAACTGAGCAATGCTCAATCGTAACACAGTCATTTTATGGACTTTTGTCACCAAATTTTCAACATAGCCATTTTAAGACCTCTGCTCATGAACAGTGTCACTATGGTTTTCTTAATCCGTCCCAAACATTGCTTTCGCACACCAGCTGAACCATTGTACGCTACATGTGCGGAAACAGTTTTGGGCGAGATGTGAAAAATGGCAGCTGTACTGCTCATAAGGAAGTGTATTAAAATGGCAATTTTGAAAATCTGGTGAGCAAATATTAAAAATTCGCAAACTTGCGAGCGTGCGTAGGAACTGTGCAACGTGCGCTCCTAAAACAGTCATTTTTGGGAATTTTCTCACCAAATTTTCAACATAGCCATTTTAAGACCTCTGCTCAAGAACAGTGTCACTGTGATTTTCTTAATCTGTTCCAAACATTGATTGCGCACATTGACTGCGCCATTGTGCGCTACATGCAGGGAAACACAGTTTGGGTGACGTGAAAAATGACAGCTGTACTGCTCATGAGGAGGTGTGGTAAAATGGCAATGTTGAAAATCTGGAGTGCAAATATTAAAAATGCCAGTACTTACGAGCGTGCATAGGAACTGCGCAACACACACTCGTAAAACAGTCATTTTTAGGAATTTTTTCACCAAATTTTCAACATAGCCATTTTATGAACTCTGCTCATGAACAGTGTCACTGTGATTTTCTTAATGTATCCCATACATTGATTTCGCACACCGACTGCGCCATTGTGCTCTACATGTGCGGAAACACATTTTGAGCGAGATGTGAAAAATGACAGCTGTACTGCTCATAAGGAGGTGTGATAAAATGACAAAGTTGAAAATCCAGAGTGCAAATATTACAAATTTGCAAACTTATGAGCGTGCGTAGGAACTGCGCAACACATGCTTGTAAAACAGTCATTTTTAGGAATCCTTTCACCAAATTTGCAACATAGGCTTTTTTGAGATCCCACCTTATGAACACTGGCACTGTCATTTCATTAATTGGTCCCGAAAGGTGATTTCCTGCAGTGACTGCGAAATCACCCTTCGGTCCCGATTAATGCCACGACAGTTCCAAAGTTCATGAGGAGGAGTCCCAAAAACCCCATGTTGAAAATTTGGTGCCAAAATTCCAAAAAATGTCTGAGATATCCATTAAAGTTGAATAAACCCTATTTATTGCATTATACAGCTTACCAGCATTTCCTCAGTTTGCGGTCAGCTTTGAAGCATGCAGATGTATTCCCAGTCCACCGAAGATTGTCGTGCCTAGCTCTGGAGGTAAGTATGGGGTGGGGGGGGTGTGGAGAGGAAGTGTGCACCGAGAGTGGGCACAGGTGGGCAGGGAGACCACTGAGGGAACTTTTTTTGTTTACAGGTTTTGTTTTTTTAGGAAGATGATGCGGGACGTTTACCACGCTGGGGTGGGCTCCCAGCGTGGCATTTGGAAGGCTGTTTGGGGAGGGCCTGGAGCTGACTGGGGATTGGATACACCCGTTGGCTGTAACAATTTTTGCCACGCCGGGGTGGGCTCCAAGCATGGCAGCTGGAAAGCTTTTTGGGGGGGGCGTGGAGCAGATGGGGGATTAGGTACCTCCGTCAGCCATACAGTGTGTGCATGGGGGGGAGCACATGAGCATGCAATTTGCATGTGTACGTGCATGTGTGGAGGTGGGGAAGCGCTGCTCACTGAAGCTGAGCTCTCCCTTTCAACTGTACGGCACTGCATTTTTAACTGCTGTCATAGACAGCTGCAGCGTTCATTGGAGAACTGTGGCTGTGCCTGCAAACACACTGCCTGAATTGGAAGACGGGTGCCACACCACCGAAAACTCGGATGATGGCACTATGTTTCTTGCACATGCATGCAAGCAAACTTAAAAATGTTTGACAATACAAAACTGAATGGTATTATCTCACTTGATTCATAAGTAAGTAAAGATCTAAAAGGGATGGTTATTTTGTTGTTTCATTGACTTATGCATGGTATTTGCTAATATTAGTTGAACATTTTCAAGGTTAACATTGTACAACTTTGGCAGAGATTTTTATTAGATACCACAATTCATTTAGATGAAAGAATATGGTCTAAAGTTCAATATAACTTGAATGGGAATTTAACAAATATGATAAAAAACAAATCTTGGTGTTAAGGCAGGATTGCATTCTGGCCCCATTACTTTTAAATATAATAAACAAGGTTATAAGACAAATATACAGTGATTTTCATGCTCCAAAAATGTTTAATCAAAAAAACTCCTCAGTAAACATCTATAGAAGATATTGTCTTGCTATCCATATCATTAAAGAGCTAGTGTACTGCCTAAAACTATTGTTAGTTTTTAAAAGCAGTGAAGCATTACCTTTTGTATCTGAGGTACTTTTTCTTTTCCCCTTGTTAAGTATGAAGATTGTCTACCTGATGTTTGTAGGTGAGATGTGTGGGACAGCACTCTGCCTGGCAGCTGACATATCTACCTCTGTTGCCACCCACTACATCTTCAGCACTGTGACCTCACTGACTGTGACATCACTGCTGATTCGGAACAGCCACTTGGTCGCTGCTAGATCATTCACCTGTGATGTCACAGTCAGTGAGGTCACAGTGCTGCTGATGAAGGGTGGGGGATTAGAGATAGATACGTCAGCTGCAAGGCTAGGAGCTGTTCCACACATCCAGCACAATCGTATCACAGAGAAGAGTTCCTAATGAGCAAAAGTAAAAAGAAAAATACTTCAGAAATAAAAAGTTACAACTGACTACTTTTTAAAATTTGTATTATTTTCCTCTGTGCCTGTTTTGGCTCCACTAGCTCTGTAATTGGCTTGCAGAGAAAAATGAACACATTTATCTACAATAAAATTTC
Organism: Neoceratodus forsteri; assembly: GCA_016271365.2. Classification (NCBI taxonomy): domain Eukaryota; kingdom Metazoa; phylum Chordata; order Ceratodontiformes; family Ceratodontidae; genus Neoceratodus; species Neoceratodus forsteri. The sequence continues at coordinate 154,938,557 of CM057451.1, forward strand.
TTTGCATGAATCAGTCAAAAACACAATTATTAGTTTTTGCTGCAATAAATAAAACAAAATATACATTATACAATGAGGAAAAGAAACTGAAAGCTGTAAAATCTTATGAATACCTAGGTCTTACATATACTAATAACTTAAAATGGAATTTACATTTAGATAATATTCAACACAAATTATAGAAGTCAGTTAATGGTGTAAGGAGCATTATGCGTATATATGTAGGGCAATCAGTGGATGGAAGCTCTTGATCATAAATGCTAAAATAAAAGCAGCGATACTGTATGCGTCAGAAATATGGGGGTAAGTAGCTTGATCAGGATCATACAGTAAGAATGAGGAAGATGGGAAGGCATATCTGACAAAACGAAGGGAGGCAGGAAGGAGGGTGAGGGCAGCTAAAGTACTAACAGAGGACAGAATAGCTAAGGAGATCAAAAAGGGGACAGGGCTTTCTTCAGGTATGTGGGGGAAGAGGAAGCAAGGTACGTGATAGTAAGAATCAGGAGGGCTGGGGGACTGTACAGATGAAGATCAAGAGAAAGCAGAAATACTAAGTGATTACTTCTGTTCAGTCTTCATGGTAGAGGGCGGGGCAGTGGACCAGCATGCTGTAATAGCCACCAAGGAGAGGGGGAGTGAACACAAGTCCATTCTCAGTGGAGAGGGTCCAGAAGGGATTGGAAGCCTTAAAGGAGAATAAAGCAATTGGGCCAGATGTGATTCATCCACGGGTCCTAAAGAAACTGAGCATGGTGCAGGCTGTCCATCTAGTAGCACTTTTTAGCACCTCAGCTGAGATGGGGAATGTTCCAGAAAACTTGAAGAGGGATGATGTGGTCCCTCTGTACAAAAGTGGCAGTAAGAAGATGCTAGCAATGACAGGCCAGTCAGTCACACATCAGTGTTGGGGAAGTTAATGGAGACACTACTGAAAAAGAGGCTCATGGAGCATCTGGAAGCAAAAGGGCTACAGGACCACCAACAGCATAGTTTCACGGAAGAGGGAGGTCATGATAAATTTAATCTCATAGGTTTCTTTGACTGAGTTACCAGGGAGGTGGATCAAGGGTGAGCAGTGGATGTGGCCTATCTGGACTTCAGAAAGGCTTAAGACACTGCATAGGCTGCCCAAGAATTGCAACAGCCATCCCTTTGTCCGGAGGCCCCCTTCCTCCTCCAATATGGCCAAAATCAGAGGCTGCTCTAGACCAGCCCAGGGGAGTAGTCAGCAGCCTCTGGACATAGGCAGGGATAGGGCACAGCCAAGCCCTCTGGGGGGGTTTGAGGGGAAGAGACAGAATAAAACCAGACAGAAGGCTGGATTCTAGCCTTCTGGCTCTTTCTCCCTTCAGATCACCCACCCACCCATCCCCTGGCATTTCAGGAGGTGAGGATGGCTCAGTAGGGCCCCTTTTGACCCACTCAGGGCGACCGTATTAGGGGTTGGGGAGTGACTTTTCCCAGTTCTCCCCTACTGGGATTTTTCCCGGGTTTTTTGCCTCCCCCAAAAAGGGATGTAATGGTATGGACACAAGAAGTGGGGTATCAGGTAACAGCAACAACAAATTGCATGTCAAGTAAAAAGTAGCACAAAATCCTTAAAGTAGGTATACACAGAAGAAATGCAGAGTTAATTGAAATACAGTATTGAAGTGGTATTGCAATATGTTGCAGCTGGGTAATGGGGTGTGGGAGGAGCACAAGAGGGAAGTAACGGGAAAATAAGAGACAATGCCAGTTCTTCCAAAGGTGTCGGGGCCTTTGGTCGGTGTGAGGATGGTGGATCACAAGACCTGTACCCATATGGTGGGGGGTCTCGGTCCAGCCTCAGCAGCAGAGACTGCAAGGTTGGCAACACCAGGAGGGGGGCAGCTGCCAGAACCTTAGCCATATCACCTCTCCTACTACTGCAGAGCGATACCTTGGCTAGCACCGGGAGGGATTTACCAGGTTGTGGGTGGTGTGGGGGCCTGGGGTACATGCTTCCTACTGGCAGTGCCCGCTGCTCAGTATTAATAATTGAATAGGTATTAATCTAAGAGTATAAAATATAAAGTAATTGGTGACTCAATAAAGGTTAACATCTAGAACTGGAAATAAATAAAACATGGCTGCGGCCATTTTCCTCCAAGAACTGCATTGTGTCTTTTTTGTCCATGGGGGGAGCTATGGTGGCCTACTGGACAATGTGCTGCATAGGAGGCTAGTTAAGAAACTAAGCAGCCAGGGGGTGTGAGCAAAAGTGACAAGCTGGGTATCAAACTGGTTAAGGGATAGGAGGCAAAGGCTGGTGGTAAATGGTAGCCACTCAGGCAATAGGAGAGTGACTAGTGGGGGGGGCACAGGGTTCAGTGCTGAGATCAGTCCTCTTCAGTGTCTTCATAAGTGACATTGCAGAGGAGCTTGAGGGTGAGGTGTTTCTCTTTGTGGATGGTACAAAAATCTGTAACAAGGTTGACAGGAAAGTATGGAGGGAATGCAAAGGGATCTGAGGAAACAGAGAATTGGTCTAGGATTTGCCGCTGGGTTTCAATGCCAAAAAGTGCAAGCGTATATATTTAGGGCTGCGGAACCCAGGAGCTGGGAGGGAGTGGAGCTTACAGACATCAAGCAAAAAAGGGACCTAGAGGTCATCATATCGGATAACCTCAAAGTAGCTGGGCAGTGTGACAGAGCAGTAGGAAAAGCTAGCAGGATGCTGGGTTGCTTTGACAGAGGGCTTTCTAGCAGGAGGAGGGAATGGTGCTGCTCTTGTATTGCTCACTTGTGAGGCCCCACCTGAAGTACTGTGTGAACACTGAAAGGGTGGAGGCTTTACAGAGGAGGGCAACCAAAAAGGTGAGGGGGTTTCACAAGAAGCCATATGAGAAAGGGCTACAGGGACTCAACATGTACTCCCTGGAAGACAGGAGAGCAAAAGGGAACATGACTGAAACCTACAAGTACCTCACAAGAGTGAACAAGGTGCAAATGGAAGGTCTATTTCAGAGAAAGGAAGACACTAGAATAAGGGGGCATGCAATGAAGCTAAGAGGTGGAAGTTTAGGAGAGATGTGAGGAAATACATCTTCACAGAAAGGGTGGTTTAACACAGAAACAGTCTGCCAGAGGAGGAGGAGGTAGTAGGGGTGAAGACTGTGAGGAGCTTTGAGCATGCGTGGGATAGGCGCAGGGGAATATTAGGTAGAGGAACCGGGGAGGGAGTGATACATATGACCAACTATGGTCAGTGGTGATGGCATAGGCAGGGACAAGAGGCAGAATGGATAGGCCTAGAGATCCTTTTCTGCTGATAAAATCCATGTTTTAAAGGAAATAACTTTAACTAGTGGTAGGGGGATAGCAATTTTATAGAAAGAAGAAAGATTGATCTAACTTGTACTGTACTTCAGTCTTTGGGTGACTTTTATTAACAAATTTTGATTTATCAAAGACTGGTAATAAAATCAAATCAATATATTTTAAAGAGTAACTGTTTGAAATATCTTGTCAGTAAGGAGCTGATGGATGAGGAAATATAATGTAATCAAGTCATAATATAAATAATGTTATTGTTGATGTTTAATTTTCAAAAATAAACTTGTAAAGGAAACTAAAGAAACAGTATCTCTTTTTATGGCCCACATGGGTCTTTAATCCAAATTAGGAAGAGGGTTTACCAGTGACAATACGTTACATGGGGGTGCAGGTAAACAGACCCAAATCCAGAGGTATCCTTTTTACATTCTGCCAATTTTGCCGGATTATCTAAGGAGAATAATATCTTTAGTTTCCTCATAAATACCACACAAATGGTTCTGGAAGGTTATTCAGTTATCCTGGTTCTCATAAGAAACAACTAAAGTAATATGGGCTGGCAGTATAGCCTAGAGTTTCGAGTAATGAGCTGTGAGTAAGCTTGGTACATCCAGCAGACCTGGGTTTGATTCCCACAACCTCCACCTGCATACTGTATGACTCTGAGCAAGCCACTTAATCTCCCCTGTGCTCCTAGGTTGCCCCTGAAAACAGGCACTTGTGCCTGGTGGGCCTTACCTGTTTACCAATGACTAACAAAAAAAAATATGATAATATAGCCATATATGCAGTTAAATTTAACATGAAATAAGTGAGATAGTTTATCAGCTGTATAACAACTGAAAAAGTCCAATATAAGTACAAATTTAAAATTGTTTTATTAATTTATATATTTATCTTTTTTTATAAAGTGTTTTAATCTACATGTTGTAATCGCATACATTTGTTGACCAACAAACATTCTGAATTTGAACTTTTTGAACTTGACTCTAATTTGTCAAATCTTCAATGGGCTCTCCTATCCCAGATGAGCTTGGACACACACACACCAGAGAAGGAGAGCGGGAAAGAGGAGGAAATCAGTCTTCAGGCAACAGAGAAAATGGTGGAAGCCTATCTAGCTGACAGCAAACAACTGTGAAATGGATGATGAGCCCTTGCTGTACTGGGCTGATAAAGTAAATGTCTGGTCACCACTAGAATCTGTGGCTAACAAATACCTTAGCTGTCCTCTGGCCAGTGTCAGCTCAGTGAGGGGGGGTTAGTATGGAAGGGGCCATCGTAACAGATAGGCAGACAAATCTTTGCCCAAGAAAAATGGGCATGCTTACCTTTACAAAAATAAATCAGCACCACATCCCACAAATTGGATGACGGAGTTTACAGGCCATTTGCAGTAGCAGAGCATGAGGAAGGCAGTGCTGTTGGTCCCATTGATGAACATACGATGGAAACCGGATCTCCTTCCAGTGAACATTCCTCCCTGGAGGATGGGAAGAGAGGATTTTTTCAATGGATGAGCAAATATTAAAGAAAGGAGGTGATTGAGAGGATTTTGACAAAGGCATGAGTGAGAAAGAGGCCTGCTGTGTTGTGTGTGTGTACTGTGCTAAACAACCAGAAACCTTTAACTAGTGTAAATGCCAGACTCAGGTAATGTGAACTAGCTGGCTGCCCCTACTGTGAATGCTCCATCCTCTTGCCTGCTCCAGTTCTCATCTGTAAACAACAATATGTGCCACTGCCTCTGTCTGATGCCTCCAGACAACCCAGATTCTTTATCCATTGTACAGTAAATGCTAGACCCATTTAATGTGAGCTTGCTACCTGCACCCACTGATAACCAGGGCCACTGGAAAATTGTGGAAAAGGTTACCCAAAATTGTGGGGGTTCTACTATGGACCCTGAGTGCTTCACAATAAATCTTTAATGTTTTCTGCAGCATATATTAGTATAAATTGCTAAATGAATACACTGACACCTGAATATATTTAAACTATAAAGAAAAGTTTATGTTCCTAAAAAGAATACTAAACTGATAAGCTATTGTAAGTGTTGCCTATCTTCCAAAATTTAAAAGCATCTGCCTCATACAGTGCTAAACAGATTCTATAAAAGGGAGCCACAACAAATCAATATTAAATAAAGCCAGAAGAAATATATTTTTTTGTTTCTGGCTGTAGAATAATGCAGCCTAATCAATAGCTGTTTACAGTGCTCTGTCAGCTATTCTCCCACTTTGGTACAAGAAAAAAATAAGCAGATAGCGTGGTGAATAATTGAGTTTTAGTAAAATGTTGTTCAAGTGATAATGGTCATAATTTGTACTGTAGGTGCTGTACACTAGTTTTGAAATCACATATTTAAACATTAAATCTGGGGGTTATTGGGGCTGGCAGTATAATCTAGAGGATATCATAACAAACTGTGAATGAGCTGACGACATCTAGCAGACCTGGGTTTGATTCCCACAACCTCCACTTGTATACTGTGAGAGTCTGAACAAGTCACTTAACCTCCTCAGTGCTCCTGGGCTGTTCCTGAAAACAGGCACTTGTGCCTAGTGGGCCTTACGTGGGAACCAAAAAAATGTAAAAAAATACCAATATATTTTAACTGCATCATACAGTAGTCAGGGCACCCTGTAATTTACCTTTGTTTTACTCTGGCTGCAATGATTTTGTTTAGTTAAAGATAAATGTTCAGATGCATTTTGTGTTTTATAAGCTTGTTTTTAGACTTCAGTCAGGTTTTTATTGTAGTCTTTGCATGTGACTATCTACGGGGTAGTTGCTAAGAGTTAGATCACTGTTTGCAACTAGCTTATTCAAGTTTAAAATCGGCAGGGCCATCCAAAAATCCTCAGCTGTTTCAATCAAAACTAGTCTGAATAAAAGTATGCTCACAAGAAAATACTTGCACTGCCACTTACAAAAAGGCTTCGTAGTTAGCACCCCATTTAAGGGAATGGGATAATTTGCACCTTTTCTCCCATCTTTTATTTCAGTCTGTATGGCAACAAAAAGTTTTCTGATAGACTGCTTCAACGCAGAACAAATGTTAAGTGTTTAAGTGTACTTATGCTTGGCCAGTGGATTTTGAAACCAAACAAGACAAGGATTGAAAAGAAATCAGTGTCACATAAACCCCTTGCCCTACCTTGCATTGCATTGTTTTGGCCAAACCCAAGTCTGCATGCAAAATTGTCAATATATTTTAAAGTATTTTATTAAAAATGTTAATACTTTTTACACAGTTCAATACAAAAACTCAAAAATTGCAAGAAATTGCAGAACATGTCAGTTTTTGCGGAGAATGGTTAAAATTGCGGATTCCACAAAAACATTGCGTGCGCAATTTTCCAGTGGCCCTGCTGATAACACTCCATCCCTGGCCTGCTTCAGTCCTCATCTGTAAACAATGCATGTCACTGCCTCCATCTGATGCCTGCAGACAACCCGACTCTCTATCAAGTGTAAATGCCAGACCCATTTAATGTGAACTTGCTGCCTACCCAGTGCCTGATTCCACTGAATGTCATGCTCAACAGATGAGTGTGGTGCTGCATCCTTGTCTGATGATGACAGTCGTTGCTGAAAAACCAAAACCACCCCAGTGATAAACAGATAGAAAGCATTACAATTAGTACAAAGATATGTATTAAATGTAATGCATCTTATGCACAGTTTATCTTATGATTTTTTTCTATTATATCTTCACAGCTATACATTCTACTGCTGCCGATCTCTCTCCCCCCCCCCCACTGGAGTAATTGTCTAGAGTGTTCTCCAGGGCACTGCTAGTGCCAAGTGTAGCATACAGTGGACTTCCAGGAGGAGGCATCTGTGGTTGAGGACACAGAGGATATGGAGGGTCCTCCATAGTGAAGACCCCCAAGGAAGGAGGGATGGAAAGGACCCCAGAGGAGAAGGAAGCAACTTCTGGTGGGGACTCAGTTGTCAGGGGGACAAATTTTGGAATAGGAAGGGGGCAGGGAGGGAGGTCAGGTACCTATGTGGCACATAAGGATGGGAAGTGGATCCTGTGGATCACTAGGGCAGTAGGGATGGAAGAGGGAGCTAGATGCCATTGCTCACCTGGGGTCCAATGGCTGGGTTAGGGATGGGTCTATGATATTGCAAGGGGAGTTTAGGTAGCTGGGGAGTGGTCTTAGGTAGTACACTCAGTGGCTTTCTCTGAGATGCTGTCTGTCTACAATTGTGGGGAGGAGAGGGATCTCCACATCAGAAACTTCAACTCATGGTTGAAGGAATGGTGCAGAAAGGAGGGGTTCAGCTACAGTGGGGACTGGGAATCCACCTGGATGGATATGGGCCCATGAAGGGGTGACACTATGCATCGATCCAGGAGGGGAACCGCAGTCCTTGGTGGGCAATTTAAAAGTTACTTTGAACATTTAAACTAGCTGAAGGGATGGTGGAAGAAATTGTGGAGGTAGAACCTGCCCCTCCCCCACAGGCTGATATAGAGAGTAGGGAGAACTCGAGGGGGAGAGGAACCTCGGGGGGTGCAAAGTGAAGAAGGAAACAGGGAGACAGAGATAAGGGGGGATGGGAACAGGAGCATAAAAAAGAGAAAGAGGGCTTGAGGGGGGGCACAAAAGAAAAGAGCAGGGTACAGCCAGAGCGCTAACGAAATATGAAAGGCCATGTTTGCAAATGCTAGAAGTCTAGGTAAAATGATTCTGGACCTAGAGGCCATCATGGCAGAGGCCAGCCTGAATATTGTGGCCATTACCAAGTCATTGTTCACTGAAAACCATGACTGGGACATGGCTATACCAGGCTATACTGTTCAGGAAAAACAGAGTGGAAAGGAAATGAGGGGTGTGGTGCTTTATGTTAGGGAAAGTGTAAAAGTGACAAAGATACAGGGAATAGGCACGGTTTGAAGTTGGAAGGTGGAAGGGTGAGGGGGGAAGAGGAGGAGGTTTTTCACTGAGAGGGTGGTGGACCCTTGGAATGCACTGCCTGGCGAGCTGGTTCAGAGATCCATAGTGGAGGGCTTCAAGAGAGGGTGGGACAGACACAGAAAGCGGATGTATCAGATGATGGCCTGGCCCAGGGGGGTGGGGATGGATGATAGGGGTTTCTGGAACTCAAGGGAGGAGGGGAAGGCCTCGGAACCCAACTAGGGATCTGAGGTTCGAGCAGACTCAATAGACCATAAGGCCTAATCTTATTTATTTATTTAGATTTTGATAACCGGGTAAGCCCACTGAGACCAGAGGTCCCTTTTTCAGGGGCAACCCGGAATTAGTACAGAAAAGACATTTCGAGACAATAATTTTTTTACAGTATTTACATATGTTGCACAAATAGACTTTAGTGACAGGATATATTATCGACAGTATACAGGAGTAAAGGATACACAGTACAGACGCAAGTGTTATTTACAATAGTTACAATATAGTACACAGGTGTAGAGTAGTAACAATATACTGAAAATGATTCGCAGACAGGCTCTTATGACATCAAGTTTCATCTCCATTTAGTAGGGAAGAAGGTAACAACAGTAAATTGTCATAAAAGCTTAGGAGATACTTCCAGGAAAGAGGGGAGGTTCAGGCAGCGCAGAAGAGAAGAGACCTGGGCTTGGGAGCTAATGGTTATAGCCACAGAGACTGAGGTTTAGAAGATATAGCTTGAGCCCAGACTTGAATTGGGTAAGGGTGGATGAGTCAGCCAGGCTAGGTGGAAGAGAGTTCCATAGGTGGGAGGCAGCAAATTTGAAAGAGCATTTGCCTTGGTTGGAGCGAATCCTAGGGATGTTGAGGGGATGAATCGCTGATGATCGCAGGATTCGGATTTGTTATTTGGAAGAGAGTAGTCCTCTAAAGTGGGGAGAGGGACCGAGGGTAGTGAACTTGAAGGCAAGGCACGCAACTGGGTAAGCTAGCTTGTGTCGAAGTGTGGGCCAGTTTAGATCCTTAAGTGCCTCACAATGATGCCTCCTAGGAGAGGAATTTGTGGCGAAACGAGCCACACGGTTATAGAGTACGGAAAGTTTGCTAAATTCCATCTCTCTGAGGGACTGCAGTAGAGGGGCTCCATATAGGATGGAGGGGAGGAGATTGCAGGTAGCAATTGCCCATCTTGCAACCAAGGATAAGGAGTTTCCCAGATGGAAAAGGAGGCCATGTTTTTGGTGGGCGGACCTAGTTATGGAATCAATGTGGGGTCGGTAGGTCATTTCCTGGTCAAGATGGATCCCAAGGTATTTGAAGCTGGTTAAGACCTCGACTCTCTTTCCTTGGTTAGTACAAATCTGGAGCAGCTCACTCCTGTCAGGGCCCAGACGCCTTGAGCCAAACAGTACAGCTTTAGTTTTTTCCTCATTAAGTTTAAGGGAGTTTGCAGAGAATCAGGTCTCAAGTAATGAGAGACTATTCTGCAAGTTCGTGGCTATAACACTAGGTTGGGATCACTGCAGTAAATGAGTGTCATCCGCATACAAAATCTACTGGCAATTAGTATGTTAGTATGAATATGGGGGGATATTGTGGGTCACCTTGGAGATGGGGAATAGAGCCACTATTCACATTGCTGTGTTCTTTGAACCTCTGGCACAGGGGAAGGAGTTAGATAAGATACTGGCAGAAGCCATTGGCAAAATGGCAGAGAAGGGGGCGGTGCTGGTGGGGGGGGGGACTTAAATCTGCCAGATGCTTATTGGAGCCTCCAAGCTGCAGTTTCAACTGGAAGCAGGGACATCCTAGACTCCCTTCAAGGAGTGGTTTCACATCCTAGACTCCCTGCAAGGAGAGGTTCCTCAGGCAACTAGTCAGTGAAGCCACTCATGGTGGGGCAATACTGGACATGGTACTCACTAACAGGGATAGTGTTACAGATGTCAAGATGGGAGGCCATCTGGGGACCAGAAATCACTGTAGTGTGGTTCAGTATAAGGACATCTGCAGAATCAAACCACACAAGGGCGAGGGTTCTGGACTTCAGGAGGGCAGATTTTAAAAAGATGGGTGAATGCTTCAGGGATGACCTGGGGGGAAGGGAATGACCTGGTTGGGATGAAGGAACAACGGCAAAAATGAAAAGGGCCATACTGAGGGCAACAAACCTCTGTGTCAAGCAAGTGAGCAAAAGCAAGAGGAAAAAGAGACCACTATGGTTCTTGAAAGAGGTGGCGAAAAAGGTACAAGCCAAGATGGTAGCATTCAGAAGGTATAAGGAGATGCAAAGGGCAGAGGATAGGGAAGTGTATTAGGGGAACTAGAGGGAAGCAGAGAGAGCAGTAAGGAGCTCAAAAGCACAAACAGAAGAACGAATAACCCAGGTGGTAACAAAAGGAGACAAGACATTTTTTAGGTATATAAGTATAAGCCCCCCTCCCGATGACTAGGGGTATCCTGATGGTAAAATGTGGGAGGGGTTGCTGTACAAGCCAGAAAACAGTCCATGTAAAATACAAATATGCTCTTTACGTGGTTATTCTGTTGGTTGCGAGATGGCTTTGCAAGAGGAGGAGCAGGCACAATTTTCTTCTTCGGAGGGAAGACGTCAGGGGGCAATGTTTATTAACAGACACACAGGCACTGTTTAAATTGATTAAATTCAATGTCCACTCCAAAATCAATAGTGCAAAAACTGATTTAATATAAGCAGGAGCAGTCAAGAAGCACGCCATGGAGCGTGGGGGTAGCACATATGGTGGTGTCACTTCACAGGCTGAAACCTGACGTTTCTTCTGCAACAATCTCTTTGGTCAACAGACTGATTTATTGCATGCAGACATTCCCTTGAGCCAAAAAGGCTACATTCCTGACAGCAGCAATATGGTGGGCCAAAACGGACCTCACTTAAGAGCATTTCAAGCTTAGCAGCACTTCTATTTTATATTCATTCACTTTCCTCTGACTTCACCAGGCACTTGCCTGACTTTTCTTCTCTTAGTCTCAGCAATACTCAAACTGAGGAAGCGATTGTGACAGCACGATACGTTTCTACTGTCCCAATCCCATTTCTTACTTTGCCTTGCTTCAAACTTCTACACGGGGTGGGGGGGGTCTTACAATACAGGAAGAATTATCATTACTGTAAGGTCTTAACTCTCAAGCTGTGTTTTTCTAGCAAGAACTATAACAATGAAGACCTTCCTGATACACAGCTGGTGATGCCACTTGCCAGCAACTGGGCCCTATCCAGGTGGTTATGCATACCCCTGGCCTTTCCCAGTAACTTCCGGTGCTTTCTGCTCATGTAGCAATTTCAGTTTCTGGACTGTCTTCATCCAGGGGACTGCTGCTTGTGCCACATGGAGCACCCGGACGGTCTGCAACCCTGCTGGGGTCCCAACCAACCATTCTCTATATGGACCTTTTCCTGCCTCCACATGTTGCCCAACCTGTGGGCCCAAACACTATAGTGGCCACCGGCCAGGGGAACTGGGGTAGAACTGCCACCACTATGCCCTCATCAGTCCAGGCTACCACCTCTGGACCGCAAACCAGGCCCAATCTGCCAGAGCAGGCCCAACCACAGAAACACACACTGGCTCTTCAAGTTGCACTCACCTGCGGGTGAGATTACTTTGAAAACAGGGCCCCATCTGTGCTTACCCTACCATGGTGCCAGAGTTCACATGGAGGGCCTCCATTCTGCTTACTCCTCCAGGCTATGGCTCCCAACTGCACCGATAGGCCCTGAACTTGTGCTTCACTCTTCCCCTTACCTAGAACACCACATCTCCTTATGTGGGTCTTCAAGGGAGGTGGGCTGGGGTGGCAGGTGGCCCACCCCAGTCCTGCCATGGCCCTCCGATCAAACTTGCGGGCCGAACCCCCCCGACTCCTCTCTTTTTTTTCTCTCCCCTGGATCACCCCCAAAATGCACCAAAACCCTTCCTTTTATACCCTTGCTGGCAGCTAGCAGGCCCAACATCCCAGGCATACCATCTCCAGTTCCATATCTCTCTCTCTCTCTCTCTCTCTCTCTCTCTCTCTCTCTCTGTCTCTCTCTCTCTCTCTCTCTCTCTATTAATTAGTAAGCTCCCAGAGGGTGCTTACATAAGTAGTGAGAGGAAAACCAGAGGTTGGATTGGGGGACTGTGCGGCGGGGGACCGGAAAAAGGTAGACATCCTATGGAAATACTTTTGTTCAGTGTTTACTGAAGAAAGACACAGAGAGGGGCCACAAAAAAGTAATACCACTGAGACTGCCACACCTAGGTACTTGAGTGCACTGCTTGCATGTTCCATCATTGCAGTTTTTCTCAGGGTCTGCAGTCACTGGCTGGTTTTGTGTGCAAGTGGTCCTGGTGTTTCTTCCACACCACAACCACTGTCCAAAACTAAGGAATCAGGTCAGACTAAGAAGAAACTGGCAGGGGCTGCGTATTCTAGATTTCCCTTTGTGGCTACATGACAACTTGTTACCGGCAATTAACTCCACAACGATTCACTTCCTTCAGAAGTTGGGAAACATTCTAGGTAAGGTCATGTTTCCCACTGTAAAGTGAGTTATTAACAGAAGGAGTTCCAAAAATATAAATAAAATCTTGCTGCAGTATTTCAAATATGTGGGAGAGAGGGAGCAAATAATTGTGGTGCAAATCGTCGGTAACAAATTGCCATGACATCTCCGTTTGTTTGTAGCAGACATAGTTGCTATTTAGAGGCATTAATGCTAACTTGTTCATTAACCAGTCTTTACTGTTGGGAGCTGCACTTAAAGGCAAGCAATTCACATGTACTTGTGTGAGAGATTGGGTGCTTTTGTTTTCTAATGGCACCTGCTTGTTGCAGTTTCAAAGGCACTTGTTCCAGCTTACTAGTAAGAGATGTGAGAGGGAGCCTTATTTGCAAACAAGTCTCTCTCTCACCTCTTTCTCCAGTAAGCCAGAACAAGTACCTTGAAAGCTGCCAAAGGCAGCCGCCCAATAGAAAACAAAAGAGCTCGGTCTCTCACACACACATGCACACAAGTATGTGTGAAGTGCCTGTCCTTAAGTGCAACTCTGAACAGTAAAGGCTTATTAATAGACAGGTAAGCATTGACTTTGTAGCAAAGTGAGGAGGTGTCGCGGCTCCTCCTGTTTATTGTCCACCCACTTAGAGGGGCACTGTTCCACAGCCAGAGAGGTACCAGAGTGGGTGCCTACCACCCATAGCTCTGCTTCTGCACTAGTCTGAAATTGGACAAAACAATGGGGCCAGACAGGAGGCATCCAAGGGTAAATTGACAGAGTGCAGGGAGGTACTGGCTGCACCTCTAACAGTCCTATTTAACATCTCACTGGAAACAGGAGTGGTTCCACAGGACTGGAGAAGGGCAGATATAGTCCCACTTCACAATGTGGTAGCAGGGAGGAGGCTGGCAACTATAGGCTTGTCAGCCTGACATTGGTGGTGGGAAAGTTAATGGAATCATTGCTGTAGGAAAAGACTTTGTGGCCTACCTATATCTCAGTAAGGCTTTTAACACCATTCCACATAGAAGACCTGTAAGGAAGCTGAGCAACTTAGGAGTGGTTCCAATGGTGGTAAACCGGGTAAGAAATTGGTTCGGTAATAGGTGACAGAGGGTGGTTAAATGAAGTTCACTCCAAAGAATGGAGGGTGACCAGCAGGGTGCCTCAGGGATCAGTACTGGGACCGGTTCTCTTTAATGTCTTTATAAGTGACATTGCAGACAAGCTGGGAGGGAAGGTCTGCCTCTTTGCAGATGACACCAAAATCTGCAATAGGGTGGACACTCCAGAGGGGTAGAAAGAATGAGCAGAGATCTGAGAAAATGCAAGGAGTGGTCAATGGTATGGCAGCTGTTTCAGTGTGAAAAAGTGCAAAATCATGCAATTAGGGCACAGAAACCCAGAGGCAGAGTACAAAATGGGTGGAGAAGTACCAATGACCACTAAACAGGAGGTGGACCTAGGGGTAATTATATCTAATGACCTAAAGGTGGCAAGGCAGTGCAATAAGGCAATTGGGAGGGGTAGTGAGATGCTAGGGTGCATAGGGAGGAGTATCACCATCAGAAAGAGGGAGATGGTGTTGCCACTGTATAGACCACAGATAAGACTACACCTAGAGCACTCTGTCCGGTTCTGGAGACCACATCTCTGAAAGGACAGATACAGAGTGGAGGCAGTCCGGAGGAAGGTAACTAAAATGGCGTAGGGTCTGCATCAAAAGTCCTATGAGGAGAGACTAAAGAATATGCCAGAAACCTTTAAATACCTCACAGAAACATAGAAACATAGAATTTGACGGCATATAAGAACTGCTTGGCCCACCCAGTCTGCCCATTTCCCTACCTGATGGATAAGCTGCAGATTCTAGTTAATCAACAGCTTACTTCCTCCTGCCCCCCACTAGAATTGCCTTATGCCTGTCCCATGCATTCTTGAATTCTCCCACTGTTCCTGACTCCACAACCTCCTCAGGAAGGCTGTTCCATGCATCCACAACTCTCCCTGTGAAAAAATACTTTCTAACATTTCCTCTGAGCCGTCCCCCCTCTATCTTCAAATTGTGCCCCCTTGTTCTTGCACATCTCTTCTTCTGAAAGATACTACCCTCTTGTACCTTGTTAATTCCCTTGAGATACTTGAAAGTTTCTATCATGTTCCCCCTCTCCCTCCTTTCCTCAAGGGTAGACATATTAAGCTGCTTATGTCTCTCCTCGTATGTCTTCTGGTGCAGACCTTATACCATTTTGGTTGCCCTCCTCTGAACAGCCTCCACTCTGTCTATGTCTTTACGGAGATGGGGTCTCCAGAACTGCACACAGTACTCCAGATGGGGTCTCACTAACTGTCTGTAGGGAAGGGATAACAACTTCCTGTTTTCTACTGTTGATGCCTCTCCCTATGCATCCCAGTATCCCCCCCAGCCCTCCTTACTGCCTTCTCACATTGCTTGTACACTTTTAGGTCATCTGATATAATTACTCCTAGGTATCTTTCAATTTTTGTTGTTGTTATTAACTCACCCCCCATTGTGTACTCTTCCCATGGGTTTTTGTTTCCCAAATGCATTATCTTGCACTTCTTTGCATTGAATCTGAGCTGCCACATATTTGACTATTCCTCCAACCTTGCCAAGTCCCTTTTCATTCTTTCCACCCCACCTTGTGTATCAACCCTGTTGCAGATCTTTGTGTCATCTGCAAAGAGGCATACCTTTCGTTCCAGGTGCTCTCCAATGTCACTTATAAAGATATTAAAGAGGACCGGTCCCAGTACCGAACCCTGTGGTACCCCGCTAGTTAACCTCATTTCTTCACTGTGGACTTCGTTTACTATTACCTTTTGCGTCCTGTTGTCCAGCCAGTTTTTCATCCAGGCTACCACTTTGGGACCCACTCCAAGGCTGGCTAACTTGTATATTAATCTTTTGTGTGAGACTGTGTCGAATGCCTTGCCAAAATCTAGGTAGGCCATATCCACAGCCCCTCCCTGGTTTACTACTTTGGTCACCTAGTCAAAGAAATCTATTAGGTTCATCTGACATGACCTTCCTGCTGTGAAACCATGCTGCCTTGGGTCCTGTGCCCCACTGGCCTCTAGGTACTCAACAGTTCTTTCCTTCAGAAGTGATTCAATCATTTTCCCTACCACTGAAGTCAAACTAACTGGTCTGTAGTTTCCTGCCTCTGCCCTGCTCCCACTTTTGTGAAGTGGAATCACATTTGCCCTCCTCCAGTCCTCAGGTACCACTCCATCCTCCCATGATTTGTTAAAGAGAGTAGTCAGTGGCATTACTAGTTCTACCCTTAGTTCTTTTAGTATTCTTGGGTGAATCCCATCAGGCCCCATTGCTTTGTCCACCCTCAGTTTCAAGAGTTCTTTCAAAACCCTTTCTTCTGTGGATGGACTGGTATCGACCCCCCTATTCAGAGTTTCTCCCTTGTTTGGTTTAGGCACCTTCCCCTCTTCATCTGTTGTGAATACTGAGCAGAAATATTCGTTCAGTATCCCTGCTTTTTCACTGTCACCCTCTGTCCACATTCCCTCCCCTTTATTAAGTCTCTGTATCCCTCCCTTGGTCTTTCTTCGCTCCCTAATGTACCTATAAAAGGTTTTATACCCCTTCTTAACAGAGTTGGCTATCTTTTCCTCAGTTTGTGCCTTGGAAGCTGCCACAGGGAGCTGCCCAATAGACACAGGAATAAATAAGGTGCAGGAGGGAAGTATTTATCAGGAAAAAAGTGCTGAAGAACAGAGGGACGTGCAATATAGCTCGAGGGGGGTATATTCAGGGGAGATGTGAGGAAGTACTTCTTCACAGAAAGAATGGTGAATGCCTGGAACAGTCTTTCAGCAGAAGGGAGGGATGACGAAAACAGTGATGTGGTTCAAGAATGCATACGATAGGCACGGTGGAATCTTAATGTAAAGGAAGAGGTGAGAAAGAGCTGGTAATCAAGTAAGTCTGTGGTGACACTGTAGGTAGGGAAAAATGCACCCTTATCTGCTTTCAAATTCTATGTTTCTGTGTTTCTTTGTAGTCCAGCCTCCGTATCTAGCATAAACAACAGTGAATCTCTTATCTGGCTACTACCTGAAGCTCTGTCCTCCTTCTCAAAAAGCCAGTTCAACCTCTGTAGCCAGCATAAATAACAGTAAATCTCTTGTCTGGCTGCTGCTGCTGCCAGAAACTCCATTGTCCTCTTTCTCAGCAAGCCAGCCCAGCTCCTTATCCATCATAAATAGCAGTAAAAAACCTTGTTGGGCTGCTGCTGTTGTGTGAAGCTCTGTCCTCCTTCTTCTGCTCAGCTAGCCAATCCAGTTTCTATATCCAGCATAAATAGCAGTAAAACTCTAGTCTGGCTGCTGCTACTGCCTGAAGTGTCATCCTTCTCCTCCTCCTCAGCAAGCCAACCTGGCCTCTGTATCCAGCATAAATAGGAGTGAACCTCATGCCTAGCTCCTGCTGCCTGAAACTTCGTCCAGTTAGTCATCCTGTCCTCTGTATCCAGCACAAATAGCAGTGAACCTCATGTCTGGCTTCTGTTGCCTGAAACTTCATTCTTTTTCTTCTCAGCTAGCCAGCACAGCCTCTGTATCTAGCGTAAATAGTATTGGACCTCTTGTCTGGCTGCTGCTGTCTTAAGCTCCTTCTGCCTCCTTCACAACTAGTCAACCTGGCCTTTGTATTCAGCGTAAATAGCAGTGAACCTCTTGTCTAACTGTTGCTGCCTGAAGCTCAGTTCTCCTCCTTCTCAACTAGCCAACCCAGCTTCTGTATACAGCACAAAAAGCAGAGCACCTCTTGTCTGACTGTTGCTGCCTGAAGCTTCATCCTCCTTCTTCTCAACTATCCAACACTGCCTCCATATCCAGTGTAAATAGCAGTGAACGTTTTGTCTGGCTGCAGCTGCCTGAAGTTGTGTTCCATCCTCTTCCTTCTCAATAAGTCAAGCAAGCTTCTGCATCCAGCATAAATAGCATTGAACCTCTTGTGTGGTTTCTGCTTTCTGAAGCTCTATCCTTATTTAGCCAACCCAGCTTCCATATCTTGCATAAAAAGCAGTGAACCTCTTGTCTGGCTACTGCTGCCTGAAACTCCATCCTTCTCCTTCTCAACTAGCCAACCCAGCCTCCGTATCCAGCACAAAAAGCAGTGAACCTCTTGTCTGACTGTTGCTGCCTGAAGTTTCATCCTCCTCCTCCTCAACTATCCAACACTGCTTCCTTATCCACTGTACATAGCAGTGAATGTTTTGTCTGGCTGCAGCTGCCTGAAGTTGTGTTCCATCCTCTTCCTTCTCAACAGGTCAAGCAAGCCTCTGTATCCAGCATAAATAGTAGTTAGCCTCTTGTGTGGCAAGTTTTGTCTGGAGCTCCATCCTTCTCCTTCTTGGCATGCCAACCTGTCCTCAGTATCCAGTGTAAATAGTAGTGAATCTTGTCTGGCATCTGCTGCCTGAAACTAAGTCCTCTTTCTTCTCAACTAACCAACCCGAGCTCTGTATCCAGCATAAAGAGCAGCAGATCTCTTGTCTTGCAGCTTCTGCCTGAAACTCCATACCCTTCTTTCTCAACAAGCTAACCCAGCTCCCATACCCAGCATAAATAGCACTGAACTTCTTGTCTGGCTGTCGCTCCGTGAAACTCAGTCCTCTTCCTCCTCAGCCAGAAGCCAACCAACCCAGCCTCCAGAACCAGAGTAAATGTCAAGCAGATCTTCAGATACATCAGTGCATGCACACATACCATGCTGCTCTGCTATCCTTGAGTCTCCACTGATATAATGCATTGTTAACCCAATAGAATTCACTGCAGCTCATTCCTTCATTCTGCTATTAATGGCATCAGTTTTACTAGTTTCACCACGAAGTTGTGCACAACCTCACCTGTGAAGTCAATTTATGAAGCCACTTTGCAGAGTTTTGCAGATTTGGGTGTCCTACAGGAAAACTTTGCAAAGCTTCTTGAGGTGCAAAGTTGGTGACTTCACATCAACTTTGCGAATGAAGTAAAACTTTTTTGTATTTTTTGTATCTCTAGTCAAAACTTAGTGATTTTGTGAGCTTTTCCATAGCAAATAGGATTAGTAACATGTAGAACAAAGAACCTTAGTGCATAAGCACTCAGGCAAGTGTTACCCCAAAGGACAATGGCCAGGAAGCCAAGTTTCAAAGAAATACAAAATCACACATACCCCCATAATGCAAATCACCATAAAATGTTATGCTGGTTCAACTTTAAGCAGAAATGCAAGGTGCTGAAAGGCCACTCACACAGTTTGCAAAGGGTGCCAACAGAAGATACAGACACGTTTCGTCCTACCAGGACTCATCAGTGTGCCTTGTCTGTATGACACCCTAGTGGAATGAACCAGCTACCCTAATTTGCTCTATCTGGTTTGGGTTGTGGTGAGCCCAATAAAAACAAAAAAACAAGCTAAAAGACAAAGAACCTTGGTGCATTAGCACTAGGCAAGGGTTACCCCAAAGGGCATTGTCTGGGAAGCCAAGTTTCAAAAAAATACAAAAACGCACATACCCCCATAATGCAAAGCATCATGGCGTGTATATGCAAATCACCACACAATGTTATACTGGTTCACCTTTAAGCAGATATGCACAGTGCCGAAAGGCCTCTCACACAGTCTGCAAAGGATGCCAACAGAAGACACAGACACATGTTTCATCCTACCAGGACTCATCAGTGTGCCTCATCTGTATGACACCCCCCAGTGGAATGAACCAGCTACCCTAAGTTGGTCTATTGGGTTTGGGTGGTGGTGAGCCCAATAAAAACCAAAAACAAGCTAAAAGACATAGAACCTTAGTGCACAATTCACTTTT
The DNA here is from genome assembly GCA_016271365.2 of Neoceratodus forsteri. Lineage (NCBI taxonomy): Eukaryota > Metazoa > Chordata > Ceratodontiformes > Ceratodontidae > Neoceratodus > Neoceratodus forsteri. Next base: position 154,958,150 of record CM057451.1, read on the forward strand.
AATTTTTTTATTTATAAATGCACACGTGTTTTGCTGTATTTCAGTGCAAAAAAAATGGTTGCAAGCAGCAGTACTATTTTATTTTATTTTAGAACAGAAAAATTACTGCAAGTGGCACACATGCAGGGCAGGTGAGGGTGTGTGCACACTGCAAGTGTCGCTACCTAGATGTAAACCATGGAGGGGTTGAAGTGCAGTCAGCCGACTGCCCTCTGAGACTGCTGGTGACTACTGACTTTCGTGAAACCCCAGCTCAATCTCAGATTACACCACAGATATTTCTTACAGAGATTTCTACAGTGGAACTACTGCAATTCACTTTTACTTTTTTATTTGTAAATGCACACAAGTTCTGCTGTATTTCAGTACAAAAAAATGATTGCAAGCAGCAGTACTGCTTTTTTAGCACAGAAAAATTACTGCAAGCAGCAGGCCTGGTGGCACTGAGGGTTGATGTGCTGGACACCACATCTTGAACCATGCCAGTGACCCAGATTCAGGAACAGACTTGGGGGGTTGGTATGGGTGAGGAAGGATTGAGTGTCCATGGATAGCTCTCCTTCCTTGGGGAGGGAGGACAGTATGGTGCGCTGTTTGCCTTACACGCAGCGGTGGCTACATGTCAACACATATGGGCCATCAGAAGGGGCGGGCCTCAAGTACAGGCCATAAATTTGCCTTCATGGAGGTGGAGTCCAGCCATCTCCACCCATTGCACATATGGAGGCCCGGGGAGAAAATGTGGTGGAAAATACTGGGAGCTGGCAGGCTCCATGATGGCCCAATGTGCCACCGCACGAGTGCGCCCCGATTCTGGATTGTGCTCCAGGGTAGGAAGTAAAACCAGTGCTCCTCTCCCCAGCCCTGCTGTGGGGGGGGTAATCCACCGGGGGAACTCTAGGGCATGGCTAGTGCGGGGCAATCGGGTCCAAGGAACGACTCCCACTGAGGGAGGGTCAGAGACGCCTGCCTAGCTCCACAGAGATGGAGGAAAAAAGTAAATAGAATAAAAAGAATACTGCAAGCAGCATGCATGCAGGGCAGGTGAGGGTGTGTGTACATTGCAAGCATACCCTAAACCCTAAACCTAAACCATGAGGGGTGGGAGTGCAGTCTGCCAGCTGCCCTCTGAGCCTGCTGGCAGCTATTGACTTTCCGGAAACCCCAGCCCAACCTCAGATAACACCACATATTTTCTTACAGAGATTTTTATGGCAAAACTGCTGCAATTCACTTATATTTTTTTTATTTGTAAATGCAAACAAGTTCTGCTGTGTTTCAGTACAAAAAATGTTTGCAGACAGGAGTGCTGCATTATTTTCACACAGAAACATTACTGCAAGTGGCACGCACTCAGGGCAGGTGAGAGAGGGTGTGCGCACACTGCAAGTGTCACTACCTAGCCCTAAACCATGGGGGATGGGAGTGCAGTCAGCCGACTGCCCTCTGAGATTGCTGGCAGCTACTGACTTTCATGAAACCCCAGCCCAACCTCAGATTACACCACAGATATTTCTTAATGATTTCTATGGCAGAACTACTGCAATTCACTTTTATTTTTTTTATGTGTAAATTCAGACAAGCTCTGCTGTATTTCAGTACAAAAAAATGGATGAACGCAGCAGTACTGCTTTATTTTAGCGCAGAAAAATTACTGTAAGCAGCTTGCACGCAGGGCAGGTGAGGGTGTGTGCACACTGCAAGCATCACTACCTAGCCCTAAACCAAGAGGGGTGGGTGGGAGTGCAGTCAGCTGACTGCCCTCCTAGGCTGCTGGTGCTGGTGCTGTATTTCAGTAGAAAAAATGGTTGCAAGCAGCAGTACTGCTTTATATTAGCACAGAAAAATTACTGCAAGCAGCACGCATGCAGCGCAGGTGAGGGAGGGTGTGCACACATTGCAAGCGTCACTACCTAGCCCTAAACCGTGGAAGGTGGGAGCACAGTCAACTGAATGCCCTCCGAGATTGCTGGGGGCTACTGAATTTCATGAAACCCCAGCCTAACCTGCGATTACACCACAAATATTTCTTACAGAGGTTTCTACAAAAGAACTACTGCAATTCACTTTTATTTTTTTTATTTGAAAATGCACACACGTTCTGCTGTATTTCAGTACAAAAAATGTTTGCAGGCAGCAGTACTACTTTATTTTCACACAGAAAAATTGCTGCTAGCAACACACATGCAGGGCAGGCGAGGGTGTGCTCACACTGCAAGCATCACTACCTAACACTAAACCATGGGGGTGGGAGTGCAGTCAGCGGACTGCCCTCCGAGACTGCTGGCAGCTATTGACTTTTGTGAAACCCCAGCCCATCCTCAGATTACACCACAAATATTTCTTATAGAGATTTCTATGGCAGAACAATGGCAATTCACTTTTATTTTTATTTTTTTATTTGTAAATGCACACAAGTTCTGTTGTGTTTCAGTGCAAAAAATTGGTTGCAAGCAGCAGTACTGCTATATTTTAGCACAGAAAAATTACTGCAAGCAGCATGCACGCAGGGCAGGCAAGGGTGTGTGCACACTGCAAGTGTTACTACCTAGCACTAAACCATGGAGGGTTGGAGTACAGTCAGCTGACTGCCCTCTGAGACTGCTGGCGGCTGCTGACTTTCGTGAAACCCCAGCTCAACCTCAGATTGCACCACAAATATTTCTTACAGAGATTTCTACAGCAGAACTAATGCAATTTATTTTTTTTATTTGTAAATGCACACAAGTTCTGCTGCATTTCAGTAGAAAAAATGGTTGCAGGCAGCAGTACTGCTTTATTTTAGCACAGAATAATTACTGCAAGCAGCACTCACGCAGGGCAGGTGAGGGTGTGCACACACTGCAAGCATCACTTCCTAGCCCTAAACCATGGGGGGTTGAAGTGCAGTCAGCCGACTGCCCTCTGGGATTTCTGGCTAGGCTACTACTGGGTTTTGTGAAACCTGAGCCCCCCTCCAGAAATACTTATTATTTACACAACCAAATTAAAGACTTTTTTAAATCAATATAGTACAGCAGTCAAGGTAGAAGTTAGAACTACTATAATTAAGGATGTAAACTGCAACTTAATGTGCAGCTCCTCCTGGCAAAATAAATCAGACAATTTCTCTGGGGAAAATACAGAAAGCCTCACACCACTATCAGCACCTGAAATGAAGGTGTACTAGTTTTTCTCTGCAGCTCCTAGCAAAAAAAGATCACAACATCAGGAGATTTATTCGGGGAAAAAAAGTCCCAGTGTTCCCACTACTACTAGGCACTAAAGAAACATGGTACAGAACCAAAAAGTAAATTTTTTGTGATATTAGTTTTTTGCAGCTCCTAATCTCTGCTGACTCAAAGGTCTCTCTCCTGTCTCCACTAAGATCTCTCCATCAGTTATGACAGGCCCTGAAATGAAGGTATACTTGTTTTTATGTAGCTCCTAGCAAAAAATGAAATCAGTACGTCAGATAATTTATCCACAGGGAAAAAAAAAACTCCCAGTGCTCCCACTAGTAAGAGGCACTAAAGACACATGGTACAAAACCCCAAAATTAAGGTTTTATGATGAAAATATTATTTTTTGCAACTCCTAATCTCTGCTGACACAGAGCCCTCTCCACTTTCCAGTACGATCTCTCTCCACTACACAGCAATATCAAACTTTCACATGATCCAGCTCTGGCAAATGCTCAGCAATTGGCCAGCAAGTCCTGAGAGATCTTAAAATCCCACAGGAACACCGAATACTGAATATCGACAAATAGGTGCGCTATTTGGTATTCGGCTCTTGAATACCGAATACCGTATTATTCCTAGCATTCAGGATTTAATATTCGTTACTTGCACACCCCTTGTGCACAGCACTCAGCTTAACTGCAAGTGTGTGTGTGTGTGTGTGTGTGTGTGTGTGTGTGTGTGTGCACACGCATTTATCGCAAGCAAGCAATAGCATTTATCTTTGGGCCACTGTTAGATGCCCCAACATTCATTAATGTGACATAACCAGTCAGACTCTGTCTCTATAGCATTGGTCTTGGAATCATTGCTACATACCCTGATATTTATTAATCTGGCATAGCCACACTGACTCAGACTCTGTAGCACTTATTGTAGTGAAACCACCTTTTATGTCTGAATAAGGCACTTGTCTCAGGGCCACTGTTAGACACCCTGACATTTATTACTGTGACCTAGCCAGTCAGACTCTGCCTCTGTAGCATTTAGTGTAACAGCCTTTTGTGGCTGTATAAGGCATTCATCTTAGGGACATTGTTAGACACCTCAAGATTAATTAATTTGGGATAACCAGCACAGTCTCTGTAACACTTTATGAAACTGATAGCCTTTTATGGCTGTATAAGGCATTCATCTTAGGGACATTGATAGACACCTCAAGATTAATTAATTTGGGATAACCAGCAGTCTCTGTAACACTTCATGAAACCAATAGCCTTTTGTGGCTGTATAAGCCATTAGCCTTAGGGCCATTGTTACATGTCCTGACATTCCTTACTGTGACATAATGAATCATACTCCATCTCCATAGCACTTAAAGAAACAGCCTTTTATTCTGTTTAAGGCATTCATCTTAGGGTCACTGTTCGGCACAACAGGCCCCCAGCATTTATTAATGTCACGTAGACAGCCAGACTCAGTCTCTGCAGTAGTTAATGAAACAGCTATTCTTTTATAGATGTATAAGACATCCATCTTAGGGTCATTGTGAGACAGATGGGTAGGTGAGGCACATGTGCTCTGAGTGAGCCTGCTGTTGTTTCCAAAAATTGTACCCATGAATGGATTAAAGAGATGTTTGATATCCCATAGGGCTTTTTCTCCCAGCTGGTAGGTTGTCCTTACAGGGATGTACCCTGTTTACAGAGATATACCCTGTTCAGGCCTAGGGGAGCCCCCAGTCATCATATACTGTAGATAGCTACTGAGTTTCTCTCATTCATTTTCTCCCTCACCTCTTCTCTGGTGTGAGTGATGCCTTTTTTGGCCATGCACACAGACAGCAGTACTGCTTTATTTTCACACAGAAAATAAGCTTGTTCTGCACAGGAACAAGCTTCCTGGTCCAGCTGCAGGGGTCGCTGTAGTGGTGGAACCCATTGCCAATGCTTCCACAGCGAGATGCATTGCTGGGTGGCAACTGTCTCAGACTGGGCTACCTCCTGATTAGCATTACCGGGTTCACTCATGAAATTGGTCATCTGCAAAGCTGTGCAATGTGCTACTTCTAGATCCTTGGGGCAGCTGCAGGGAGATGTATTCTTAGCCAGATTTGGCAGTATGCCAGGTTAGACATGATTCTCTTTCTATATACGAACTAGTCATCATATTCAGTACCATAGTTTGCATGCTGTGGTATCCAGTGATATGGGTGAGTCAAATTGAGTGACTCAATATGAGTGACTCAGTTTGACCACCTGAAATAAGCGTGAGTAGGAAATGATAGCGAGGAGGGGCACAGTGACAGTAATTGACAAGAATCATGAAACGGAGATACGGTGACTATGACAGGGAGGTATAGGCAAACAGCATATGAGAGGAAGTGAGGACAAGCAGTTCCAAGCTGGCCATTTGGTGTAGTGGTAGAGGTGTGTGCCTGTGGTGTGAGGGGCTCTGGGTTCAGAGCTAGCTATGTGTGCTAAATTTTTTTATGCTGGTTCTGGTTGGGACTTAGTATTTTTTACCCTGTGTGTCCCAAACTGAAGTGCTTCCCTACTGAAGATGCCTGTACCCCAGTGTCAGGCACTTCTTGAGTTAATAATCTTAATAATGGGGAAATTCTGAGGCATAGCCCCACTATAAAAAAGAGTTACTCTCACATGTTGTGAGTATGGTGTTGATGGGTGCTGTTTTTGTTATCAGTGTAGTGCATGTTGCCGTTTGTGTTTTCACTGATGGGCACTCCCTGATATGGCAATCGCTATTTTGCATTCACTTATATCACACAGAATCCATGCTGTCATTCATGTTTGGGGTTAGAATGTCATCATTCAGGTGCTGGTATGATCGATGGGAAATTGTAAACATTCATTTAAAGAAATGTAAGCCATTTTCACATTTACAGGACTTAGCAAGGTAAAGGCAAGGTAAGGCACATTTTATTTATGAAGCACAATTTCCCATAGGCTCAGGGCTCTGGACAGTCAATGACAGTAAAATAAATAATAAAACACATCAGTAAATCATACATGACATTAGAAAAATGCATAAATAACATTTACTTTCATATTAACATTAACTGTGAAATACCTGAGTAAATAAATATGTTTTCAAGGAGGCTTTGAAGGCCTTCACTGTGTGGTCAGAGCAGACATTCCTAGGTATTGTATTCCAAAGCAAGGGATCCGACATACCAAAGGCCTTGCCCTCAGATTGTTTCAGATGGGAAAAGGAGCAATGAGCAAGCCTGCATCAGAGGAGTGGAGGGAATGACCATGTTGATATGTACCAGTGGCAACTGCCAGCATATCCCAGTGGAGACATCAACTTTTGTTTTTCTGAACATATTTTTTCTCACCCAGTGCTCTCTTAGGGCCCTCCTTCCAACCCCGCCAATCCCGAATTCCTGTTCACCGAGACCCTACCACTCACCTGGTCATGTCTCTGAGGCACACCCATGACACACTGCTGTGCTGCCTCCTGGATTGAGCCCCAGGGCCAGGGTCACCTTCTGCCCCTTCGGCTTACATCCTTGCAGTCTCTGTGGCCACCCACAGTGGAGGTGAAAACCTGGATGATCCCTGGTTGGTGGCTGTGTGGATCCAGTATTGAATATGGTGGGTGACTGGCAGGGGCTTCATCTGCCCTTATCCAGTCCAAAGTTTTGTCCCCTCTTTAGTCCCACCCCCCACAGGAGCATGCTGCGTCACTCGATACCAGCAAGCCAACACATCCCCATGACCTGACATGCACTCCAGGCTCCCCTGCTGATGCTGTCCCCTACACCACCACCCATCATCACCCAGGTGGCACTAGACCAGAGGAGCAGCAAGTCCCTCCTTCCCCAACCAGCCCTGGATCATTTCTGAACCTGAGTAATTGGCACCTTGAGCAGTAATTCTACCAATGTCCCGACAGGCCGACTGAAGACATCAGTTTAATGAGTTACTGACCAAAGTGCAAGAATTCATCATTGACCCAGGCATTTAAGTCCCTCAACACCACAAGTCTGGGAGCATTCAACACCTGGTTGACTGTGAAATCCACCAGCTCCTGCATAAAGTTACACCAATATATTGGAGATCAGTATGTGAGAATGATCTTGACACTAACACCTGGAGCACATCTAACTGCCACATATTCAAAGGGCCTGAAAATTATCATGGGGTATTTTTATTAAAATTTTGTTGACCATGTAGGCCCCAAGAGCATTAGATGCCCATTCTCAAGGGTGACCAGGAGATGTAAACAAAAGCAACAGTACCAGATAAATATGCACTACATCAAAGGGTATCTCGTGGCAATAGCTACTGTAAAATGGCGAATGACACAGAATAGCGACTCGTAATAACGGTGTTCTGAATATGTAATCTTCCAAATCAATGAGTCATGGTGTCAGAATCTTAAGATGGGAGGTGGGCACAGCCTCCGATTTATATCAAGTAATCATGCAAAAATCAACAGCTGAAGGAAAAGGTAGTAGTAGCTGTTATTGGCAGTAGCAGTCACTATTTTGACGGTCACTATTTTGCAGTAGCTATTATCACATGGAACCCATCAAAGTACAAAGTTATCAGGAAGCAATACACTTACATATTGACAATACATCACTGTACTTAGTAATCAGGTAACATTACACTTACACATTGACATATATAGATATAGGGTATGCAGTGAGTACTAAAGTGAATTTAAAAGAAATATCACCTCCCCGGCACAATCCCTCCTCGAGCAATGCACCACCGAGTACCCTGGTGGGATAGATGCCTCCAGAACAGAACCAGAGTTATCCCCCAGCCAGGTCTCCATAATGCAAACAAGGTTAAACAATGTCAGCTGAGGAATCAGTGATGACATTTTCTATCACAGTGGTTTTATTCCTCAGTGACCTTGCATTATACAGAATGGCCTGAAAGAGCAAGTCTGCACTTGAGCATGTGCTTTCATAAATAAGATGTTTCAGCTCTTACAGTTTACTAGAAAATATATATATATATATATATATATATATATATATATATATATATATATAGTTTATTTTCAATGTTCCTTTCCAAGATTTACAACACATCTAGGTAGTCCATCTAGAAAGTCTGTATAGAAAACATTTGCCTGTACTCTATTTATTTCACAGTGCCTTTGTTAATGACATCATAGTGCTCACCATGACAACCGACTGTGATGTCACAAACAGCACTTGTGTGGTTAGTAGGAAAGTCAGATACATTTTGAAAGAATCTGTGAAATAAATTGCTGCAACAGCAGAGGAAAGCAAAAAAAAAAATACTAGAAAACAATAAAGTTAAAAAAATGGTGTAAATCTACTGTTTTTAAGCTTTTTACTACTGTGGGCATAGCCCAGCAGGCATTTTCCATTCAGAAAAGGGCTGATGTTATTTTTGTTACCAAACAACATGATACTGTAGAATGATAAAAGTATATTCCTCTGCTGAAGCCTCATTAGTACTCTTCCTGTGTGTATATAGGAAGCTGTAGAGCACTATTTTTCCTCTGGCTTGAGGAGTTAATTGAGCCCACAGAAAGTTAACTCACTATCTTCTGGCAGTCATTCTGTTTCAGATTACCAATGGATAGTACAGACATCATAGAAAACTACTGGAAGTAGAATGGGTTAAGCACTTCCTGGAGCTTTCTGCATAACAAATAAGCTCTGCTGTTCCCCCAAGCCCCTATGAACAACTCATTAAGCCACTTGACACCATCACCCTAAGAGCAGTCATTCTGCTACTTTGCAGGACATTCTATAGCAAGAGTCCCAGTGTTTCCTGTTTCCAAATAATACACTAACTTAATTTTCTCAGGCAGGAAGTTTTGGGCTACTGTTTATATTCTACTGAATGTTCTTAACCTGCAATTTGTGACTATATGTGTTTATAACTGAATGATAGTAACCACATTTGCATCACTTGCAAATAGGTAGGCATGTGTGTGTCTAATTTTTGTTTGACTTAGGTTACACATAGACTCTGATCAGTTCATAACATGCTGTATTGTGATTAAATGAACTTCATTTTTCCTGACCATGGATATATTAAAACAAAAATTTCTCAACAAAATGTTTAAAAATAAGGAGTTTAGCAGTAATTTAGTTATGTGGTGTAAAGAGCTGCTCCCTGGAAAATTACCTGGTTGGGGGGGGGGGCTGCCACAAGCAGAATGAGGACTTCATGGATGGGGAAGCTCATGGCAGTAGAAGAGGCATGATGGCATTAAAGGCTTAATGGTGTGGATGTAGAGGCACTGATATTTAAGCAAGACTTTGGTAGAGGACTGTGTGACTTGGGGTGGAGGAGTGAGTCTTGGTATTTTTAGCATAATGGTTTTCTGAAACTTCAACCTTCAGTGGGTTAGACTCTGCATCTAACTGTAAAGTATGCCACTAAGCCACATGCAGTGGGGTATGGGTAAAAACCAGATCACCAGACACAGACCAGAGCTGTAAAATCTGGACTGGGCACAGCTTGTGCAAATATTGCTGATCCACTCACTCCAGATGATCTGGTCTGGCTTTTACCTATCTGGTCTGGTCCTGATGGTTCTGTTTAAAGTCATGTCAAGGAAGGGTTGAAAAACAGACTTCCAGGAGCAGACCAGATAAGTAAAAGTCAGACTGAAAAGTGCAACCAGATTGACTGGACCAGCAGTATTTGTGCAAGTTGCACCCAGTATGACCAGTTTAGATTTATACAGAACTGCTGTGGTTCAGATCTCAGTCCAGTTTTTAATCAGTCAGTCTTTATTTTACACTGAAAGGTATGTGAGCAAAAATGCCCATTTACACATTTGTCTAGTTTAGCATAAAAAGAGAACAGAACACCAGGCTTCATAATTACATAGTAAAACACAGTATAAACAGGTCTAACACAGAGATCTCAAAGGATAAACAGAAGAAAGGGGAAACAAATAAATAACAGTGACAAATTTACAGCATGGGATATAGCTGAGGTACAATTCTGGAACATGAACAGTTGGGTGATGCATCAAAAAGAAGTGCAAGTCCTGCGGCATGCAGATCCTGCATGCCGATAAGCATTCCAGCTGCATGATCTGCCTTGGCCTGCACCCTGCCAACCTTCAAAGAGGCCACATAGATTAGGCACCAGAAAAAGCTCAAAACCCACTTGCTGGAGAAGTGCCTAGCTTTGATGGAAAAGGAGCTGAAGAATCTGCAGGAAAAATCTTCTTCTCCAACGCCAGAACCCAAAAAGAAGAAAAAGGACAAGGAGAGGCATTGAGACCAGGATAGGTCTCCATCCACTTGGCGGCAACCAACAGGCACCACTGACACTAGAGGGGCCTCCATTTTGGTAAGTACCCCTTGTGACACTTAGACAGCTGGTTCTCATTACTCTATAATTTTTGTAAAATAAAACTATAGTGTGATTGTCTGTCATGAGAAATGCTGTGCTTCTGGATGACCCCCCCAGGTTTCACTTCAAAAGACAGGATATGTTAAACAGCAGATCTCTGTAAGGTGATTAACTTACAAAGACTCGCATTTTATGGTCTTGTTGTTGAGCTGCGTTTTCTTTGAAGCCAAGGGAGACTAACATATCAGTTTTATGGCATCTTCAGAGGAAGCCCAGTTAATTCCGTCAGGTGTTACAAAGCATATTACACCTCACTGAGATCTGGCAGTCATAAAAAGCTCTTTGATGTATCTGTGAAAGCAGGAAACTGCTCCTGGATGAAAGAAGATACTGGAAAATCACAGACTTGATTGGGAAGTCATGTGGCGACACGAGTGTTTACTGATGTAATTTTTTTAATTTACTTTCTGGAGTATATGACATCCTGATTGTATAATTTTTAATAAACAGAGGAGGAGCTGTGTGACATCATGAAGAAGGCAGGTTCAAAACAGTTTTTTAATTATGCTGTGACTGACCTTTAGCGACATTATTGTTTGGACTCTCTTGAAAACAACATCTATTTCATGCACTGTTAGAAGGTATACATTAGAGAGACAAGTCTAAGTGTACTGTGGTAGGAACTTGCACTTTTAAACCTTATTCTTTTAAAAGATTGTATGTTTTGTGATATATTGTTCTGTATTTACATTTTACATATTTTTTATCTATTTTAAGTAAAACCTCTTATTTTAAGAGACTACTTGGTGTGCCTTTGAAATACTTTATTTAAAAAGTGATGCATATATGGTTAAAGTTGACACTGTGCAAAGCTTATTGGTTTACCAAATTAGGAAGAAGGTAAGAGTTTATCTGAGGTCTTTAATAGAGTTTTTAAGGGTTCGTTTTGTATACCTGGTTAGGTGCCCATAGGCAAAAGATATCTGCCCCCCCAAAGAGCAGAATTATCTGAGCCTGTTCATTGGGTACGCTAGCAAGAGGTTCACAGTTTGAATCCCTCCAGAACTTGAGACCACAGGTTGATTTCAACCCACAAAACAGACAGGAGGGTTACCCTGTTCTGTTCCTGTTCACAATACTGTGCTCGGAGGTTGGCACTGTGGGAGCAGAGGACCTGACCTGCTGAGTGGGGTTGTGACAGATTGGTTGGCAGCGGTGTGCATAGTTTGGTATTACAAGCTTTTATTGTTCAGTGTGTCAGCGTGATACTGTCAGCTCACTTGCAAAAAAAAGAAAAAGGCAGTGATTTATTTTTAAGAGGAAACAGAACTATATCACTTGGCTTACAGTCAAGTTCCTACCTGTTTTATTTTTTTCTCTAAATGCAAGTCAGAGTAGCTGTAGTTAGGGAAGAAGATGGCTTCCAACTACAGCAGGCATACTGTAGACTATTTAAAGCAGTTGTGCAGGGACAGAGGAGTCCCGTACGAGGTGAAAGTCACCAAACAGAACCTCAAGGATGCCCTGATGGTAGCAGATACCCAGAGCATTGAGTCACAGACAGTGACTGTAAGGGACTGAACCTTGAGTGTGGAAGGGCTAGCAGCCAGTGCACTGTCCAGATCCGATGAGGAGGGCAGCGGGGCCAGTGCCAGTGAAGGGCCACAGCAGCAGGGGAAGGTCACCAGCATTCTGGATCCAGAAGTACTCAGGCTGTAGACTGAGTTGCACAGAATGGAGCTGGAGTTCCAGAGAGAAGAGAAGCATGAACAGTGAGAGACAGAGCAAGAATGCTGAAAGGCAGAGCATGAACAGTGGGAGGCACACCGAAAGGAGCGAGAGCGCCAGAGGCAACATGAACTGGAGAAGCTACGACTCCAACCAGAAGCACCAGAGCAGGTAAGTGGCTTGGGTTTAACTGGGACAACAGGACTGGGTTACAAACTGAAGTCCAAATTGATAGCCGAATTTAAAGAGGGGGAGGATATGGATGCCTTTTTAAATTCTTTTGAAAAAGTTTGTATTCAGGCTAAAATTCCTAGGGAGTCCTGGAGCTTTCAGCTATCCCTGCTACTTACGGGGAAAGCTCGGGATGCATTGGGTCAAATGGACAATGAGGACAGTAATGACTACAACAAACTTAAAGTTGCACTGTTAAAAAAATTTAATTAACTGCTGAATCATACAGAGCTAAATTTTCATAAGCTCAGAAGAAGCTCTGACATGAGCTACGAGGAGCTAGCCACAAAACAAAGTCAGTTTTTAAAATGTTGGTGGGAAGGAATTGAAGCAAACTCTGTTGATAAAATTGAAAATGTGATTCTGTTAGAACAGTTTTTCTGGGCGTGCCTAGCAGAGCTGAAAACCTGGCTGGAGGACCGAGATCCCAAAACAGTGCAAGAGGCTTCTGAACTCTCTGACCACTATACCAAGAGCAGACCTGCTCTGAGAGCGAATGGGATGGGCGTGGCAGTGTAGAAAGGGAAAAGCACGCCTTCAGGGCAGCTAAAACTCTCACTGCCTCCACAGAAACCAGTTAGCCCCAGGTTTCAGAGAAAAGATTTCTCTGAGAAAAGAAGTGAATGTTGGTTGTGTAAAGAAACTGGGCATATTGCCAAACAATGTCCCACAAGGGCAAGCAATACACAACATGGTGCTAAGAAAAAAGTGGATTGTTTGTGTGTCCCTGGAAGCATGCCTGTGAACATGAGGGAACACATGCACCCAGTCATGGTGAATGGTGTACAGATGCAAGGGTTAAGGGACACAGGGGCATCCCTGACATTGGTAAAAGGGGATCTAGTATAGCCTGGTCAGCTTATACCCAATAAATATGTCACTGTACAAGATTTTACTGATGGGGAGAAAACATTGTCCCTCGTTAGTGTTCTCCTAGACTGGGGTGAAACAGGGGGAACTGTGCAACAGGTGGCTGTAGCCAAAATGTTAGCAGTGGACATCATCCTTGGCAACAGTCTCCAACAGGGGATGATATGTGCTGTTACCTGCAGCCAAGCGGCAAGGGAAAATTGTAGTTCTCTGAACCCCACGGAAGCCATTGTGGAAACCACTGGAAGGCTGGTTCCCCAGCCTGTGTCTCCGGATATGGAGACTAATGAAAAGGGGGCAGAAATTTCCCCAGTAGCAGTTAACCACACAGCTACAAAGGGTTACTCCAAAGAGGGAGGGTGACCCATGGTCAGAGGGTTAGGATTGACAGTGATCCTGAGTGCCTGATGCTAGTGCTAGGGACCCTAGTTTAGCGACTGAAGGGGACCTGTCCCATGCCTTGGGAATGTGTGAGGAGTTTGCAGCTGCTCAGAGAAGTGACCCTAGTCTAGAGAAGCTGAGGGCTTGGGCAGATTCTGATGGAGCACAGGGAGGTGACGGCAGACATAAGGTTTATTGGTAAAATGGTCTGATGTATACTCATGCTGTGCAGACAGGGGGAGGGGTGCTAAACAGGCAGCTTGTTATTCCCCAGGGGTATCGCGACCAGTTGCTCAAGATTGCACATGACATTCCCTTGTCTGGTCATTTGGGAATCACATGCACTATGCAGCAGTTGGCCCAGAATTTCTATTGGCCTAACTTCAACTAGCAGGTGAAGGAGTATTGCAGGTCTTGTCACCGGTGCCAAGAAATAGGGAAAGAGGGCAAGAAAACCCAAGCCACTCTGATTCCATTGTTCATAGTGGAGGTGCCATTTCAAAGGATGGGAATGGATATTGTGGGGCCTTTAAATACCCCCAGCTCCTCAGGGAAGAGATTCATCCTGACTGTGGTGGATTATGCCACCTGGTACCCAGAAGCAGTTGCCTTATCCTCACTGAGGACAGACAAAGTGGCAGATGCCTTACTTGGAATTTTCTCCTGTGTTGGGTTTCCGCAGGAAGTAATCACCGATTGAGGGGGTTCTTTCATGTCGGACCTGATTAAATGTTTGTGGGAGAAGTGTGGGGTGATGCAGAGATGCATGACACTGTATCACCCACAAGCCAATGAGCTTGTGGAAAGATTTAATGGTACCCTGAAGTCAATGCTCCGGGTGTTTGCTGAGCAGCATGGGAGGGACTAGGAGAAATACCTTCCCCACCTGTTGTTTGCATACAGGGAGGTGCCCCAAGAGTCGACAGGATTTTCCCCCTTTGGACTCTTATATGGACACCAGGTACATGAGCCCCTAGACTTGTTCTGGAAGGACTGGGAAGGCAAGCACACCACCCAGGGGACTTCCATTGTGGATTGCATCCTTAGGTTTAGGAACAGGCTGAAGGAGCTTATGGGGACAGCCCAGAGCAACCTAGCAGCTGCCCAACAGAAACAAAATGTGTAGTATGACCGCAGAGCCAGAGTTCGCTCATACGTGGTGGGTCAGGAAGTCATGGTCCTTATTCCGGTCTGGAAAGACAAGCTGCAGGCTGAGTGGGCAGAACCATACAAAGTAGTTAGGAAGGTAAATGACATGAACTACTGCATATTGTAGAATTACCTGACAGAAGACAGACAGAAAGGATGTACCATGTCAACATGATGAAGCCATATGCTAATAGGGCTGACATGGTGTTTGCAGTGTGTAGTCCTGGGGAGGGGACGGACGAAGGAGACCCCCTTCTGGACTTTCTGGAAGAAAGTAAGTGGGAGTCCTCTGTGGAGGCAGTTAAATTATCTCCCCAGCTGACCCCAGACAAGATCAAGGAAGTCAGGGAGGTTTTAGCAGATTTTGCCCTGTTGTTTAGCGCCAAGCCTGGACTAACCCTCTTAGCAATGCACAATGTGGAGATAAGGACACAGACGGCCATACGGCGGACATCATATCGGGTGTCAGAGGCTGTCCAAAAGGACATTAGGAGGGAAGTGGAGGAGATGCTGGATTTAGGGGTAATCCAGAGATCCCACAGCCCCTGGGCCTCACCTGTAGTCCTTGTGCCCAAGCTAGATGGCTTTACTCATTTCTGTGTGTACTGTCATACACTGAATGCAGTCACAAAGTCAGATGCCCACCCGATGCCCCAGACGGATTAACTCCTATACCAGTTGGGACGGGTGACCTACCTTATGGCCATTGACCTGACCAAGGGGTATTGGCAGGTAGAGTTGACAGACAGAGCCAGGGAGAGGTTGACCTTCATCACTCCGATAGGCTTATTTGAATTTAAAGTAATGCCTTTCAGAATGAAGAACATCCCAGCCACTTTTCAAAGGTTGGTGAACCAGGTGTTAAATGGTGCTAAGGAGTACACCATGGCATACCTGCATGACATTGCCATCTTTAGTGCCAGCTGGGAGGAACACCTATCCCACCTTAGGGAAGTGCTGGGCAGGACACAGAGGGCTGGGCTCACTGTCAAAGCAGAGAAGTGTCAGGTGGCCATGGGACAAGTGGCATACCATGAGCATGTGGTAGGCCGGGGACAGCTCTGTCCTAACCAAATAAAAATAGAGGTGATCCAGGCATGGCCCAGATCAGAAATACAGAAGCAAGTCAGGAGTTTTCTTGGGACAGCATGGTACTATAGAAAATTTGTACCCAATTACAGTGCCCTGACTGCTCCCCTATCTGACCTGGTAAAGAAAAGGATGCCAAAGAAAATTACATGGGGACCAGCCTGTGAAGAAGCCTTTACCAGGTTGAAGGAGGCACTGTGCAGTGCTCCTGTTTTGACAAGTCCTGACTATAGCAGACCCTTTATAGTTCAGATTGATGCCTCAGACATGGGTATTGGGGAAGTACTGAGTCAGACATCCAACCAAGGGGAAGATCATCCGGTAGCGTACCTGAGTAAAAAGTTACTTCCCGGGGAGCAGACATACTCTATCATGGAAAAGGAGTATCTTGCCATAGTGTGGGCCCTAAAGAAGTTAGAACCATACTTATATGGGTAGCATTTTGTGGTACAGACTGACCACAATCCCCTGGTTTGGCTGACACAGATGGGAAAAAACAATGGTAGATTGCTAAGATGGAGTCTTGCTTTGCAAGGGTATGACATGACAATTCTACATAGGGCTGGAGCGAAAAATCAGAACTTAGATGGGTTGTCTCGTGTCTATGAGGAGTGAACTGATTTGGGAAGCTCATCCCATGCAGGGGATAGAGCCTGCAAATCCAGTCCAGGTGGGGAGGATTGTGACACTTGGACAGCTGGTTCTGATTACTCTATGATTTTTGTAAAATAAAAACGTAGTGTGATTGTCTGTCATGAGAAATGCTGTGCTCCTGTATGACCAACCAGGTTTCACTTCAAAAGACAGGATGTTAAACAGCAGATCTCTGTAAGGTGATTAACTTACAAAGACTCACATTTTATGGTCTTGTTGTTGAGCTGTGTTTTCTTTGAAGGTGAGGGAGACTAACATATCCATTTTATGGCGTCTTCAGAGAAAGCCCAGTTAATTTCTTCTGGAGTTACATAGCATATTACACTTCAGTGAGATCTGGCAGTTAGTCATAAAAAGCTCTTTGATGTCTCTGTGAAAGCAGGAAACTGCTCCTGGATGAAAGAAGATACTGGAACATCACAGACTTGATTGGGAAGTCATGTGGGGAAATGAGTTTTTGCTGATGTCACCTATTTAATTTACCTTCTGAAGTATATGACATCCTGATTGTATAATTTTTAATAAACAGAGGAGGAGCTGGGTGACATCATTGAGAAGGCAGGTTCAAGACAGTTTTTTTAGTTATGCTGTGACTGACCTTTGGAAACATTCTTGTTTGGACTCTCTTTAAAACAACATCTATATCACACACTGTTAGAAGGTATACATTAGAGAAATAAGCCTAAGTGTACTGTGGCAGGAATTTGCACTTTTAAACCTTAGTCTTTTAAAAGATTGTATGTTTTGTGATATATTGTTCTGTATTTACATTTTACATATTTTCTATCTATTTTAAGTAAAACCTCTTATTTTAAGGGGCTACTTGGTGTGCCTTTGAAATTCTTTATTTGACAAGTGAAGCATATATGGTTAAAGTTGACACTGTGCAAGGCTTACTGGTTTACCAAACTGGGAAAAGGGTAAGAGTTTATCTGAGGTCTTTAATAGAGTTTTTATGGGTTCATTTTGTACACCTGGTTAGGTGTCCATAGGCGAAAGATATCTGGCCCCCCCAAAGAGCAGAATTATCTGAGCCTGTACATTGGGTACGCTAGCAAGAGGTTCACAGTTTGAATCCCTCCAGAACTTGATACCAAAGGTTGATTCGAACCCACAAAACAGACAGGAGGGTTACCCTGTTCTGTTCCTGTTCATAATACTGCACTTGGAGGTTGGCACTGTAGGAACAGAGGGCCTGAGATGTTCAGTGGGGTTGTGGCAACCCTACTGTCAGGTCTCCTACCACTCCAGTGGATCAGACCATGGCCTCGCTGCCTGCTTTACTCATGGTGCATTCAGGGCTTTCTTAGACAATGGAACCCCTATTGTGCTGTTTAGGCCCATATCTTCTTCAGGGTCTATCGCCAGCAGCCAGGTCAATAAGTTACTCCCCAGCCCCAGTGAGAAGCGCACAGTCATAGCCAGTAAACTGTACTCCAGCTCTGCTGTTGTCCTCATGGCCCAAGCCAATATGTCATACATTAGGTCTTCTGATGTCTGCACTACCTCAGCTGATAAGTCGCTCCGCAGTTCCTCTGGGGACCGCATAGCTGGGGCTCTCCTGTTGGGGTCACAGTATATCCCCTATGTCAAGTTGAGCCAGCTACTGGACATGTAACAGTCTTTTGAGGGTTCCTCACTCCCACTGACACAACCAGACCCTCCAGGCTTTGCCTGAAGCTCAAGAGCTGGAGGTGGGCACTAATCTGGAGGTTCCCCCTTTTTTGCCAGGTCAGTTTCTTCTTGATTCACCCACTGTGCCTATTGTTAATCCCTCTGGGGACCTTCTGTCGGGACCTCCTCAACCCAAGCCTCCTCAGACAACCAGGTTCCACTATCTTGGATTCTAGCTCCCCAGACGATGTTGGGTCTTCTGTCAGGTTCTATCCACACCCAGACACCAACTGAACCTTTGCCATGTGACCCTTTGCTGGGTTAGGGTATATCTGGCACTCTGGCAATTCCTCAAATGCTGGATGGCCTTCCATCTGGCTCCCAGGCACAGAATCTTCCAGTGCCAGTCATTCTTGTGCCTGATCCAGTGCCAGCCCTTTCAAATGTTACTACAGGGCTGATGCCTGGTCCTTCTGGACCTCCTGCCGGGACTTCAGCCCCACTTCCTGTTGGGCCTTCAGCTCTGCCTCCAGTTGGACCTATGGGGAATGTTCCAGGCTATCCGCTCCCACAATAACCAATGTACCCTTCATCAGGGTATCCAATGCCTGGTCAGCAACCCCATTATGTACCAGGGTACCAGACACTGGGATATGTCTAATCAAGGGTATGCTCCTTCTGGCTTTCCCTACTCCTATCAGGCTCATGGATACCCTCAATATCAGATGCCGGGCTATCCATTATACCAGCCTTCTCCTCCACCACCTCCTCCTCAGCCTAGTCTCTGCCTCCACAGCAGCTTCAGTCTGCTATCGTGGCAGTGTTTCAAACCCTGATTCTGGAGGACAGGACTCAACTAGGCTCGGAGCTTGACCATCGGAAACCAGTGGCAGCCTCTACTCCCACCTCCTTTCCGACTCCTAGATAAGCCTCTCCTGTGGATTCCCACCTTTCCAGAGAAGGCTCCTCTAGACACCAGGTCAGGGATAAAACCCAAGACACTCCCATACACCTACAGAGCCTCAGACTAAGGAGTCCCTGAAGTCCCCTCCGGAGGACCTTCCTTTGCAGAACTCCTCATAACTATACACAATGCCTGTGGCTGGGCTATCCAGGAACAGAATACAAAGTGGAAAAGGCATGCAGAGCATCTAGACATGACTGACACAGCTCTTATGCCCATACTGCTTTGGACTGGGCCCCATGAAGACCTGACGTCCACTATCTGGCAACAGCCTTCCTCCATTCTGGCTGTTTCAAAAAAGGCAGACATGGTGTACCACCCCTCAGATGGGGTCACACACCTTACTGGCCATCATAATGCAGACTTGGTTGTTATCATAGCTGCCCATGACTGGTCCACTAAACCTAACATTTGAGCATGATTCCTCCTGATAAGGAATTTAAGCAGCAGGACAGTTTCAGTTGCAAGATTCATTCCTCTTCCACTTGTGCCTCAGGTCCATTAATTATGTGGCTCATATGGTTTCCCATCAGAAATCTTCCCTGGCCTCACTCAAGTCAAAAAAGGAAGCTATCCAGGACCAGGAGCTTAAGGCCGAGACTGCCAAGACAGTGAAAATGGCTAAAATGTTCTGTTGTCATGCCCTCTGGGGCACTTATGACACAGTAGACTCAGTTTCTCACACCATAGCCACTACTGTCTGCATTAGGCTTCATTCATGGCTCAGAATTGCTGGCCTGGCACAAGACATCCAGACCTCCATCCTGGATGCCCCTTTCAGGGGATCCATATTAACTGGAAGTGATGCTAAGGAAGGATATTATCACTGAAGGTAAATCCATCCATGACATCCACTTCATGTACTGAGGGGGTTACAAAGGAAACAGCCTTTTCTTCAGCAACAGAGATGCCAGACCAAAGAGGCCCCTGCCAAACGCCAGGCCAAATGCTGGTATCCAGCATCAGGAACCCCTACTCCCCCTGCCAAGTCCCAGAAGCTCCCAGGAGGAGCTGCCAATTCCCTCCCCTCAGCCTCCTGACTTGGGGGGACACCCCGCCTCCTCCAGATCCTCTGGGGGAACCAGTGGGGGGGAAGATTCACTCTCCACATTCAGGGGTTGCAGGATATAACCACAGACTCTTGGGTCCTTCAATTAATAGCAAGAGGTCACACCACAGAGTTCCTAGACAGGTCTCTGGACAACCCCCAGACCTCTCTCATTATCCTGCAAGGCACCTATCTCTGATAGGGGATGAGATCCATGCTCTTCTGCAAAAGTCATCCATAGAGCCTGTGGCTCTGGCACAGATGGGAAGAGGGTACTTCTTCCATTTCTTCCTGTGCCCAAAAAAAAAAGATGGGTGACCTAAGACCCATCTTGGACCTCAGCATGCTCAGCCTGTACATTGAGTACAAGAGGTTCCCACATGCTCACCATCCAGAGACTTCTACCCCTGCTTCACAAGAGCCACTTGCTTTGTGTGCAGGACATGCAGGCTGCTTACCTGCACACCTGTCTTCCAGGCTCACCGCCACTTTCTTTGCTTTGCCTTCCAGGGGGAACATTACCAGTTCAAGGCTTTCCCTTTCAGTCTATCTTCAGCACCTTTTTACCAAGTGTCTAACAGTGGTGACTGCAGTCCTATGCCACAGAGGGATCTAATTGTGCCTGTATCTGGATGATTGGCTTCTATCAGCCCCATCACAGAGCAGTCTGAGGGAGTCACTCTCCTTCACCCTGGCCCTCTTTTCCAGACTTGGAATAATAGTCAACTATCCCAAGTTCCACCACTCTCCTCCTAGCACCTACAGTTTATTTGGGGCAGTTCTGGATATGGTCCAGGGCAGGGCCTTCCTCCTATTGGACAGAGTGAAGACCCTGCAGGAACAGGACAGATTATTGGCCAACTCACGTTGGACCACAGCCCGATTGATCTTCCGTCTTCTCAGGCTGATGGCAGCTGTTATCCCTACAGTTCCTCCAGCCAGACTGCATATGAGGGTGATCCAATGGACTTTTCATGTCCAGTGGGATCAGCAGCTGGACAACCTGGACCACAGGGTCCTAGTGTCTGGGTACATGAAGATGGATCTTCTTAGGTGGCAGGAGTTGTCCAATCTCTCCACGGGGGTTCCCTTTTCAACCCCCTGCTCCTACCATGACCCTTACAATGGATGCTTTGTGTCTAGGCTGGGGAGCCCACATAGGAAACCATCAGACCCAGGGAACATGGTCTCAGCTAAAAGCATCTCTACACATCAATGTGTTAGAAATGAGGGCAGTACTGTATGCCCTCCAGCCTATTCTATGTCCAGGAACACTCCTGATTCATACTGACAATATGTCTGTGGTCTGGTGCCTGAACAAACAGGGAGGCACTCGCTCTTACCCTGTATGCCAGGAGGTGACACGAGTATGGTACTGTGCAGTTCAGCATGACTTCTTCCTGACAGCTGTCCATATGCCAGGCATCAGCAACATCCTGGAAGGCAACCTATGCCTCACCACTGTTAGGGCTCATGAGCGGGAGCTAAATCAAGAGATGGTTGAAAGCTTATTCAACCTGTGGGGTCAGCCGGAGATAGACCTCTTCGTCTCTCCATCCAGTGCAAAACTACCCAATTTTTGCTCGCTTGTTCCCAGGCGTGGTGTTTTTTGGTGAGACTTACTGTCTCTTTGATGGACAGGGAGGTTCTTGTATGCCTTTCCTCCCTTCCCTGTGCTTCAGAGGGTTCTTCCGAAGCTACAGGTGGAAAGGGCTTACATGATTCTAATAGCCCCTCTGTGACCTTATCAGATTTGGTTTCCTCTGCTTTAACAGCTATCAATGGAACCTCCAGTACCTCTGCCTCTCTGCCATGATCTTCTGACTCAGGAGTAGGGCAGACTGGTGCATCCAGGCCTCAGATCCCTCTACCAGTATGGATGGCACCTGCAGACATATGTGGAATAACTCCCATTGTTATTATTTTTTTACAAAAATTGTTAACTGTGCAGATGCATTTATAAAAAATTAATTATAATAGTAAGACTTTTTGAAATGTTATTTGACTTACCATACTCATGCTTGTTTACCCACTTACTCAGTTTCCTACTTGTTTCTGTCCTTTTACTAATTCTTATTGCTTCATGTCAAGGGATTATTGATTTTCATATTGTGTGTGCTTGGGGTGGAGCTGCAATGAAAGCAGGGGCGTAGCTACAAGGGTGCAGGGGGTGCAGTGACACCCGAGCCCATGAGGTTTGAGGGGCCCAAATCATAATTTTGATGTTTATTCAAAAGTGGGGAGGGGCCCTGTAACGTCAGCTTGCACCCAGGCCCTTGGGGAATTTGCTACACTGCTGAATGAAAGATAATCTATGCAATACCCTCTATAACACACCCAACCTAATTTAATTTTACCTAACACCCATTATAGGCCTTGTACAGTATGATCTTTTTCTTTTTCACAGAGAGAGTGGTGGATGCATGGAACCGCCTTCCTGGAGAGGTTGTGGGGTCTAAAACAGTGGAGGAATTCAAACATGCATGGGACAGACATAAGGCAATTATAGTGGGGGGTTGCAGGAAATAGGCTGTTGGTTAACTAGAATCTGCAGCTTATCCAGTAGGTAGGGAAATGGGCAGACAGGGTGGGCCAAGTGGTCCTTATCTGCCATCAAAGTCTATGTTTCTATGTTTCTATCTTCCTTCAAGAGAACAACTTGTAATGAAATGTGTAAGATTTACATTGACATTTGGGTATATGCACTTTTATATTATACTAATTATGTGTGTGAACTGTATAGCAATCTCTAAAAAATCAAACATCAAATGTCTTCCTAAACATGTCTCAACATTGTGTTTATCTTCCACCTTGTCACAACATACAGTAATCTCAGCAGTGTTTGTAGTTAAGGTACGGTACCTTCATGTATATAATGGCCCATTTCTGTTAAGTTGATTGCTAGAACAGTGCATAGAATAAAATGTGGAACATAAGTAACTAATACAGACAGTGGCATTATTTTTATATCTGCCCTTTCTCAATGTACCGTACTTTGATTCAGTTAGTGTATGCAACAGCAATTCATGTTTATGTTTAAGCCCATGAAGCACCCTTATCTAATTAATGCATTTACAGTCATAGTGGCTGTGCCAGAGCTTGTTATTATAATAGAGATTTGCTCTTGAAGGAGAGGAGCAGAACTGGCTGGACTGACTACTGCTACCTGCCTACTGACATTTAGTGGGTCCTGGGTAAGGGAGCCAGTCAGGGAGGTCCCAGGTCTTAATTCCAAACCCTCTCCATGCGTCTCTTGGTTCTCATCAACCCAATCCACTCCCCCCCATCATTATATCCAGGACCTCCACTGTGGGTATTGCCTCACCTCCGGAGGATCCCCAGTCCCCTGCAGCAGCTGAGAATCTCTGCAGGGAGGCCTAATGGGGTTCCACTAAAGGGACAGCTGCCACAGGTGATCACCAGAATATATGGGCTTAGATAATAGAAACATAGAAGCTGTCAGCAGAAAAGGATCTCTTGGCCCACCTAGTCTGCCCTAAGGTCCCTACCTACTGTGCCACTGTAGACCCTAATTGATCTCCGGCTGTAACACCCTTCCCCAGCCCTGTTTCCAAGGTCCCCTTGTGTCTATCCCATACATGTCTGAAACCTGTTACCATTTTGGTACCCACCACCGACTCACTGTTGTTGAGGTTTGGCATCGTGAGATCCCTGATGTCGATAGGCTGTGCCCCCCGCACCTTCCCCCTTTTTAAAGATTCCTAAGTCTGAGTAGGAGTTAATTAGAAGGGGGGAGCAAAAGGTTGACATTTAGCCTGTGGGTCCCCCACAGTGAAAATCTTAAAACCTGTCAAGATTATCACTATGGGGAATTTTGCCGTGTGGGTTTTGCAGTGCGGTCGGCATACCATTCCGGACAGTCACCATCCTTTCCGTAAAGAAGCAGTTTCTCACATCCCCTCTAAGTCTCCCTCTTCCAGCTTCATATTGTGCCCCCTTATCTTTGAGCATATCTTTCTGTGCAAAATGCCTCCTTCCTGTATCTTATTGATACCTTTGAAGTATTTGAATGTTTCTATCATGTCTCCCCTTTCCCTCCTTTCCTCTAGAGAGTACATATTTAACGCCCTGAGTCTTTCGTCATAAGTCTTCTGATGCATGCCGTGTACTATTTTGGTTGCCCTTCTCTGTACTGCCTCCACCCAGTCTGTGTCTTTTCTGAGATGGGGTCTCCAGAACTGTACACAGTATTCCAAGTGGGGCTTTACCATTGATCTATACACGGGCATCACTACCTCCCTCTTTCTGCTGGTGATATCCCTCCCTCCCTATGCACCCCAGCATTCTACCAGCCTTTCCCACTGCTTTATCACACTGCTTTGCTATCTTCAGATCATTGGAAATGGTAACTCCCAGATCCCTTTCTTGTTTTGTGGTTTCTAGCTCCTCCCTCCCCCCATTGATATGTTGTCCTAGCGTTTCTGTGCCCTATGTGCATAATTTTGCACATTTTGGTGTTGAAGCCCTGTTGCCAAATTCTTGACCAGTCTTCCAGCTTTTTCAGATCTTCCCTCATTTTTTCCAACACCCCAGATTGTCAACTCTGTTGCAGATTTTTGTGTAATCTGTGAACAGGCACACCTTTCCTTCCAGCCCCTCTGCAATGTCACTAATAAAGACATTGAAGAGGGCTGGGCACAGTACTGACCCTTGAGGCACCCCACTGGTTACCTTACCGTCTTCCAAGTGAACTCCATTTACCACTACCATCTCAGTTCTGTTACTTAACCAATTATTCCAATGCCTCTGCATATACTGCACCTCCAGTAATACTCTATAAAATCCAAAAAGAAAATTCAACCTCTTCCTCCAATATAATTAACAAACCCAAAGAAAACACTTCAGATTCAAAGACAGCAAAATCCTGACCCTCCTCAGTGTGTGGTTAGATAGCAGGCTTGACTTCTCTGCCCACTCTGATGCCATCCATGCCAAACTCCATCCCAAATTCAGTGCCCTGTACCACATTAAGAACTGCCTTTGTCCCCAGGTCTGCCGGGAGCTGGTCACCAAAATGATTCTCCCAGTTTTCGACTATGCAGACGTGGTTTATGGCACTACCCCCTCCACCTCTCCTGTAAGACTGGACACCCTCTGCAATGCCTTCTGCCACTTTGCTACCATCCCACCCTCTCATACTCATTCTAAATACTGGTTCTGGTTCTTCCCCTCATACCTATCCCATCTACTCTCCTTCATCCCCCTCTTCCTACTCCCTGTGCTCAAGAGACTGCTGCACATTCTCCCTTCTCCACCCACACTTCTCAGCTGGG
The DNA here is from genome assembly GCA_016271365.2 of Neoceratodus forsteri. NCBI lineage: Eukaryota > Metazoa > Chordata > Ceratodontiformes > Ceratodontidae > Neoceratodus > Neoceratodus forsteri. The sequence goes on from CM057451.1 coordinate 154,983,664, forward strand.
AAACGGGCTTTCTCATACTGCCCCTCCCACCTCTGAAAACCAGTTACCCTCCTCCATCTATGTATGATCCAAAGGGAGAGAAATGCAGCTACAGGGTGCAAAAGTGGCAGAGCCAAAATACAAGTTTCCAATCGTAAAATCAAAGCAGATGAACTTTCAGCTGCATCTCCAAAAAGGCACAGTAAAACCACCACAATTTAGCATACTATTGCAATAATTTATTAAATATAAAAGCTGAGGTAGCACCACCCACACACAGATGGCGTCTACATACGTTTCACGTCACAATTGATGCTTTATCAAGACGCTTTATCAAGATTAGAGGCCAGCTAACTCCCCCCCCCCCACTCCTGTGAACCCTCTTCCTGAACCCTTCCTTAACCTTGCCTGGCTTTTGACCACCCCTAACCTCTCCCTCCCCCTTAACCTTATAGTTTCAGCACCCTCATTGAAGGTTATTAACCTGTTCTGACTCCTACTTTCAGCACCAGCTCAGCCTCCCTTCACTCTGGCACTGTGCACTTTGAGTTTGCTCAGCTTGCACAGATGATATGCAGGTTAATTTATTTGTTCTCCATAAGCAATGTTTTGCCATTTTGTCTGTACTGCACTAAAGTTATGCTTTCTGTCTTCCTCATTGTAACCATGTCACCTGACTGGTTGTATTTTGTTTGTAATTGTGCTTCTCCCTTTCCTCTTTCCCCAGGGTTGCACCTGGAAGCAAGCCTCAGCACAGTGTGCCTCTCCCATTTATCAATTTTTAAATAAATAAAAGTAAATAAATAAAACAATTGTGCACCTTAAGACACATCGACAATGACACATTTCAGTACATAAAATGATAGTCCAATAACTTATTGAGAGCACCAAAAACATTTTGCAGTAACAGTCAAAAATAAAAGTCCAGAATAGAATGTTTGAGAATAACCTCTCTCTGCCACCGACAGCAGAACTTGTCCAAATCCTGGACTGACTGGCAGCCTTGCTGAAGTTCAGATAGTACAGCAGGAAGATGTTTGAATTCAAAGGATCCAGTGAAAAACTGCTCTCACCAGGCTCAATGGCAGATCTAAACTGAGAACAAGAAACCAGAAATACAGGAGGGGGTAACTCTCTCACAGTAGCCTCCTTTCAAGTAATTAGGGTTAAACAGCTCAGGTTGAAAGGGTCAGTAATTACCAACACCAGTACTGGAAACCCCAATACTGAACTGAGCCTATTAAGTAGTCTTCAATCTCACTGTGACTGTCAATCACGGCTATGTCACACCTTGAAAGGTTTACCTGACGTGGATGATTCTCTCATCTGCCTGTGCACTGGCATCTCCAATTGCTTTCACAATCCAATCTGTGCATCCAGTCACCAGGAAAGACAGAAACTCCGGTACACATCACTGCAGGACTGAAGCACGCACCCCACAAAGGAGGCAAAGGAAAAGTTGTGACAGTCCCAATACAGCACACCACTGAAATCCCGGCTGCTCACCTGTCCCAGAGGTACACCAATGCTGCTGCAGAAGGCTCCAACTTTCTCCGAAAATAGGAGACTAAAGTCACATGATCGCAAACTCCCAGACTAGCATGACTGTCCAAGTGCCAGGAATCCCAAGAACTGTAAAATGCTGGCAAAAATACTCAGCAGCTGAACACTGCAAACCAGTGTAACCAAATCCAAAATGCATAATGTGAGCTAACAGGCAGGGTTGCCTGGACTGAAGAGACTGTTCAAACGCAACAAGTTGCTGTGAATTAATCCTAGGATCGGTGTTGTTATGAGAGTATCCAGCCCCACACAAACAGAGTTCCACAGTAGCAGAACTCGTAGATAATCACATGCACAAAATCAGTATTCACAAATTCACTATATTGGAAGTGCAAGTATTAACCGCAAGCCTCAGCCACAGCACTACAGCACACAGCCTTCATAATCTTCATCATCTCAGAAATCTCCAATACACATTAAATCAAAAACAGTATTTTATCTTATAAAAGGATATAAAAGGAAAGAAAAGTTTAGTTAAATAAAATACTATTTTTGATTTAATATGTATTCTGAGATACCATTTCTTTGCACATCAACTTTGAATTGTTTTTGAGAAAATATACGTTTTGTATTTCTTTGCAATGTTTTATACATGATTTGATGTTCATTATCTTCACCTGGTATATGAGGTCACTGTTTTGTGGGCTAGTCAGTCACAGTGGGTGCTGTCCTAGCCACACACCCTGATGAAGACTGTGTGCTGAAGTGCTAGGGCTAAGGCTTGTGACTCATACTTGCACTTCCAAAAACGTGAATTAGTGAATACTGATTTTGTGCCTGTGATCATCTACGAGTGCTGCCACTGTGGAACTCTGTGTGGGGCTGGCCCACTCCACAAGAGTGGTAGCAGGGAGGAGGCACGGAACTACAGACCAGTCAGTCTTACCTCAGTAGTGAGCAAGATTAATGAGGCACTCCTTAAGGAAAGGATAGTGCAACACCTGGAATCCATAGGAGCACAGGATCCAAGACAGCATGGGTTTACAAAAGGAAGGTCCTGTCAAACTAATCTCAAAGATTTCTTTGACTGGGTAACCAGAGTGGTGAACCAAGGGAGAGCAGTTGATGTCACCTACCTTGACTTTAGCAAAGTTTTCAATACTGTTCCACATAGAAGATTGATTAATAAGCTGGGTAGAATTGGGGTGGGTCAGAAGTTGGTCAACTGGGTGGCAAACTGGTTGATGGGCAGAAAACAAAGAGTGATGGTAAATGGTATACAGTCAGAAGAGATGCAAGTCACAAGTGGGGTACCTAAGGGATCAGTCCTGGGGCCAGTCCTCTTCAATATCTTCTCAGTGACATTGCAGATGGACTGGAGGGGAAGATTTGTTTGTTTGCAGATGAATGACACCAAGATCTGCAGCAGAGTAGATGATCCAGATGGGGTGGGCAGAATGAGAAGAGAGCTGGATAAACTAGCAAAATGGTCAGAAGAGTGGCAGCTGGGGTTTAATGCAAAGAAGTGCAAGATCATGCACATGGAGAAGAGAAACCTTGAAACCGCCTATAAGCTGGGAGGGGAGTTGCTGGCAGTCACAAGAGAAGAAAAAGACTTGGGCGTCATCATCACCAATGACCTGAAATCATCCAAGCAGACCGCTAAAGCAGTAGGTAAGGCTAGAGGGATGTTGGGGTGTATTAGTAGGGGTATCACAAGTCGGAAGAGGGAGGTAATAATCCCTCTTTACAAGACACTGGTTAGGCCCCATCTGGAGTACTGCATGCAATACTGGAGGCCACACCTTCACAAGGACATTAACCAAACTGAGGCAGTCCAGAGGAGAAGGGCAACCAAAATGGTGCAGTGACTGCATCAGAAAACATATGAGGACAGATTAATGGAGCTCAATATGTATACCCTAGAGCAAAGGAGGGAGAGAGGTGATATGATCAAAACATTCAAACACCTTACAGGCATTAACAAGGTGAAAGAGTCTAACATGTTTCAATATAAAGAAAAATTGCAGGACAAGAGGACACAGCATGAGATTAGAGGGAGGATGATTAAGAGGTAATGTGAGGAGGTTCTTTTTCACAGAAAGGGTGGTGGATGCATGGAACGGCCTACCTCAGGAAGTGGTGAATATGAATAAAGTGCAGGGCTTCAAACAGGCATGTGATAGGCATAAGGGAGCAATACAGAGCAAAGGCCAATGGCACATTCATAAGGTAAAGAAGAAATGGGTAGACTGCATGGGCCTTGCGGTCCTTATCTGCTGTCAACTTCTGTGTTTCTATGTTTAACAGCACCTACCCTGGGTAGATTTGCAGCAACTTTGCTGGAACTGTGAAAGCCTTGAACAGACTGAGTCCACAATACCTGAGTGATATCCTGATTCCCCATGTTCCATTTAGGGATTTAAGATCATGTGGGCAGGGCCTGTTAGTTCCATCTCTCAGCTGAAATATGCTGGTAACTGTGCTTTTTCAGTGGCAGCCTCCACCCTTTGGGACTCATTTCTTGAGAATGTATGTACCGTAAGATCTGTCCAAGTGTTCAAAAAGAAACTAAAAAAATATTTACTGCTGAGAGCATTCTAATGATTATCTAGAGCTGTTTAAATACATCTGCTGCATGGGATGTTTCATGTGTAAATTTGTAGTATAGAAAGGTATTTATGTGAATGCATGTGCTGTATTGCTGGTTTTATTTATGATCAATTTATTTATTGTGCGTATTGTACAGGCACTCTGAACCCTGGAGGAGTGCTATATGTAAGCAATAATACCCAACAGAGTGGGCGTTACAGGGATATAACGGACCATCCAGGGGTGTAATGAGACTCAGCACCACAGACAGAAGACCTTATAGCCCCTGGAAGGTCCGTTATATCCCATAATGTCCACCCTGGGGGGTATTATTACACTTAGAAAATGAGCACTGTAAAGGAAAAAATGTAATAAAAAAAAGAAGTTAAAAATTAGTTTAAAATAAGTTTTGTGATCATTTTGTAATAAAGTAGTTCCTCCGCCACTATGGAATTTTGACCTACTGGGGACTCTGTAGGAGTGGGGGAAACTCTGCTGGTGTGCAGACTGTGACAGAAGCTGAGAGGTGGAGTGGGCAGGGAGTGTGGCTGAAGCTTCCATTTGTGTGATGGAAGGCCACCACGAAAAGAAAAGCATTGTGGCTGCATGATTTATTTATTTTTGTTATCTGTGTGAATGAGAAGGTATGGCTTGGAAAACTTAGGATACTGGGTTACCGCTTGGTGAGAGTGCGGTTCTTTGAAACGGCCAGTGGTGAAATGATGGCGGGCCGGCCGTAGCATGGAGAAAGCGCAAACGAAGAGCTTCAGTTGAGCCAGGATTTCTCAATCAAGGTAGGAAGAAAACAGAAAAGTAAATTTGTGGCTTTTGTGTCACATTTTTTTTTAAAAGGAGGCAGAGGATCAGTAATAGAATGGGGGGGGGGGAGTGAGACGTTAATCAGGAGAAAAAAAATGGCTGCTCCATTTCAAAATTCAGGGTGTTCAATATCTTGAGTAATGGGGCACCCTGAATTGGCACTTGTTTTTTACCAGGCATTGTTAAGAGATGACACTGATGCCAGGGTGTTTCAGCCAATCAATGTGGAGCTTTCTTGTTGTCCATTTTCTAAAGGAATTTAATAAACAAACAAACAAAAAATTCCTTAATTATTTCAGTACACATCAAGTCATACAACTATGTAACAGACTTTTTTGAAAAGTATTCCCAGCAGGGAACAGTGTACCATGGTTCAATGTGGTGCATGAACTTAAGAAAACATTTCTGGGCAACAAAAGCAAAAGAGAGTTGACAATCAGCCAATAGCTTTGCAATGGTTCTGTTTAAGTGCTGACGTGTTGTATGCTTGTGGGTACATTTTTATGTCCTTGCAATATTTATGAATAAGGCATGATCAGTGGTTAGATTAATAGTCAGTTTATCATCCCCTAGTGGTGTAATGTGGCATGAGGCACAGCTGAGTGTCATATTGCCCCAAGGAGGTGATTGAGTGACTTTCAATCTAATTCCTGGGGAGGGCCTTATTGTTGTTATAAAAATTACTCCAAAAGAAAAGTGTTTTGAATGTTTTCCTCATTGAGTGGGATTTCTTTAATAAAATTGTTCATCCAGCAACTTATAGTTATAAGAGTTCTGGTTCAGAATCAGAATGCATTAGTGCAGTCATTCAGCAGTGCTAGAGGATGGAATGCTGACAGAAATAATTCATGTGCCATGGTGATCGAACTGTACATGACAGCAGCTGCGAATACTGACAAAAATCTGGTCCAAGCCATATTAAAAGGAACACTCCTTTTATTATTTCGGATGTGAAAAAATGTACTAAAGCAGACTCAAATTGTCAAAAGAAGGCTATCACACAAGTCAGTTGATAAGGGGCAATAGAATAAAACAATATAGGTCAAAATTTTCACCACATTCATGCACTGCTGCTTTATGTAAGGGCCTAGAAATACTGGCAACCAATCAAACTGCAGCATTTGTGAGAACCTTTTTATAATTTATTTTCATGAAGGTTGATGAGATAGTTTTGATTTCTTTGAGAATGTATTTTTCATGCCTTTCTCACAGTGAGAATGGTTACATGTAGCCTCTTTCCCAAGTGTCTGGGGTATGATGATAGAAAGTCTGTGTGGAGGGGCAACCACAACAAAAATTTTAAAGCTGACTTACATTTTGTTCTTCAGGACCAAGGTGCAGGCTTCCTTCATGGGGTGCAGGGCTAGGAAGTAAACTGGGTTAGCAACACAAGAAACATGCCAGACATCAGATCCAAAAGGTAATTGATAACAGTAAAAGGATCCTGTATAAAGTAAGTTATCACTCCATGGAACTTTTTCTTAAAGGGGCATGAACACATCCCATTCAGGGAATATTAAGGCACTGGACCAAAGGGTCCTCTGTCTCAACACCCATGCATTGTCCTTGAGTCTATGTGTTTCAATGTCTGCAATTAGCAAAGGTGGTCATTACAATTACTGTGAGAAATTATTCAGCATACAGATGACACCTCCTGGGCATTTTTACACTGTACACATTCTTGCAGCTTTAACTCTCCCACTGGTGTGCCGGAAAACAACTTTCTCTTTTCTCTGGCTGCACTCTCTACCTTGCAGACTCTCATTGACATCTACACAGTCATAGATTTGAATCTCCTTTCCAGAATGCAGTCCCATATTCAAGGTAACCGCAACCCCCTTGGCTATGAGCTGGGCCACATCTTCTACAGTCCCAATGGAACTACTTCACTCCTCCTGCAAACTAGGTGACATGGACCTCAGGAGCCATCCTTCTCAATGCCCCCAATACCTAGTTGCCAAATCAGCTGTACACCTCCATTGTTCTCCAATGTTCAATAGCTGGTAGTGCTTTCCACCATGGACGTGAAGTCCTTTTTTCCCTCTTTGACGGTTCAATTCCCATGGTGGCTACAGCAGGCTACTACCCCTTCCTCTTTCCAGGTGATTATATAACCCCCAGAATGGGATCTTTTTCACAATGGCTGCCACCACATCCTCAGTAAGTCTTGCTGGGATCCTACACACTTGGAAATGGGCTGACACTTGGAAGTGGGCAATCTCCTCCGCTCCTGCCTTCAAACTGACTCCTTCAACCTGTGCCCTTACATGCACCCCAAATGAGCCCCACCCTCCAGGGGTACTCTCAGCCAATGGCTGACCACTCCCCCGAAGGAAAGAAAATGTTAACCCATGATGGGTTTAAGCTCAGTGACCTTAGAAGTGACAAAATCTTCCGAACTAACCCACTGTTAGTTCTCTTCCTACAGGGAGGTTACATATAAGTAAGGGATTTTCCATTGCTTGATAGTGTCAAAAAGCATATTATGTTTGTCTGAGAAAACTGCAGTGACTCCACAGAAACAGTGCCACTTACTGCTTCCAATTCAATGTTACCATTAACACTATGGTCACTGCTACCACCACTGCCCATACTAACCACACTGCCCCTATTTACCTTTCCCCACTCAGTTGGGTATATTACCTTGGCATGTTGCATCATTGCTGATGTACCAAACTCACCTAAGCTGTGTCTTGTTGCGATGACTGATGCTATTTTAGCACAGATTGCATACAGTTCAAGAGCTGTCTGCGAGGGGGATATAGAATACATTCCACACTAAAGATTTATCTTTTTCACTTTGTGCTGTGGTGCTTGGCATCATTCTTGGTACAGTCAAGAATACAAGAAACCCTACATACCAAGAATCCCCACCTGGGAAATTGACTGTGCACAACCACAAAAGGTGTTCCCAGAAAAGATGAATGCCAAACCAACCAACTTCTAGGGCATATTTGAAAGAAACCTATTAGGTTGCATTGAGCATAATATTTATTTATTGAAAGAAGTGTTAATCAGTTACACCATATCCAGTGATGTGTTAAGATAAAGTCAGACTACCTGCAAAGGTGAGATAACAGATTTGCAGCCCTAATGAGTGCTGAGGCAGCAAAAGCAGTCTCCACACTTTGTGAACTCCATCACTACATCTGTGCCCCATACAATGTGATTGAGTTCACAAAGCACCAGAAAACTGCTTTTGCTGCCTCAGCACTCATTATGGCTGAAGTGATGGAGGTAGCAGATTTGAAAGATTTCTTCACCCTCATCTTTCCCCAGTGCAGTTTTGTATGGCAAGCGGGACAGTGCGCCTGCACTGGCACAGAGTCCTGGGATCTTTCATATTCTCTACCATACTCATAGCCTATAGGACAATACGATTTGTTTTTATCCTATGTTAACTAGGTAAGGCCCACTAGGCACAAGTCCTGTTTTCTGGGGTGACCCAAGAGTACTGGAGAGGTTTAATGAGTTGCTCTGGGTCACACAGAATACAAGTGGAGGTTGTGGGAATCAATAAATAGTGAATGGAACACATTCCAAAGATAGGGGAGTTACTAGAGGAGTACCTCAGGGCTCACTACTGGGTCCAGTCCTCTTTAACATCTTTATAGGTGACATTGCAGAGGGTCTGGAGGGAAAGGTATACCTCTTTGCAGATGACATAAAGATCTATAACAGAGTTGATACACAAGATGGGGTAGAAAAGATGAGTAGGGACTTAGCAAGGCTGGAGAAATGGTCAGACATATGGCAACTTAGAGTCAATGCAAAGAAATGCAAAGTAATGCACCTGGGAAACAAAAACCCAGGAGAAGAGTACACAATAGCAGGGGAGGTATTAACAATAACAAAAATGGAAAGGGACCTGGGGATAGTCATATAAGATGACCTAAAGGTGGGTAAGTAATGTGAGAAGTCGGTAAGGAGATCCGGGGGATACTGGGATGCATAGGAAGGGGCATTACAAGTAGAAAAAGGGAAGTGGTTATCCCTCTATACAGACAGTTGGTGAGACCCCATCTGGAGTACTGTGTGCAGTTTTGGAGACCTCATCTACCCAAGGACATAGACAGGATGGAAGCAGTCCAGAGGAGGGCAACTAAAATGGTGCAGGGTCTGCATCAGAAAACATGAAGAGATACTGAGAGAGCTTAATATGTAAACCCTTGATGAAAGAAGGGATGGGGGACACAACAGAAACTTTCAAGTACCTCAAGGGAATCAACAAAGTCCAGGAGGGTAGCATCTTTCAGAAAAAGAGATGTGTAAGTACAAGGGGGCACAATTTAAAGATAGAGGGGGGACGGCTCAGGGGTAACGTGAGGACATTTTTTTTCATGGAGAGAGTGGTGGATACATGGAACCGCCTTCCTGGGGAGGTTGTTGGGTCTATAACAGTGGGGGAATTCAAACATGCATGGAACACACATAAGGCAATTATAGTGGGGGGCTGCAGGAAGTAGGCTGTTGGTTAACTAGAATCTGCAGCTTATCCAGTAGGTAGGGAAATGGGCAGACAGGGTGGGCCAAGTGGTCCTTATCTGCCATCACAGTCTATGTTTCTATGTTAAATCCAGGTCTGCTGGATGTACCAAGCTCATTCACAGCTTGTCATGTTAAGATGTAGGCTATACTTAAAGACCCAGTGCTGCATTCTGAATACAGCAGGCATTGGTATGGCTGCCTTTGACCCGTTGTGTGCACTATGATGGGGGGGACTAATAAAGACTTACAGGTTCCTAGGCGGTATAAACAGAGCAAGTTGCAAGGACCTGCTGGTTAGAAACAGGGACACAGTCACAAGAGGGCACAATTAGAGATTTGTGTGTGGTAAATTCAAGAAGGATGCGAGGAAGTTCTTCACTGAACGGGTGATGGAGCCATGTGACAGATTGCTGATGGAAGTGGTAGGGACAAGGACCCACAATGAGTTCAAATATTGCTGTGCCAGACCCAAGAGACTCATAGACACACTAAGGGGAACCAGGGAGGGAAGAGATGTGGGAGGCAGAAGGGACAAGCCAACCAGGACATTAGGTCAGGGAGTAGGTAAACATAAATGTGGGCAGACATGATGGGCTGCTGGTCTTTTTCTGCCATCAGATTCAGATTATACATCTGTATATGAGTGTGAACATGTGGCCATGCAAGTATTTATGAATATTTTTATGCCAAAAATTATGTTGAGTGCTTCCTTTTCAATCTGTGCAAAATTCCTTTCACTGGATGACAGAGTCCTGGAAATGAAAACTATGGGCAATTCTCCCGGTGGTAAGATGTCAGAAATTACTGCACTGAATCTGTATGGGGATGCATCGTATGCTGGCCTTAGGGGCTTTTGAGGGTAATAAAGGGCTACTCTCTTGCTATCAAGCAGCCTTTATACAAACTTGGAATTCTGCAACACACTGTGGTGACCAGCTCCATCTTGTGCCTTTCTGTAGCAGGTCATACAGGTGTTGAAGTAGCATGGACATGTTTGGCATGAACATGCCATAATAATTCAGAAGTCCCAGAAAAGACTGAAGTTCTGTAACATTAATTGGCATGGTCATGCTGATGATTGTTGTCACTTTTTCCTCTGTTGGAAACCAGTCACCTGTGTAGGATATTAGTCAGATGGGAGATGGTCACAGTGGGCACTGCTTCAGACAGGTGGTGCAGATGTGTTTGGGTATCTGCGACACTGATGCTTCAATGTCAAGCTGCAGGCTCACTGGCAAGCCTACTAACCCCATACACAGAAAGATGCTGTCTCCATGGTCTTGTGGGCTGAAGACAGCAAAGAGGCCCAAGGAGCCATTTCGCTCCAGTGTCTCTGACAGAGTATCTGTAACATACTGTTCCCATACTGTGGATGGTGAGCTGCTGCAGACCAGCACCAGATGTCCCACTTTGCCACATTTGCGGCATTTTCAGGGTTAATTTCAGAAATATTTGGAACTGAGATAATGTTCCACTGAGAGTAAAAATTAGGGGACATTTTGAAAACACAGTGGGACAAACTGTGAAATTAAGGGGACAAACACATTTTTTTTATGCTGATGCCCCCTTCTCTCTGCAGCTCTACCTTTCCTCTGGGGCTCCTGTTGTAGGGGCCAGCCTAAGCCACGGAACTCGGTCCTCTCAGCCCCCATCCTGGAGTGGATCACTCCCCAGGCAGGGAAGCAGGAGGTACAGCTGTCTCCCACCTTGCTCCATATAAGTCGAGCCTCTGACTGATGCTCCAGGGCCATACCGCACCTCCACTGGGGCCCGTTGCCAGGCAGAACTGCTGGGCCATTTTACATTTTTCTCCCATTCCCCCAAGGATGTCAGCAGTCAAGGAGGTCTGAGAAGACATGCGCATGTTGAGACATGATGCTGCTCCAGACCCCAGCCAATGCCCTCCCCTCCTATATGGTGCCCTCCGCTACACTTCCACTCATGTGCACCCAGATGGTGGTGTTGCAGTTGGAACAGCATCCCTCTCTCCCTGGAGGAGGAGAGCATCCCTCAGACGCTCAGTCCTCCTCCCCCCAGTCAGCCCTCCATCGACCCAGGCTCATTCCCAATCCCTGGTAGCCAGCGCCGCAAGCGGTAATCCAACCACTCCGCTGACAGGCTGGCCTTCACACAATTATATCACATATCCATCTTTCAGTGCAAGAACAACATCTAAACAGACAGTCAGGAAGAAATAAAGGAAGGAGAGTGACAGCCACCCATAATCAATCATGAAAATGAGTGCCAGTAGCCAGATCAGCCGGAAGATAGACTAGAGGCTAAGGGCACAATTTCTAAAGAGCCCTTAGGGAGACACAAGTTGCATTGCTCCAGGGCTGGGGCAAACTCCGGGTGTGCCAGGCATCCTGCACCCGATTTTATAAAAATCACAGTCCCGGCTCCAAACTCCCCAGGTTTTCCACAAGTCAAATGCTGTGCCAAACAGTTAGCATACCTGCAGAAATTTCTGCAAGGATCCAGCCCCCCACAACCAGCACACAATAGAGGGAATGGGATGGTTGGGGGGGGGGTGAAGCTGCTAGACAGGAAGGGACCAGGTGCAGAAGGGGCATGGGAGGTGGCATAGGGGGAGTTGGGGGAATCACTGGGCATCAGCAAGAGTGACATGACATCTAGCAGGGTGCATTTACAGTCTGATATATTATGTACAACATACTGATATTCACTGGAGGTCTAGCAGACCCCCCACTCCCTGATGTCCCTCAGAAGTATGTACATATTTTCTCTGGTGGTCTAGTGGACCCCCCGATCCCCAATGTCCACCATAAATATTGGTATATCTTCCCTTTTGGTCTAATGGAACATTCCAATCCCCGATCTACCCCAAAACTATTTATATAACATTCCAGACAGCAGTGTCAGTAGGGGAATGCCTAGGAAACAGCGAGCACTGTACAGTGTGGTTTGACGTAAAAGGAGGGCCAGAAACTTGCCACACAAGGACAAGAATCCTGGACTTCAGAAGATCAGACTTGAGGAAAATGGGAAATTACCTGAGAGTGGCCCTAGAATGGGTAGGGAATATTGGAAGAGTGGAGGAGCAGTGGGAAACTATCAAAGAGGGAATCAAGGTAGCAATACATCTCTGTGTCAAACAAGTCAGTAAGGGAAAGAAGAAAAGGAGACCTCTGTGTTCTCTATGGAAGTGGATGAAAACGTAAGAGCAAAGAAGATGGCATTTAAGCAATACAAAATGGACACTGGAAGAATAGAGATAGAGAGACATACCTAGAAAGACAAAGGGAGGCAGGGAACGCAGTTAGAAGTGCAAAGGCGCAAACAGAGGAAAACGTTGCAGATTCAATAAAAAAAGGGGATGAAACTTTTTTCAGGTACATAAGTGAAAAAAGGAAAGCAAGGGGAAAGATAGGCCAAAAGTTAAAGAAGGGGGTTGGGTGGAGGAAGACCACCAAATGGCATAGGGGAAGCAGATAACAGACCAACAATAAGGGATGAAGGCATAAAGGGGCAGGAGGTCAACAAAAGTCCTTTTTCTGAGAAAAGGGTCCTTCGGGAACTACAGCAATAAAAGTTGAAAAGGCGATGGAATCAGACAGAATGCACCCCAGGATACTGAAGGAACTAAAGGAGGTGTTGGTTGCACCACTGACAGCCATGTTTAACCTGTCATTGGAAACAGGGGAGGTACCAGAGAACTGGAAGAGGGCAGATGTGGTCTGGCTAAACAAAAGTGGAAACAGAAAGGAGGTGGGCAACTACAGGCCAGTCAGCCTGACCTCAGTGTATGCCAGGTAATAGAAACACTATTGAAGGAAAGGATAGTGGACACCTGGAAACCAGTGGTCTTCAAGACCCAAGACTGCATGGCTTCACCAGTGTGGGGGTGGGGGTGGAGGTCACACCAGACAAACCTCACAGAGTTCTTCAACTGGGTGATCAGGGAAGTAGATCAGGGGGAATAAAGGATGTGGCATACCTCAATTTTAGCAAGGCTTTCAACACCGTTCCACACAGAAGGCTGATAAACAAGCTGTGGAATCTAGGAGTAGAATCTAAAGTAGTGAGAGGGGTGGAGAGTAGGCTGCAAAATAGGACCCAGAGGCTGGTGGTAAATGGCACACATTCAGGAATAGGCAGAACGACCAGTGGGGTGGCCCTGGGATCAGTGCTAGGCCTAGTCATAGAAACATAGACTTTGATGGCAGATAAGGACCGCTTGGCCCATCTAGTCTGCTCATTTCCCTACCTACAGGATAGGCCGCAGATCCTAGTTAACCAACAGCCTATTTCTTCTTACCCCCCACAAGAATTGCCTTTTGTCTGTCCCATGCATTCTTGAATTCTCCCACAGTTTTAGACCCCACAACCTCCTCAGGAAGGCTGTTCCATGCATCCACTACCCTCTCTGTGAAATAATACTTCCTCACATTGCCCCTGACCGCCCCCATCTTTAAATTGTGTCCCTTGTTCTTGCATCTCTTTTTCTGAAGATGCTACCCTCTTGGACTTTGTTGATTGCACTGAGGTACTTAAAAGTTTCTATCATGTCCCCCCTCTCCCTTCTTTCCTCAAGGGTATACATATTAAGCTCCTTTAGTATCTCCTCATATGGCTTCTCTTGCAGACCCTGCACCATTTTAGTTGCCCTCCTCTGGACTGCCTCTATCCTGTCTATGTCCTTGCGGAGATGGGGTCTCCAGAACTGGACACAGTACTCCAGATGGGGTCTCACCAACTGTCTGTACAGAGGGATAACAACTTCTTGTTTTCTGCTGCTGATGCCTCTCCTATAGCATCCCAGTATACTCCCAGCCCTCCCTACTGCCTTCTCACATTGCTTGCTAACCTTAAGGTCATCTGATATGATTACCCCAGGTCCCTTTCCTTTTTGTTGTTGTTACTACCTCCCCCTCCATTGTGTATTCTTCCCCTGGGTTCTTGTTTCCCAGGTGCATTATTTTGCACTTCTTTGCATTGAATCCTAGCTGCCATACTTCTGACCATTCCTCCAACCTTGCCAAGTCCCTTCTCATCTTTTCCACATCTCCTTGTGTATCAACCCTCTTCTGTCTTTATCAGTGACATTGCAGAGGGCCTAGAAAGGAGAGTATGCCTGTTTGCAGATAACACGAAGCTCTGCAACAGGGTGGACATTTCTTGGGGGGTGGATAGAATGGGGAGAGACCTAAAAAGGCTAGAGGACTAGTCAAGGAATTGGCAGCTGGGTTTCAGTGCTAAAAAGTGCAAAATAATGCACATGGGGCACAGAAACCCAGTGACAACGTACCACCTGGGAGGGGAGGAAATAGCAAGCTCAAAACAGTAAAGAGACCTGAGGGCAATCATCTCTGATGATCTGAAGATGTCAGAACAATGTGACAAGGCAACAGGGAAGGCTAGTAGGATTCTGGAATGCATAGGCAGGAGAATCTCCAGCAGAAGGAGAGAAGTAATAATTAGTGTTGCTCAGATAGTGCTTTTGTGGATCCTACCACTGTCTGTCAGATAGTGCAGATATGCTATGTAGGATACTACCAGAAATCCTACCAAAGACAGATGTAGGATCCAGGGTCAGATAGCGATGGATTCTAGTTAGGATCCAGGGATCCTAGGTCAGATCCGGAGATCTTAGCTCAGGGAAGGAAAGTGAGGGGGGGACATGGCATCAGTTCTGCCAGTATTAGGGCATCTGGGCACAAAAGACATTCATGTACTGCTGCTGTATGGCTGAAGGCAGACCCTCTACTACTGCCTTCAGTGTTCCCCACTGCTCCACTGTATACAGTGGCACACGTCTATTGTCCACTGCGGCAGTGCTCCATGATGCATTCAGGAGCTCCACTAATGTATGTGTTCACTACTGGCACTGCTCTGCAGGTAGTATTGCTGCCACATCACACATAGGCAGGCAGGGTACTCTCAACACTCGGCACAGTGAGAAGAGTAATCAAGGACAGTACACGGATACCATCAGGAGGTGGCCCTTGGGGAAGCAAGTGTGGACAGAGAGGTAGGTTAGGTGGGGACACAGAGGTACACCCGGGGGTGCACATACAACTGTCAGGTTACTGTGGTATAGAGGCATCCCAGTATTGCAGCCAACACCCATGCTCCACACTGCTGTTTGCATATGTCCTGGTAGCCTCTGACCTCTGTGAATGCAGTGAAACAGTGCTGCAATGCATGCAGGTATAGTGGGAGACTGAAGGCTACACGGTGGAGCATTTAGACACAACTGCAATTAAAAACTGATAAAGGTGTAAAGTTGTAAATAAGAGTGAAATAACCACGCTGGCATGCAAACCACATAAAGTGGTTCTTGGAAGGATACAGATTGGGGATGGCTCAATTAAAGGAGTAGTCCACCCAGAATTTGCAAAAACATGTGTTATGCAGAGTGTCTTGATTTGTATGTAAAGTCCTAGTGTGTCCTTCCCTCTGTCTGCTATTAGGAGTTTTTCCTAAATTAGGCTACAAGCTTTAGGGTCGTTTTATGACCCCTGGGGATCTCTATCACAAATAGGTTTATTGCCTTCTGCCTCCTACAATGCACCCTGTCTCATGTGACAGTGATATAGCCAGGCCCATATATTTAGCATATGCAGTGCTTTTTAAAATCAGTTCACAACAACAGAGCTTTGTAACTGTTCTTATCCAGTGAGCACAAATGACAACAGTTACAATTTAGCAGATGCCTGGGAGCTACCTAATTGGGGTTTCTGTAAGAAAACAGCTGCTAAATAGCTTTAATTCACTATTTGTGTTTTCTGGGCACGTCATGACTAGCTAGCAGTAATATGTGTTTTCATTTTAAAATTTAATTTCATCAAGGAGGTGGACGACTAGGTTGCTGGCCAAGGCAATTAGCTTCACCTGAGCTCTTTTCTTCTAGGTTGCTTGAAAGGACAGATCAAAGAACCTTACCAGAGCAAGGGAAAGGATTAAGGCTTCCTTCAGCAAGGCAGATTTACTGTGTGTTGTTATTTTTATTTTGTACTCACAGTGATTGTTACTGTTTGTTGCTAACATTGTATTGCTTTATTTTTCTCTGATTCAGATTGTTGTTGCTGGGTATACCTTCTGCTGCATTATTACAGGGTGTGCCTACCTACAGGTGTGTGCGAACAGATTACTGCTGTAATCTGATTCAAAGTGTCTTTTGCAAGGTATATCTTCTGTTATTGATTTATTTTTCTCTGTAGCAAAGTGTTTCTTACAGAGTATATCTTCTGTGAAATTATTACAGGTAGTGCTTTGCAGGTTTTACAGTTTTACCTTTCATTAGGATAAGCATTCAGGGCTACCGCATTTGTTGCTGGCTGATTGTTTCTGCTCTTACCTCCTTGTGTCTTTCATCTGTGGTTCTTCTTTTTTGGCAGGGGAAGGGCTCGGCCAACCACCCTATGCTACACTCCTTTTATAGGTAGCACAGTCGTGACATTTCCTGTGGTAAAGCAGGAAGGGGTAGATCAGAGGGGTATCCATACAGTGATCTCATTTACATGGGCACTAGTAATTTAACTTGTTATAGCAAGTTATACAAAAACAAACAAACAAAACACAAAATCAAACTTTTGTTTTCATTTTCTTCCTTCCAATTACTCTGACCAGGTTATGAACCCAGCAACTTATCTGGAATGGATAACATTAACTGCAGGTGCTGCAGAACACTCTTCAGAAGGGCAGTTTTACAGGATTTAGGACACTGTCCTACATGCTGGGCCATTGGAGATCTAAGGGCTCAGCTCCAGGCAAGATGGGCAGAGATTGCACACCTCAAATTGCGTATTCAAGAGGAAATATATTATAAGAACCACCTGCCATTTTCCCAACATCCAACAGAAGCACCTCGACCGCAGAGTGTAGTTGGTCCAGGAGTATGACAGGTGGTTAGGAAGGGCAAATCGGGTGCCCGCCAACATATTACCTCCACAAACCATATAAAAACTACAAACAGGTATCTGCCTCTATCTCCAAAATCAAACATGGGGCAGAGGACACTGCAGAGCAGGACACTGTAGTACAGGAGCTAGCACAACAAAACTCACCCAAAACAGGAACCAAAACACAAAATGCAAAAAGGAAATCAAAAAAACTTCTAATCATAGGAGACTCCATGATTCAGGAAGTTGATACCTATCTCCAGCCAGAGGTAATGGTCAGATGTCTCTCAGGTACATCAGCATGGAGAGACACTGACCGCATTGATAAAATTGTTCAGGAAGCAGGAGAAAACATTGATGTCCTGGTACACATAGGGACTAACGATCTCGCCAGCCAGTCAGTTGTGGAGACCAGGAAACACCTGACCATGGTGGATGTCAAATTATCATCCATTTCATCTGGCATCTCCTTCTCTGAGATCCTGCCAGTCTGGGAGAGGGGGCAGATGGATGGAAGGTCAAAGAAGGGGAGATAGGGGAGCTAAACATGTGGCTCAAGGGCTGGTGCCAGGAAAAAGGACACAAATTTGTAGGGAACTGGAAATAGTTTTGGGAGTGAAAGTTATTTAAATTTGATGGACTGCATCTGACTAAGGAGGGAGTCAGTGCATTGGGGCAGAAGTTTGATGTCTTTGCAGAATATTTAAACTGGCAGATGGGGAAAGAGGTGCAGCACCCCATATGTCGAATGGGAAGAACACCCCTTCCCCTCAGCTAGTGGTCAAACAGGATTTCAGCATGTTTGCAGTTCATTTGCATCACCAAGTAAGGAAAAAGGTCCAGTTCCCATATGACACATGCCAGACCTCACCCAACAACTAACACATCAAAATCTGGCCAATGGAAAATCATGTACACAAATGCTCGCAGTCTGGGTAACAAGATCCCAGACCTGCAGGCAATAGTGACAGAGGCTAAACTGGACATAGTAACAATTAATGAGATGTGGTTTACCAGTAACCACACTTGGGAGACTTCAGTACCTGGCTATGTACTATTCAGAAACTGAGGTGCAAAAAGGGCGGGGGGGTGGAGTGGCCCTGTATGTCAATGAAAATATCAAAGCTACAGAAATTCAGAAACACATAAGGAGCCAGAAGGTGTGTGGGTCACCCTGGAAACAGGAAATGGGACAGCCACATGAGCTGGGGTTGCTTACAGGCCTCCAGACTGGGGGGAAGACATAGACTATTACTGTTAGAAGATATACAAAACATGACAGCTAAAGGGGAGGGTCTGATAATGGGAGACTTCAACATGCCAGATACAAATTGGTCAATACCAGCAGGAACATCTGCCAGAACTAGACACATGGTGGAATCCCAGCAGAGGGAGAGCCTCAAACAATTGGTACAACAACCCACAAGAAACAGGGCTGTCCTAGATCTAATACTGACTAACAGGGAAAGAATCACAGATCTTCAGGTAGAAGGTCACCTGGGGGCCAGTGACCATCACATGGTATGGTTCAATTTGGCCACTACAACTAAATCATCCCATTGCAAGGCAAAAATATGGGACTTCAGAGGAGCTGACTTTGATAAGATGTCCAACAGAGTTAAGCTAACCATGGCAAAAAGAAATACAGGTGAGGGGGTACAGGCAAAGTGGGCAAGCATTAAGGATGCACTACTTGAAGCAACATCCCATTGTGTTAGAGAGAAAAAGAAGTGCAAAAGAAGAAGAAAACCACTTTGGTTCTCAAAAACAGTAGCAGAAAAGGTCAGCGCCAAAAGGCTGGCCTTCAGGAAATATAAGGGCATGCAGCGGGATGAAGATAGGGAGGCATACCAAACTTCCCTAAGGGAAGCAGGGAAGGCAGTAAAGCAGGCAAAGGCCCAAACGGAGGAAACACTAGCACCAACAGTAAAAGAAAGTGACAAGACTTTCTATAGATACATTAGTAAAAGAAGAAAGTCCAGAGGGGGTATTGCTAAGATCAAAGGGGATAAGGGGGCATGTGAGGAGGAAGAGGACCATGTAAAAGCATCTATCCTAAACAGATACTTCTGCTCAGTATTTACTGAAGAGAAGGTAGGGCAAGGCCCACAGCTCAGCACCATGGACACGGGGGGGGGGAAGGAGGTGTGCACTATTCCCTTCACAAAAGAAAGGGTCCTACAAGAGCTCGATAAGCTCACGGTGGACAAGGGAATGGGACCCGATGGCATACATCCCAGGGTAATAAAGAAGCTAAGGGTGGAACTAGCAGAGCCATTATGAGAACTGTTTAATGCATCTCTGAGCACAGGAGAGGTCCCAGAAGACTGGAGAAGGGCTCATGTGATCCCATTCCACAAGAGTGGTAGCAGGGAGGAGGCAGGGAACTACAGACCAGTCAGTCTTACCTTGGTAGTGGGCAAGATTATGGAGGCACTCCTTAAGGAATGGATAGTGCAACACCTGGAATCCATAGGAGCACAGGATCCAAGACAGCATGGGTTTACGAAAGGAAGGTCCTGTCAAACTAATCTCATAGATTTCTTTGACTGGGTAACCAGAGTGGTGGACCAAGGGGGAGCAGTTGATGTTGCCTACCTTGACTTCAGCAAAGTTTCTTATACTGTTCCACATAGAAGATTGATTAATAAGCTGGGTAGGCTTGGAAGTTGGTTAACTGGGTGGCAAACTGGTTGGCAGGCAGAAAACAGAGAGTGGTGGTAAATTGTATGCAGTAAGAAGAGATGCAAGTCACAAGTGGGGTACCTCAGGACTCAGTCCTGGTGCCAGTCCTCTTCAATATCTTCATTCGTGACATTGCAGATGGACTGGAGGGTAAGGTTTGTCTGTTTGCAGATGACACCAAAATCTGCAACAGAGTAGATGATCCAGATGGGGTGGGCAGAATGAGAAGAGATCTGGATAAACTGGCAAAATGGTCAAAAGAGTGGCAACAGGAGTTTAATGCAAAGAAGTGCAAGATTATGCACATAGGGAACAGAAACCCTGAAGCCATCTATAGCCTGGGAGGGGAGTTGCTGGCAGTCACAAGGGAAGAAAGAGACTTGGGCATCATCATCACTGATGACCTGAAATCATCCAAGCAGACCACTAAAGCAGTAGGTAAGGCTAGGGGATGTTGGGGTGTATTAGTAGGGTTATCACAAGTCAGAAGAGGGAGGTAATAATCCCTCTTTACAAGACACTGGTTAGGCCCCATCTTGAGTACTGTGTTCAGTATGGGAGGCTGCACCTTCACAAGGACATTAACCAAATTGAGGCAGTCCGTAGAAGGGCAAACAAAATGGTGCAGGGACTGCATCAGAAACATATGAGTACAGATTAATGGAGCTCAATATGTATACCCTAGAGCAACGGAGGGAGAGAGGTGATATGATTGAAACATTCAAACACACTAAGGGCATTAATAAGGCGAAAGAGTCTAACATGTTTCAATGTAAGAAAAATAGCAGGACAAGAGGACAGAGCATGAGATTAGACAGAGGCCGATTAAGTGGTTATGTGAGGAAGTTCTTTTTCACTGAAAGGATGGTTTATGCATGGAACGGCCTACCTCAGGAAGTGGTGGACATGAATACAGTGCAGGGCTTCAAACAGGTGTGGGATAAGCATAAAGGAGCAATACAGAAGAGTATGAATAGATAGGCCATTGACAGAGCAAAGGCTGATGGCACATTCATAAGGTAGAAAAAGAAATGGGCAGACTGGATGGGTCTTGCGGTCCTTATCTGCTGTCAACTTCTATGTTTCTATGTAAACTACGCACAACAATAAAAAGCACAGAAATTGCCCCAAATCATCACTACTATAATTAGTAAAGAATATAGCAGTTTTCTTACAGAAAGCTCACTCAGCTCTAAATTATTTGTTAAACTGTTAATATAGGTACCAGCATTCTTTTTTCCTTTTTACCAGGAGAGACACACTAAAGCTTGTTTACAAGTGTGACCTGGGAGCACAAGGAAGTTAAATGATTTGCTCAGGGACACACAGTACACACATGGAGGCTGTGGGATTTAAACCCAGGACACCAGGTTTGCAGCTCAGAGCCTTAGACCACCGCACTATACTACCTCCTCTATTCTAATAGGTAGAACTGGCAGTTAGTGCTGATTTTGCTCTGTGACATGATTTTCAATTTTTTTTTGGTTACAAATGTTAAGTATCTTTTTTAAAAAGTATAAAAATATGTGTGAGTTATTTAGTTTGGCAAATATTTGTTTTGTTATTTGAAAAAGTGGGATACACTAAATGTGTAGTGCAATGAACTATTGTAAAGTGGGATCAAATGTGTAGCTGAAATAATCACTGTCATCCTGTTGTTTTCTTGCTGTATCACCCACAGGAGAAAAAGTGACTTTAAAGTATTTTGCAGTTTCTAGGCTGCAGCTTCATACCATACGCTTCATTTGTGAAAAAAAAAAAAAAAATGAAAATCATGTCACAGAGGAAAATCAGCACTAAATGTTAGTTCTGCCTAATAGAATGCTGGTACCTGCATTTATAGTTTAGCAAATACTTGAAATCTAACTGAATGGGTTTTCTGTAAGAAAGCAACTAGTCTTAATTAATTATAGCGCTAATGATCTGGGCAATTTCTGTGCTTTTATGGTTGTGTATAGTTTGATGAAAATAAAAGTTTTAAAATGAAAACATTCCTGCAAGCTAGACTTGACACACAAACAACAATAGTGAATTGTAGCTTAATTTAGTAGTGGTTTTCTTACAGAAACCCCAGTTAGCTAGCTCTCAGGTATCTGCTAATAGGCTAATCTAGAAAACACTCCTAATAGCAGACAAAGGGAAGGACACACTAGGACTTAACATACAAATCAAAACACTCTGCATAACATATGTTTTTGCAAATTCTGAGTGGATCACTCCTTTAAAATGGCAAGCCCAGTGAAAAATATACACTGCAGCCTCTTGCTTTACTGACATGCTTCAGCTGATGCAAAATACAGAGTAAGGTGGTGAGGATAGGGTTGGAGGACAGGTCTGAATAATACCATATACCTACCAGAAGGGACTTTCCATCTCTTTGAATGTATTTGTGAAAATGTATGACCAGGAGAGGAATGTAAGCTGAGCCAAGGCTGTTTAAACAAGTGCTGTATAAGAATGCAGTTTCAGGCTTTTTCTTTCCTTCTGAAGCTTAAGCTCTGATACCCCAGGCAGCTCTGATAGTCAATTGTTTCGGCATGATAGATCCACCTCATGCCCCTTCCACATGAACCAAAAAAAGGTGGGTTGGATCTTTAGGAGCTTCTTGGGTGGAGGGGGGGTGGATCTTACTCCCCCTTAAAAACTAATGCTGCCTCCCACTACTCAGGTTCCCGTTCTTGTTTCTCCCACTTAAGAAAGAAAATAGTGCACTGCAACCATTGACTAATATGAAAGCGTATTTATTTGAGGGCGGAAAACATTTCTTGGAGGACGGTAAGGCGAAGGAGACTATTTACACCTTCAGTCAGTTTCACGGACAGAAAACATGACATCATTCCATTTGTACATGCAAAATGTCTACAGGCTCTGCCAACTACAGATGTAAAAATAAACTCATAGCAGCCGCAGGATATATAAAACAGGATCAAAGAGAGATCAGGCAGAAGTAGATGAGCTGTGTGTGCTGGAATTTCTGAATGAACACTTGCTAATAGTGCTAAATTGCAAAATTATCTCCCTCAAAAAATAGAAATACAGCATACTGCTGTTAATTTTTAACTACTGTTGTTCTTTGCTCTAACAAGCATTTGTCAATGCCGAATGTTTGCTTGCAGGTATTTGCTGTGCAGGTGTTTGGTACTGATAATGCAGAGGTGAGGCCAACCTCTTGTTGTAACAATGAATTGTCTTTTTTTTTGTTTTCCTTTTCAACTTGATTGAGTCCCTTAACTTCCTGGATTTGAATATTAAACATCCATGCAAAGGTACCTTTAGTTAAAAAAAAGCTCTGGGGGTCTAATTTACAGTACAAAATGTGATGTATCACTGCTGCTTCTTCTGAGGCTGGACCCTTATATATGTGGTATTCATAGCATTAACTACTTCTAAGATGCCACCATCTACTCAGCGTTACTTAAAATGAAAAACAATTTTAAGTCCTACTATATAGTGTTCAAGACCTTACTATGAAGAAAAACATCCTCAGTGTGTCTCAATGTAACACAAGCTGTACACTCATATTTGGCATAGCAGTAAACAGATTATATATAACCAATAACTATATGTTAGAACAACTAATGAGACCCAAATACTAGTATGAGTGACAAGGAGCACTATCTCTTCAAAAAGTTTGGTATGGGGGGTGGGTGGGGGAGGAGACTTGTGATTAAATTAATCAAATGCACACTTCTGCAGCTTTAAACTGGAATAGTTATTTATTCCCTCCTCTAACTTCCTTCAGCTGTGCTGTAGTATCTGTGGGATTGGTCATCACATTTAATGCATTTGTGGGAATTAAAAAAAACACATTTAACTTTATAAGATATCCCATGGGCAATATGCAGTTGGTGTGAGCATTGGTGAAGGAGGCACATGGTTTTCTATAAGGCTTTCTAGGTGACAGGGACCTTGCTGTGAATTATGAGCGCTGCATAGCGGTTTCTCGGTTGTGCTGACTGAGCTCCTTATTGTGAGTGGGATTTGGGGCTGGTGAGAAGGGCTGCAGGATTTCAATAATATTTTAATCACTTTACTGAAGTGTTGTCTTGTATCCAAAATGGATAGTGGGCACTGCATCCACCCAGAGACAAGTTAAAGTGGTCCTGAGGTCAAGTATAATACTACTCCTCGGGATGCAGTACCTCACCACCTTTCCAAAGGTTCACTCCACCCATAAGTCAACTCAATACAAGATCAGTTTCCCCAAAATGCCATAATTAACACTCTATTAATAATATGCTCATAGACAGTACATATGAACAAATAATAAGGGCTTTATTAAGGGTAGTGGGAACAGGTTCTAGGGAAAGGAAAGGGGTCATGCAGTGTAAAGTGATAATGCAGCAGTGGTTACTACTGGGCAGTACTTCCAGTGTCCTGCTAGTCACAGTCAGATCATATAGTGAAGCCATCCCCAAACCACATGCAGTGTCTCTGCTTGGCTGTACTGTTGGGTACTACCCAGTCCTACTGGTATTGGTATACATACCCCTAGTTCTTTGGGAGCTCTAAAACTCAAACAGCCACCACATTTTTGGCCTAGTAGATACCAAGAGGGGAAAACTAAATAAGATCTACATTTGCTATTTTAAACAGTTCCCCATTAGAAAAATAGTTCCTTATGTTAATTTTTGACTTTTTTTCGCCAAACACTTTTAAGTTTCTTTTCAGCTGATATGTCCTAGGCTACCCTACCACACATCAAATTGCTCTTCTGCTCATTTTTGGAGAGCTCAGGATCCTGCTCATTAACCACCTCCATCCACAGGTAATTGGCTAACCATCAGCTAACCAAACCTGTGACAAAAGGAAAACAAGAAAGAAACCACGCTAAATCAAAGTGAAAAGATGTTCCTCTGACCAGAACGGTAGGTGAAATAACCATTTTATTTGTGGACTGCTGGGGAGTTTTGTGCCAGTCACTAAGACAGAAGCCCACAAATAAAAAGGTTATTTCATCTCGAAACAAAAACGACAAGACTAAGACAACAGCAATGGTTGTTTTTCACAATTGATCCCCTTGAAACAAAACTAATATGATGAAAAAAGATTTTACAATCAAAACCCAGAAACAAAAATAACAGGACTAGGACAAGAGCAGATTGTTTTTTGACAATCGAATGCCCACAAAACCAAAATAAGAACACTAAGGGCTAGATATTCAAAAATTTTCACCAGGCAAAAAACGTTTGCACAGATTTAGCGCAGGATTAGCATGGGTTTGCTATATTCAAAAGGCCAAATGGTGCCCACAAACTGCATTAGCACTGGGCAAAATCATAATGTATGCAAGGGGCAAACTGAGGGTGTGTGGACATGAATACAGGCGCAATGCTATATTCAGTGACTAGCGCCACGCAAAGTGGTTTTGTGTGACTTAGTGCAACACTTAGTGTGGTACACATTACTGCCCAGGAAAATGTAGTGTTAACCCTGGGCAATCAGCTTTGCACAACATTTTGGCTTTGTGCGGTGTTTGTGCAGCTTTTGCGTGGCTTTGCGTGACCCTAACAAATAAATATGTCACATATATGAAGCCAGACATAAAGGAAACAAGTTGCTCACTGATGGCATCACAATGATGCCATCATCTGTCATCAGTCCCAGCCATGCCAGGCATTAAGTGGTGATCCTGCCACCAGTGGACAGCATGGCAGTATGGCCATACAGCACACACCTGTGGACCACTCTTCTGTGGACACCAACAGATGCCAGCACACACATGCAGCACTGTGGGCATGGAGGATGTTGAGGGGAGAGTATATGTGTGGCCAGGCTGTGCCACAGACCAGGTGTGGCCACAAGGCTGGGACACATCATGTAGTGCTCATGGGCCAGTATTGGGAATACCCCAACACAAGTGTGCCTTTCTGATAATATATGCCCCCCCATGCCACATACCGCACAGCTGTACAACTGCCACAGCAGACAAAGCCAGACATGCATATGTCACTGTGAGCATCCCATGCCAGAGGTGCAGCATCTGTGTGTCACACAACAGCATAATAGTAATGTCCTCTGTCAGTAAACACCTGCATGTTGGGCCTGTCATTGTGTATAGTGCAGTCATCAGCACTGCCCTACACACCATAGGCAGTGCTGTGTCCACACATTACTGACCCCCTTGCTCCTGTAGTGTCTGCTGTGTACTGTAGCATGACCTACAGTGTGACAGTTGCATGCAACACCTCCATCTGTGCCTGTGCTGTCCCCTGGGGTACAATATTCTATACTATGCTGTACTGTTTACATGTAGCCTACAGCTATCATTATGCACTGCCAGACCGACCTACAGGTGGAGCTGCGGTCGGACCTGGCCAGCCCCTTTACTTCCAGACTGACCTACAGGTGGAGCTGTGGGACCTTGCAGTAATGCTGGGCAAACTGCATGCAAATCAGTGCATAATGAGATGCTAATCTGGATGTTTGCCCAGAGACTACCTAAGTAGGCTCATTTGCATGTCACTTTTGAATATGGCAAAGTTTAGCGTTGGGTGGGCTAATGGTTTAGCCCTGCGCTAAACCTGCACAAACGTGTTAGCGCTGCACAAACAGTTCGGGGAATATTATACCGTTTTGAACACTGTACTTTCACATGCGCTGCTGCCTGCAGCTGTACTGGGTCCACACATTTGCTGGCACACACATTGGCCATAGTTCACCTCTACTTACCTTCATGTCGCTGTGCACTGTGTTGCTGTTGTGGTTTGCACTTCCTGGTTGCTATATTCAGAGCTGTCTTATTCCAGGGCTAAGTTTGCTCTGCACTCCCAGCCCACTTTACCCGGACTCATTCCTGTGCTATATTCAGAAGCTGTTTGCCTCGGGCTATTCCTTTTGAATATAGCTTGCTTTGTGTTCCGGTCTAAGTTTGCCCACTGGGCAGTGTTAATTTAGCCCTGGGGCAAAGTTTTGAATATCTGGCCCTAAGACTTTAAAATCCAATTCCACCCCATAACAAAAATGGCAAGATTAAGCAATGCAAACCCCGCTACAGTCAAATATTTACTCTGTGATCTTGCGTAAGTCATTTCAGTATTCTACTTAACTAATCTTCTGCATGGTCCTGACATCAGGCACCAGTCCTCCTCCCCCACACCAGTCCAATCACTGCTGTGGCTCACACCAGCCAGATTAATGCTGCTCATACCTCTCAACTGTACCACATTATGAGGAACATTCCTCATTTTACTTCACAAAAGCTCCCTGTTCCACATTCAAAGTCAACATTTTAAAGCAAAAATCCATAGTAAATGATGCAAAAATATATTATTCAATTAATAACAGACTTTCTGAACATAAATGCAACATTTAAACAGTTTTGAGCTTCTTAGGTAAAGATTTGATTAAGTGGTCAACATTTTGCCCATTTGTGCCACATTTTGACAGGCAATGTTCCACATTTGGGTGACAAAAGGTAGAGCGGTATGATGCCACTGGAATCCAGAACAAAGAATGACATGGCCAGTCAAAGTCTGATCTTGTTTCCCACCAGCTGATGTCCTGTTGTTCCCGAGCATGGAGACTGCATCTGAAAAGATGCGACGGCCGCAATCCGCTTGTGTACGTGCAAGCTTGAATCTGGTTTGAAATGGAATTCTCTCCATTCCAATTCAGCAACCAAATTCAAGTAAGAAATTTAAAAGCATTTAAACAGAGAAATTTGGATACTTTATATAATCGGATTACCTTCTGGAATCTGTTCAAGAGTGCTGGGTTTCCCCTTTTCAAGTCTGATTACCCCAACATGTAAATGTGTGACTGTTCTCAGATTTCCGATTACTCCAGCATGTAAATGGAGCAAGCTGAAATCCAATTAGAAATTAAGGTAATCAGATTCCATTTTCTAGTTGGATTTCTAGCTTGCAGGTAAATGTACTGATTGGCATGGTGGGTGACTCAGAGAGGGACGTGCATCTCACTGCACTTAATTTAAAAAAAAAAATGGACTGAAGCTATCATAGGACTGACATGACAGACATCTGTTGAAAACCAGAGGAAGAGGAAAATGACACTACCATGACCTGCGGCTTGCTGGCTCCAAACTGGACAGGTTGTAACATTGTAAAAAGGCAGCCACAGCTTGTGTTTGAGGTCTGCATAGTGGGTGGATGATCATCTGCTTAGTGCCACAGCTATTATTGTAGGGCAGCAGTTTAATGGATTTTTATGGCAGGTGAGAGCCTCATTTCGGTTTCCCTGGCTTGCAGTGAATTTTACACCATGGTGTACCTACACCCTTGCGCTAGTTAGAGGGTACAAGACTGCAGGCAGCAACGGCTCGGCGGGGCTAGGGGCTTGCAACTGGTGGTGTTTTACAGGCAGTGCTGAAGACTCCTGTGAGGACAATAATACTGCCCGGTCTGTTCCCCATGTTTTCTCTGAGCATTGTCATGTAAATGAAAGGAGCTTAGCCGGGCTAGGGGCTCGCAACTGGCAGTGTTTTACATGCAGTGCTGAAGAAGCCTGTGATGATAATAATACCCCGGTCTGTTTCCCATGTCTTCTCAAGGCGGTGTCATGTAAATGAAAGGAGAAGGCAGTGACGGTTCCGCGGGGCTAGTGGCTCACAACTAGCAGTGTTTACAGGCAGTGCTGAAGAAGTCTGTGATGATAATAATACCCTGGTCTGTTTCCATGTTTTCTCTAGGCAGTGTCATGTAAATGAAAGGAGACAGGTGGCTTTTTGATAGGAGCGGCTAATTTCTTTCAAGTACACAAAGTTTCCACCCAATAAGTACTGACTAGTGTTATGAACAGGGTGGCTGCTCATTGATCTACACACTGCTGAGCTCCTTGGAGCTTCAGCTGCAATTGACTCAGCAGTGAAACACCGCCAAAATGCTATTTCTTGTAGCAAGACATTCCTTGCGCAAGCGAACGTAAAAAGGTGAAGGGAATTATCACAAAATAGGTGGGAAGGGGTGAAAACCCAGGTTGCTCTCTTATTTGTAGTGATTACTGTCGAATAATAATATTAATAGCAGCCAAATATCTCCCCCAAAAGATACAAACATTTGAGTATTTTTCTTTCAAGATAGAGTCTGCCATGAAATCCCCATGATGGGGAAGTGTGAAAACAAAACCCCTTTTTTGCTACGTCACTTGCTGCTCACAATCTCCAAAATGCCCAATAAGGAAACACACAGTACTTTTTTTTTCTCTGCTTATTAAGTTCCGCTGGCCAGTCCAATTAAACAACTTTATTTGGTGCTGAGCTGCAGTTCATCAGTAGAGCCCTGTGCCAAATCATGCCTCTCATACCTCTCAACTGCTATGAATTTTGATTTTTACACTCAAATTTACCCTTGCGCTGCAAAGGTTTACTGATGTTCTTAATAATGTTAGAGCTATTTCTGGATGCAAAAGCTATTAAATTATAGAAATAACTTTTT
Organism: Neoceratodus forsteri; assembly: GCA_016271365.2. NCBI lineage: Eukaryota > Metazoa > Chordata > Ceratodontiformes > Ceratodontidae > Neoceratodus > Neoceratodus forsteri. Next base: position 155,012,990 of record CM057451.1, read on the forward strand.
TTTTTTTACTATGTTTCCCTTGGGTCGCCACTTCCCAAAACTCCCTCAGACATTGTCCTGGCTTTCTCCCATCCAGCCTGAGAGACCACCAATCTGAGTCCCCCCCAGTACTCCAAACCCTCCACACCTACCTGCAGCGAACCCCCTGACTTGCACCCCCAAGACCGGGGCCACTACCACTTACTTCAGTGCTCCTTAAATCCAGTTGTCTGCAGGCAGGGTGAGGGTTGTAGGATATCGGGGATCAGGTGAGTGGGATCCGGCGGTGGGCATTGGGGCTGTGGTGCATTGTCATCTACTCAGGGGGCAAGGTTTTTTCTTGCTTTTTGAGCATGACCCCTGAAGGCGCAGACATGCAATGATGTCCAGCACGAGATGGGCACTCTCCCTCACCCAGCCCGTGGATGTGCACCTTCACTTCTACTCTTCCTGATATGATCCCTGGCTGTAGCACACCCAGCCTCCACTGGGAGTCGCTGATGCCAGGGAACCACAACCCACCCTTCCCAGGAGAGGAGAGGAGAGAAGTTCTCTGGATGCTCCATCCTCTCCTGCATGACAACCCAAGCTTATCCTCAAGCTCAGGTCACCAGCATGGTATGGAGTGTGGCATCCAGCACCTCAACCTTTAGTGCCACCGGGCCAGCATCATTGAAGTAACTTGATAGACTCATTCCTTAAACTAACTATACAGGGCCCACTATTTCTCAAATCAAACCAAAATTTATTTATAAAGGCGCCTTTCCATAAGATCAAGGTGTTGTTCAGATACATAAAACATAACAAACAGTAAAATCAAAATGCATAAAATCCTTTGTTAATAATTTACAACAGCACTGTATAACAAACAGTCCCATCATCTAGGCTCATCCAGGGAAGCTAGACTAAAAGATAGGTCTTCAGAGCTGCTTTAAAGCTTGGGACGGTCAGGCATTCTCTTACCTGACAAGGTAGAGAATTCCACAGTGTAGGGGCTGCAAGCACAAAGGAACGGGCTCCAGAAGTCTTCAAATGCACCCTTGGAATCTCTAGTAATCCCTCGTTGGTGGAGCAAAGTGGGCAGGAGGGGCAGTAGGGGTAAAGGAGATCTTGCAGGTAGTGGAGTCCCTGTTCATGTAGGGCTTTACAGGTCAGCAAGTCGACCTTGAAGGTGATCCACCACTGCACTAGCAGCCAGTGCAGTCCGTGTAGCACAGGTGTAATGTGACTGGTCCTAGAAGTAGCAGTCATAAGCCTATGTGCCACATTGTCTGCACTAGCTGCAAGTGGTGGATATCAACCCCTGGTAACCCTAGCTACAGGGCATTGCAGTAGTCAAGACAGGAGGTCACAAAGGCATGGACCAATGTTGCGAGATCATTGAGAGGAACTAGGTGTTTCACCCAGTCGATATTCCTCAGATGGTAATATGAGGTGTTGACTATGGCTGACACCTGTAATTTCAGGGTGAGACCATCATCAAAAATAATGCCCAGGTTATGTACTCAGTCTGAGGTAGCCAACTGGACACCCCCAGCCACTACCAACACCTCAGTTTTAGCCAGGTTCAACCTCAGCCAGCTGGCACTCATCCTGTCTTGGATCTTGGAGGGGCAGTTGTTAAACACCAAGATCACATCATCCCGTTCGGACACAAAGGACATATACAGCCGAGTATCATCTGCATAACAATGAAAGCTCAGACTGTACAACCTAATGATGTCCCCTAATGGCAGCATATACACTGCAAACAACATGGGTGACAATATGGAGCCTTGCGGAACTCCACAGGGTAGGGGGAGAGTATAAGAGGAATAAATCCCAGTGACCACTCTCTGAGTCCTACCCTCGAGGAATGATCAAAACCATCTGAGGACTGTACCTGACAGTCCACAGATGAACCACAGGTGCTCCAAAAGCACACCATGGTCTACAGTATCAAACGCTGCAGAGAGATCAAGGAGGACCAAGATGGAACAAGACCTCAGATCTCTCACTATAAGGAGATCATTTAGCACCCGGACAAGACCCATCATGGTGCTGTGCCTCTTCCTAAATCTAAACTGGAGAGAATCATGACATTGTGGGTGGATAAATGATCATCCAGCTGCAATGCAACCATCTTCTCAATAACCTTGCCCACAAAAGGCAGGTTAGAGACAAGTCTGTAGATGGTCGGACAGTCCGGGTCAAAGGAGGGTTTTTTTGAGGAGTGGTTGCATAACCGCCTGCTTTAGGGGGTCAAGAAAGACTCCCCTCTCCAATGAACTCCAGACCATCTCGGCCAGGACCGGGCCGATTACCTCAATGCTACCCACAAGGAGTTGCATTGGGCCCGGGTCAAAACTACAGCTGCTTGGCCGCAATGTCTGTATAATCTTGATGATGTCCATGAATTCCAGCCAGCCAAAGTCGGACCAAGCAAACCGGGTGCTCGCAACCTCCTGTCGACCTCCACAACACTCCTTAGAGGTGGCTAGGCCGATGCCGGACCTGATGGTGGCAACCTAATCTGTGAAAAACTTAGCAAACTCATCACACTTCTGTTGTGAAATAGCTCCCCCAGGCTGAAGACAGATTGGATTGCACAATCTGTTAACAGTGCAGAAGAGCTGAGCTGGTCGATTTTGCACAGCGGTAATCTCTCTAGACAGGAATTCTGCCTTCTTACGGGTGATTGACGATTGATAGACTGTATAATGGTCTATCAATTTAAGCCTGTCAAGCTCCAGGCCCAATTTCTGCCAAGCCCTATCCAGCCTTCGACCCACTCTCCTCAACTCCTTTAAGGTTCCATCAAACCATGGGGACAATGGGTGAAGAGTGGGGGGAGGACACGAATAGGAGCAATGGGGTCCAGGGCCTCCATCACTGCCTCATTATAGGCAAGTACCAGATCCCCTGGATCCATGCATTCTCTCAAGAATCTTGATAGGTCCAGCACCACCATTAGACACTCTGGGGTCACACACTGTAAAGGGCGGTACCGGACCATCTCCATCGAGGCAGGCCTACTAGGGGGAGCCACAAAACTGAACCCTATGGTGTGATGGTCAGACCACCCAACTGACTCCACCACCATGTCGGAGATCTCCATCCCCAGGACAAACACCAGATCCAATGAGTGACCACAAATGTGGGTTGCAGTGGTAACAACCTGTGTGAGGCCCACCAAAGACATAAGTTGGAGGAAGTCCTGACCAAAACACGAGAGTTCATCGTTGACCCAGGCATTGAAATCCCCCAGAATCAACAATCTGGGGGATCCCAACACCACATCAACAATGAAATCCGCAACTTCCTGCAAGAATTCTCTCCCATATCCAGGTGGACAGTAGAAGAGCAGTATTCTGCACCCCACACACACACTCACGATACACTCAAAATATCTTGTGGACCCCACTGGCACATCCATAAGGCCCAGTTCTTATCTAAAACAGATGGCCATACCCCTGCCCTTACAATCCATCCATAGGCGGTGTATCACCGAGTACCCAGCCAAAACTGCTAAGGCCAAGACTGGGACTGCATTCTCATCCAGTCAGGTCTAGGTGATGCACGCCAGGTCAGATGTCCCAACAAGATCTGCTGTCATAGCAGTCTTGTTTTTAATAGATCTGGCATTGCATAACACTGTCCGAGTAGGATGAGCAGTCAAGGAAGGCCATGCCACCTGCCTGCAAGTAGCAGAACCCTTGGGTATGGGAACCAGGCAGGAAAGACCCCTATTCTGATCCCATTTCACCCCAGAGTGTCTCCTTGTCCCCACAACTCCAATCCACCCACCCCCCTCTGTTCCCCCATTGGCTCCAGCCCCCCCTTCTGATTATCATTGAGGCACGGCATCTCCTATATGCCTCAGCTGACAATGGGGGACAATCAAAAGGGTGGAGGTCCCTGAGCCTGGAGGTGGAGTAGCGCTTGACCATCTTTTTACTATCCCAGCATATCACCAAACAGAAGCAGCAGACAATCAACCATCAACAATAAACAATATCTTACAACATCTAATCACTCACACCAAAACTACACTCGCTACAATCAAACCACACTATCAGACAACACTACGATCTCACTCACCACATTCACACACCGTATGCACCAATAACCTAACCCAGAAATTAAACAGTCTTAAACCCACACTATAAATACCCAACCCCAAACCCAAATTAACAGTATTGAAGTATAACCCACCCACCCCAATTTCCACACACTATACAACACCACCCTGACCAAAAACAAACCCCTTTGCAATAACCAATCAAATAACAATTAAACAATGAGTGTGATTTAGAATTAAAGTTCCTGAGTGATATATGAATTATAGTCCACTGCAAAGAGTTGCTGACACTCAAAAATTAATTCAATAGCTGTCCATCTGAACTCTCACTTCATAGGACTTATGCATAAAACATTCCCCAAAAATAAGTCCAGCTCCCACCTGGACTTATAATGAGTACTGCAGAAATTACTGTTGGCACTAGTTAAAAGAAAGCACTCTCACTGCTATAACCCAAACAGAGTTAAAGCTCAAATCCCAAATATCAAACCAGCAGATTGAAAATCACAGGGTCTTCCTACAGAGCAGAATGTAGATGTTAACCATTCTTTCAAAGATTAATCTTCCCTTCAAAGCTACACAGTTTCTTCGACCCCTGTTCAAAGCCAGCCTCTCCTAGCAACAGCCATCCCCGCAGCTGCTCCAGGGGTTATTCTTAGGCTGTAATAAAGAGCAGGTCAGGGAATCAACTAAAAACCTTGGGAGGGGCTCCCCAAATCACTGGCCAACCCAGAGGGCAACTGCCAAAATAATCCCAAAGTGGGGACCTCGGGGTTACGACTCACATCCACCAACCAGTGTGCACCCCCCCCCCAGGATTACACACCAGAAAGGGACCCACTCTTCAGCAAGCCCAAGACCGGCACCTCCCGTTAGGGACTGGGCTGCAAAAAAGCCCCGCTAAGCCTGCAACAGAGCCTCTATCCCCCATGAGCTAAGCCAGCCTTGGCAGAATCGAACACCAGGTAGTCAACCAACCAACCAACCACCAGAGAGAAGTCCCGCACTGTAGAGCACTCGGCATTGTTCCGGCGAGGGGCCCCACAAAAAATTACACTTGGCAATATTCCGGCAATATTCCCAGCACAGCTCCACACATTTCAAAGTTCCTCCACAGGCTTCTCCAGACGGCAAATGAAGTTCACCAGTCCAACACACTTAGCACCTCCATATGGGGTCCCATAAAAGCTGGCAGGTAGGGGTTTCATACAACTAAAATTTTTATAACATTATAGTGTGCAGTTTTGTAAGCCCACTAATACTTTCAGACACAAGACGGAAAAGCGGTACTGCAAATATAGATTCAGCAGCTCCATTCATGCGGCAAACTAAACCTTAAACTAACCCCCGAAAACGCAGGTAGCACTAACTAACCCACTTATAATCCATAAATAAACTACCACTCAGCTAAACTACACCCTATAAAATAATACAAAACACAGTAATAACAAGTAAAATCAATAAAGTAAAACAATACTCTAAAATCTGCTGCTACTGATGGCTAGCCCAGCTTTGCTGCCATCTTGATACTTGTAGACATATTATTCTTTAAAATAAGAAAGTGCTGCACGTTCTGATCATTTGCTCTGAATTTTGAAGGCCAGTGCTATGATTTTAAATGCTGAGAGACTGACAGATATGGTGCCGCTACGTCAACTACTTCCTTCAAACTGCATAATTTTGTAGGTTGCACATGTGTGTACCACAGTTACTGTACCATGTTCACCAAGCTAGAGATCTTTCAGTATCCAGTCTCCTCCATTCCCCACACTCACCAGGCTGCCATGTCAGTCATGATGCTGATCCTCCAGTCAAGACCTGTGCTCTGTCTCTGAGCCGCCCATGCCCACTCACTCACTTACACACAGACAGTCCTCTTGTATGCCTGCCCTGATCTGCCTCCCAGCTCGGCCATGCTGAAGACCTATGCTTAGCTGTAATTTCCAGTCAGTCTACCTGCGGACTTTCTCCAGCCAGCATGTGAAAACATTTTTTTTCCTCTTGGTCTGCCCACAGATGCTCTTTGCTCTTTTTTTAGGAGGTAGTATAGCGTAGTGGTTAAGGGCACTGAGACACAAACCTGGAGACCTGGGTCTGAATTCTATCAGACCCCACTTGCATACTGTGTGACCCTGAGCAAGTCACGTAACTTCCTTGTGGTCCCAGGTCACACCAGAAAACACGTTCTGGCTTAGTGTGCCTTTTCTGGTTAAACAATCCCCCCATCCCCACTTTGCAGCCCATCTCCATTGCTTTCTCTAAGATAGAAGGTGAGTGAACAGCACATCACTGTATCCCCATGGCAACTGTGAACTGGCGACAGTTTGTGTGAAATGCATGGCAGTGGTGCAGTCACATGCTCTGAAATGAACCTTGCACTTTTCTTGTTAGAATCGGCATGTGTCTTGTTGGTGGTCTCCTCCACAGTGGTTGCAAGCCTGCTTAGCCTTGTCTTGAGACAGTAGTTTTTGAGGTGCTGAGCGAAGAGGGCATGACATCAAGTGGTTCCCCTGTGATCGAGGTTGACCCTGTGAGGTTGGGTGGGGTGGCTTTGTGGATCCCCCCCAGGTGGTCCATGTGATCTACAAGCTCCTTAGTATCATTCCGTACAAGAATGGGCCCGCCCCCTCCACCTTCCCCACTCTAACTTTGGGCAGGCTGCATTCTCTTAATGGCTTTCCCAATATCTGGAACTCTCTCCCCTCCTTGCTCCATCTATCACCTTCACGTCAGTCCTTTAAACACGCCCTCTCCCACCCCCTCTCCACCCCCTGTACATGCTTTCCACTTCTCTCGTTCCCTCTCCTGGTTCAGTATTCTCTTCCTGCTCCCAGTCTCCCCCCTCTCCCATCCCTTCCTCTCCCCTCATTTCCTACTCCTATCTACTACCCATTTCCCCTCCCATGCCCCCACCCCTCCTGTTGTTGATTAAATCAGTTTTGCTCAGCTTAGCCTATGACATATCCTTGTTAACTGCTGTGTGGTAATTGTTTTATGCTACCATGCTCCTTGAAACAACTCCACCATCTATTTTTGAACTACCGTACTAGTATAGAACACATTTCCATTTATATATTATGAACTTGTGCATTGTATTCCTTGACTTGTATAGTTGTTTTGTTTCTCCCTACTCCCCTTTCCCAGGTCACACCTGGAAACGAGCCTCGGCTCAGTGTGCCTCTCCCAGTCACCAAACTTCAAATAAAAATACAAAATAAATAAATAAAGTTCAAGTGCTAACATTATGTCATATAAGAGACTGAAAATCAGGTCTGTTTCCATAAAGAAGCTCTTCATGTAGCTGTCTCTATGAAGATCACAGAGAAACTGGTCCTATAATATATCATAAAGGAACTGTCTGTATTCTCATAAGGTAGCCATATTTTTCAAGGTGATTATGAAGTTCACAACTGACTCTTAAGCTCTTTGGAGATAGTGGTGGAACCAATAGCACCCTGCTATCTTAACTGGTTTCAGCTTGTAATTCTATAAGTGTGAACTTAAGCTGGTCATTGCTGTACCCACTGATTGGATCTGGTACCACCAGATTGTTAAACAAGGCAAACCTGGGGGCTAGTAAGACTGACAGGAGCTGGTCCCATTATTCATTTTCAAGCTGCAGAATGTTGTTCACCAAAAGCCAATATTCAAACCTATTGATGTAGAAGTCACAGTGTTCATGAGATTCCTGGAATTCTGGTACTCATCCCCAAGAGACCATTTTGCCAGGAGATGCAGTACATTGTGTTTGCCAGCTGTGTGCAGTCCTGCTGCACAGTGCTTTTGCTTGGATCTCTTTCTTCTTACACCGTTGTGCTGTTCTCAGCTTCCTCCAGAAGATAGCAATATTTCTTCAGGATCAATGGTAACCGCAGCCCTGCTGCAGTTCAATCCTCCTGCCAAGAGGCCACTGTAGCTGCTTTGTGCAAGCTGGGTGTCTGGAATGCTCCCTTCTTGTGCTATGTCTGAGCTGCTCTATTGGTACTGGAGGCAGTACAGTGCACTGGTTAAGGGCACTGAGCTGTAAACCTGGAGACCTGGATTTGAATCCCATCAGCCCCCATGTGCATACTGTGTGATCCTGAGCAAGTCACTTAACTTCCTTGTGCTCCTACCTGTAGGTTGCACCTGGAAACAGGTTATGACTTAGTGTGCCTTTCCTGGTTAAAAAAGGGAACATTTGCTTTATTGCACAAAAAACAGTTAAATTATTACTCTTTTTCTGCTTCTGCCCTCTCCTCTTGCTTTGTTGCTGACTGCTGTGTGGGGGTCTAGAGGCAGTAGCATGTAGTTACATAAAAACATAGAAACTGACGGCGGATAAGAGCCACTTAGTCCATCCAGTCTGCCCATTTTTATTGAGATCATTTATGCTGCAGACCCTACTTGATCTACAGCACTGTCTCTTCCACACCCTTCCTTTCCCCTATGATTTCCTTGAGCCTATCCCAGGCTTTTTTGAATCCCACCTCTGTTTTTGCCCCCACTGCCTCTTCTGGAAGGCTGTTCCGGGCATCCACCACTTTTTCTGTCAAGCAGTACTTCCTCACATCTCTCCTGAATTAACCCCCAGTTTAATATCATGCCCCTTGTTCTAGAGCACATTTTCCTCTGAAAAATACCTCCCGCATGTACCTTATTCACTCTCATGAAGTATTTAAAGGTCTTAATCATATCCTCCGCTTCATTAGCCTCTCCCCGGTTGTGCTATGTACTTTCACTGTTGTCTGTTTCAAGTTAATTGTTCCCCTGTTGCTGTGGCCAGTGTTTACTTTTTCGTTGTTGTTGCCATTTATGCTTTTAAATTGATAGTGGCTTTACTGGTGCCCAGGGTGTGTTGCTGGTGGAGGTGTGCCCAATTGGAGCACTGGCCTCTCTGATGTACTGTACCTACCCAGTCAAGAACTAAGTGGACAGTTACAATAGAGGACCTGTTTTTAGCTGTGATTTCTAACTTCTTTTGTTTTTGTTTTTTCCATTCTTTGAAGTGCTTGCTTTTGTTATTAGGGCACTGGAAGGTCAAACCAGCAGCTGTATACTGTGGCTTGAGCTCTGCTGTAACCGGCTAGTGTAGGAGGAGGGCAGTAGCTCAAAAGACGGTGGCCCTTTGATGTGAGCTGCTCTGGTAGCTGAGCATGGTTGTGCTAGTAAGGAGTCCAAAAGGTTTTGGTTTCTCACCTCTGGAGGTCATAGAGCCAGTTTGCAGGTTCCTTTGCTACAAATATGGCCTACCTAAGCTGGGCAGTGCTACTAGAAAGGTCTGGAAGGATATCCAAATCAGCTGTAGGTCCAAGGGGGAAGGCTGGGCAGCAGTATGCAAGCCCTTCTGGTGTTCAGCTGCTGGTTCCTGGAAACTGCAGCACTGTCCCTCTGTGAACCTGAGTTGGCATGCAAGCTTTTTTCCTTGAAGATTGGGGATGCCAGCAATTAACTTTCAACCCAATGTTTATATTTGCACATAAGTTATATCTAATGTTTCGTATAACTGTATTTCTAAATCACTGTATCCCTGTTGCTTGTTAAGATGTATTATTTTATAATTCCTGTATTTGTGCCTCAGTCTGTACTGCTCCTGATGTAATCCTCAATCTGGTGTCTATTCTGCATCTGTACTCTCTGTAGTTGTGCCTGGAAATAGGTATTGTATGCCTAGTGCAATTACTGCACCAGGGAAACAAAATCCAAATAAGTAAATAATGCTAGACTCAGGTGAAAACCTTAGAATTTACCTTTTGTTTCACATCGGGTTGCACTGAGTATTCTTTCTTTTGGATTATAGTTACCCTTGGTTTATGTAACCCTTAGGTGGCGCTATCCCAAGGGCTGCTACCCCTGCCTACTTGGCTAGTAGCAGGTTAAGGGGCCTGAGTTCTGAAACGGGTGCCTCCACCCAGAGGTCAGGGTTGGTAGTGGTCAAGCTAACCTGGGCACAGCCCTCCGGGACACTGTAACCCCCCCTCTTTCCCCACTAGTGGCCTGAACACTGTACAATAATCACTTTCACAATACCCCTGGTACACCACACACAAGTACCCACACTGTTTGCACTTACCACCAGGGCTGTTTCCTCTGGCTCGACCCTGGGGACCCCCTGTAAAACAAGGTTATGCACAGGAAATAGCAACAGTACTGTACTTTGAGCATAAACTGGAACCACAGTCAGATTACATGCAGGAAAAGTTAGATCTGATTTATTCAGGGGGCTTGAACAAGGAAGGGGCAAAATCAGGTTAATTAGTTTAAAGGTTATATCAATCAAGCAGTTATGCATGTACTTTTAGTTCCCCCACAGAGTCACACCTCTGGGTACCCAGGTGGAGAAGAGATGGGCTAGCCAGGACTGTTGCCTGGGGTTGCAGCTGGTTGGGGCCCTGTGATGGAAAAGACAACATGCACAGTACACAACATTTGTAATCTGGAGACAGAGGGCTCAGTTCGTAAAGGAAATGAAACAAGACAATCAGATGACACACTCAGATTAAGCTGTTGTTGCAGGGAGCTACCCTGGTATTTACCCATAATACCCAAGACTGGACAGAGGCTGGATGAAAATCGAGACTGCAGATGGTTGATCTGGAATGCCAGGAGAAGCAGGGCCCACACGAGTCGCAGAGGCATCATTCCTATTTAAGCGTGGAGCAGGGGGCTGATCCCCAGACAGGTCTCTCGTCGATGGCTTCTCTGTGCAGTGGCTAGTCTGGCTGGACCAGTCTGGCAAGGCCCAGACCGCATGAAGACAAATTCGGATGCAGTCCATTTTGAGCTGGATACAGCTTAAGCAAGCAGAACACAGTTCACACAGTGGGAAACTAACTCACAACTCACTAGCAGCTCATAGCACATTTACATGTACGGGAATTCTACTGTACCAGACAAAGCATTCCCCGGTCACAATTGCAAAGTCTCTGCACACACCGGAAGCTTAGGGGTAGCTGGAACTCCTGACAAGCCAATCACATTCAGCAAAATCTTCGGTCTTCTTCAGGTTGAGCCTGGCCCACTTCAGTAGCTCACTTTAGTCACACAAACTTGGATTTAGTCCAAAATAATTCTCTTCTCTCCCTCTCAGGAGCAGCAGCAGCAGACATGCAAGCCAAAAACTCAGCCCTTTCAGTTTTCCCATGTGAATCCACTCAGGATTGCAGCCCAAAAATACACTTGAGCTCTTCTCATTTCACTTTCCAGCTCAGAACTAACTGAAAACTGACAGCAGCCCGGGACTTCCCCAAGATCCAAAAGATTTGGTTGGCTGATTTGGCTGTCAGTCAAAGCAAGAGCTCTCCCTTCGGTTGCAAAAAAGGCACAAAAAGTTCAAAACTACAATTCCTATAGATTTGACTTCAGACAGTTCCTGTAGTCTGGCTACATTTTAGGTCCCACCAGAATTGATTGGTCCAATTTGCAGTCCAGGACCAAGATACTGGAGACAAACAAAACAGTCCTTGCTATAAAGAAGGCAAGTTAGACAAACTACATTATCATTATCACTCTAAATGATTCTCAGCAAATAGTTACATCTTTCAACAGAGCTCCCTCTCAGATTACTTAGGCTGCAATCAGGCAGCTCTTAAAGAGACAGTACATAGAGGCTATACAGGCTCTGGTAATCACATTTAAACTGCTAAAACGCAGGACACCAGCCTGGCAGTGAGCATTTAGGCAAGCTCAAGGAAGACTTTTTGGGAACCCCCATTTGTAGGGAGGGTTACACCCTTCCATGCCTGGGAAAACTTGGTGTCCGCGTCAAGTCTGTACCATCATAACATTGAAAATGAAACATATACAAGACATTTATACCATTAGCATGCTATACAAGTACTATCTGATTCATCAATTGAAATAACTTGTCACTTTACTATACATTTCAATGTACTTCACTATATCATTTCCATTCTGATAATACATTATGCATATTTCACACAGGTAAATTGAACATTACTATACAGAATCTTGTAATAACTTCTTGTACTTTAAACAATGCAAGAGGGGGCCCTTCCTTATCAGCTAACTTGGGGCTGGATGGGGCAGGGGCGCCATGGTGAGAGGGCAAACTAAGTAACCTGGAATGGGCTGTGAAGCTCAATTTGGGCAGTGAGCTCTGAGAGACATAAACACCTTTGTGGACTACATTGAGAGGCAAGTCCACTGGCCTCCCGGGGGAATCGTAACTGAAGCGCACCACTGGCTTGACAGCTCGGCCAGTCTTTCTGGGGTGAACAACCACAGTCTCTGTACTTTCAGCAATGGTCTTGGAGCTTTCATCACTTGTGAGGGGTTCCTCTGCATGAAGGGGAATGTCCAAGCTGGGAGCACTGTCAGCCCCTTGCTCTGTAGTTTCTGTTTCTACAACACTTGGCTCATTTTGAAGACACTCAGGCACTGAAGGGGGGTTGTCAGCACTCTCATAGTGTTTCTCAAGTTCTGGCATGTCACCAGAAAGAGTCATACCATCAGCCTCTCCTTCAGGCAAATCATACAGTTCCACGATACAGAAAGACTCAGCATCCTCAGACGTGATACTTTGCATTTCATCTTCAGGGAGCATTGGCTCCAAGAATGATGCCGGGGCGTTAGGCAGTCTAGAAGGCCCAGCTTCATCCCCATAATTCAACATAGGATTTCTACAAAACAACTGACTCAATTCATATGAGGGGTCATAGGCATTATCACACTCACTGTCATCCGAGTTAGACTGGCAGTCACTATCATTCTGGGCCTGCTGAGGGGGAAGTCTTAAATCGGCAACCACAGGGGCAGACTGACTCTGTTTCTTTCTTGCAGCAGCACAAGTCACTGGTCCAGGGGAATCAATCTCGGCAGGTTCAGCCTCAATTATTACTGGACCAGTAGGTAGCAAGTGGTTACGGTGTATGGTCTTGACAGCTTTGGAGTTATTTTCTGGGTGCACTTTGTACACTGACAAATCATCCAACTTTCCAACTATGACATGTGGAAGATGGTGCCATCGATTAGCAATTTTGTGTTTACTATGCAATCCTAAATTTTGCAACAACATACGGTCTCAGGCCAAAGCTCTTGAGCCTTTACTTTTCTATCATGTCTCTCTTTGTTGGCTAGATTTCTTTTGGCGGCCATTGTCTGGGCCAATTGATAGGCATGGTTCAATTGAGCTTTCAGTTTTTGTACATATTGCAGGTAATCTTCGGCTCAGACCCCATCGGGAGAAACCCCAAAACAGACATCAACAGGCAACCGGGCCTCTCTCCCGAACATGAGGCGGTAGGGAGAGAACCTGGTAGCATCATTTTTTGTGCAATTGTATGCGTGTACCAAGGTGCTAATCTGCTGACTCCATTTTGCTTATCTTGTGGGTAGAGCGTGCCTAGCATGTCTAGTAGGGTGCAGTTAAAGGGTTCTGGTTGAGGATCCCCCTGCGGGTAATAAGGGGTGGTTCTTGACTTTCGCACCCTCCATAGAGAGAGCATTTCTTTTATTAGCCAACTCTCAAAGTCCTGGCCCTGATCAGAGTGAATTCGCTGGGGGGCACTATAGTGGACGAAGAAATTTTCCACCAGCACCTTGGCCACGGTAGATGCTTTTTGATCTTTGGTGGGAAAAGCTTGTGCATACCGTGTGAAATGGTCCATAAACACTAACACATTGCCAATGTTTCACTGATCAGGCTCTAAACTAGGGTTGTCAGAACCCTCTGAAGTTCTGGGTTCTAGTTCTAGTCTAGAACTTTTGAAAAAGTTCTAGGGTTCTAATCTTTTTAGAACTTTTTAGAACTCGAACCCTATTTTTTTATTGTGCTGCCAGTAATGAAGATAGTAATAAAATACATGTAAAGGAAAAACTGTTCCATATAAGGGGGAGAGAAATTAACATGTGTGACATTGATAGGAATACAACTAGGTTTATCTATGGTTTCTTCTGTTTGCTAAAGCCAGCAACTTAATAACGTAACAGGCCCACCCACCCACCCATATGTTAAAGTTTTCCTGCTGCAGCTGCATCATAGTTTCTTAGTGACAGAGGCACATTAGCCATTTATGTACTCAGTTATACATACTCATTGTCATGAATTATGAGAAAAAATAACTGATACAGGGTTTTAAATAATTGATTTGCAGTTTTTTTCTTGGGACAATACTAACTGTACAGAAAGCATTTGTATAGGTTTTCTAGAAGTGTTATGTTTGCTAAACACAGTGAGGCAAGTGCTATGCATTTTCACAATGTTTTAGAACTTTTATGAGCAAAACGCTAATCAATTTTTAGTGTTAAATAATACCCTGTGATATTACCTAATCTCAGCTATTTGCTGCTTTCCATTTTAAATGAGTAAATCAAAAGTTGCTATGTTTAAAAGAAAGCTTTTATAACAAAGTCAAGCCAAGGTACTGCAGCAGCAGCACATGGAACTATTGCAAAACATATTGGGCCAGATATTCAAAGCATAGTGTGGCAATAGCGCGGGAATATAGCGGAGCTGCCATATTCAAAGGACCAGTTAGCGTGCGCTAACAGCATTAGCGTGGGGCAAACCACTAATGTATGCAAGGGGCAAAAGGAAGGGGGCCAAGAGAGATGCGCAAGAGATATTCAAGGCCCAGCTCTGCGCTTAGGGCATATAGCGCGACACGAGCGGCGAGAAGCTCGCTTATAAAAGGCTGGTCTTAACCCAGGGCAAACACAGAGGAGGAGGGACCACCACAGGAAGTGGGAATGTGTGCAGTGCCAGTAGCAGTGATGCTACCATTGATGGCAGCTGTAGTGGAGGAGGAGGAGGAGAGGGAGCAGGCACAACATGGGCCACAACACAGGCCAAGAAGATGGTATGCAGCAAACAAGTGGTACTGGCCCAGGGTCTCCTTCGAGACCCTGCCTGATGACCACATCATTGGCTGGTACAGGATGAACAGGGGAATATTGAGGCAGTTCTGTGAACTCCTGCATGAGCAGCTGCACTCAAATACCAGACACAGCCATGCCATGACAGTGGAGTAGAAGGTGACAGCAGTGATGTGCTTCCTTGCCACAGGGACGTTCCAACGACTAACGGGGGACAACATTGGGGTAACGCAGTCTGCCACTTCACGCCTCCTGACCTGGTTCCTAGATGCTTTCCTGCCACATGCTGGGGAGTTCATAGTATTCCCCAGCATGGCAGCAGAGCTCAGAGAATCAATGCAGCAGTTCCATCAAGTTGCGCACCTACCATCCATACTGGGTGCCACTGACTGCACCCATGTCCCCATCCATGTACCACCTGGTGATGGCAGTGACGTGTATGTAAACAGGAAGGGGTACCACTCCATCAACTGCCAGGTGGTGTGCGATGTGGCTGGGTGCATCAGCAATGTCTATGCACAGTACCCCGGCAGTACCCACGATGCCTTCATCTGGCACCAGTCCCAGCTGTGCCAGGCTTTTGAGGAGGGCAGAATACCCAGTGGGCAACTAGTCGGTGAGTAGTAGCATACAAGGCATACACACAACAGCATGGATGGGGGCAGGCATTGCAGACCAGGGAAGGAGTGTGGGAGGACTACACAGAGGTGCAGAACAGCATCTGACAGACTGCAGTACGGCACTAACAGGTACACATCTCTTGACAGGGGACAGTGCCTATCTCCTGCGACCCTGGCTGCTGACACCAGTACTCCGACCGGCCACAGTGGCCGAGGAGATGTACAACGAGGCACATGCCAGCACAAGGAACATCATAGAGAGGGTGTTTGGCATCCTGAAGATGCGATTCAGATGCCTAGACACATCAGGCGGTGCCCTACAGTATACACCTCAGAAGGTATGCCGTATCTTCCTAGCCTGTTGTATGCTACACAACATGGCAATGAACCATGGGATACAGGCACCTGAACCTGAGGGACAGTCTGACAATGAGCCAGAGCCAGCAGTCAGGGGGATAGTGGAGCAACTCGAGAGGAGGGACCCTCGCATGGTACGCAGGGCCATACAGCACAGGGACAACATCATCAGGACACTGCTACAGACTAGAGGGTAAGTACAGATTGCACAACAACTTGAAAGAGTACAATTAATAATCTATTTAATGTGCACAAAGAAACAGAACAGTGACACCAACAATCACACCAGTAAACCAACACAGTGGATCAGATAACATGTGGGCATGTGGTGTGAAGTTGAGAGTGTGCAGAACACACGTGGGGGGGACAGGCAGAAATGGTGTAGTGTCAGTGGGGAAGTGTGATGTGTGCTGTGAGGGTAAGGGGTGCAACTGTGGCAGTGGAAGTGTGTGTGTGTGCGCAAGTCTGCACGTGCATGTGGCTGTGCCAATGTTGCAAAGGGGGGTGATGACTGTGCAGTGCCGCAGACTGATTGTGGGCATCACTGATGCCTACCTCCATGCATGCGCTGTGCACCTGTACCATGGGACACAGACCCTGGGGTGCTCTGAGCAGAGGACAACACCGAAGAGAAAGGTGAGGCAGGCAGAGTCGGCCTCCTGTGCCCCCGGGGGACGGTGGAGCCTGACAGGGTGGGTGGACGGCCACGGCGGCGCTGGGTTTCTGATGGAGTGTGTGATGCTGTGGAGCTGGAACCACTGGCAGCCCTGCGGCCATGGTTTGCCCGCCTGTGTGCCCCAGTGCCGTCTGCACCATGACCAAGCATCCCATGCTGGCGAGCACCATGCACACCATGCAGGACATTCCCTATGTCAACCACAGCAGCTGTCAGACCAGAAAAGCCACAGTCAATGGCACCCACCAGGTGGCCCAACCTGTCCTCCACCCGCTGTTCAGCATGGGCAAAGCCCACTGAGATGGCCTCTCAGATCTGTGCCAGCTCATGTCGCAGCTCCCTCCGTATGCCATGCAGGTCCATATGGGCCTCCTGCTGGGAGGTGACAGCAGCCTGCAGGAGTGGGCAGGTACCATGGCCATCCTGCCCCGGGGGCACAGAACCCTCAGCTGCAGCTGGCAGAGGTGCCTGCAGCATAGGAGCAACTGGATGCTGTTGCACTCCAGGCACGTCCTGCTGCTGGCGACTACTGGTGGTGGTCTGTGGCACGGTATGGACATGGACCTCAATTCAAGTTGGACACTGCACGTCCTGCGGTTCTGCGATGTTCCCTACACTGCCCACCACCGTGCGCCAAGGTACAGCCACACTGGTGATGCTGAATACACCACTGGCACCCGTCCCACGGCCTGCAAGCAGCACCACCCCTGCATCCCCCTGCACTGGAACAGCCAGGTGTTGTGAAAACTCTGACACATCAGTGTCATCGCCACTGGTTACAGTGACCAGTAGGACCTCCCCTACACCAACATTCTCCATCTGTGCAGCATCCAGGTAGCCAGTGTATCCCAAGCCCCCTACTGAGGTGTGCCCCCCTCCCCAGGCAGTTGTACCCCCTGTCCATATCATTGCCACACATGCATAGTGTCTGTGTGGCCATGAGCTTCACAGAGCCTGGTTGTTGATGGGCATTCTCCATCCTCCTCCTCTATGACTTCTGGAACCTGGCTGTACATCCTTGGCACATCCTGTTGTGCTGCAGGCCTGGCAGACATCGCTGTGGAGACAATAGGGACAGGGTCAGTCACCTGTACATGGACACTGTGCCCAAACACCACCACCACCACTACCACCACCACACCATGCAGACCTCAGTACACGTACCCCCTTCACACAAGCCCATGACCACATGCACCCACCCAACCCACAGTGACCATGGTCATGCCAGGCAGCTGTTCGGCAGCACACAGTGCACCCTGTGCAGGACACCAACAGCATGACCATGCACCCATGCCATCACAACATACAGAATATACACATGTGAATACAGACCTGTCCTTGGCAGTGCGAGAGGCGTCTCACATCCACCACCTGGCACACCTGTGACTGCCACTGTCCTCAGAGTCGATGCCACCACAGCCATGTGTGGCTCCTCCACCCACTGTTGATGTTCAGGTGGTCCATCACCGGTCCTCATTCTGTCCCTCAATCGCTGTGCCTCCTCCTCCTTCGCACGTCGCAGAAGGTCGTTCCATCGCTCGCGCACAGCCTCTGTTGTTCTGCCACGTCCTCCCA
Organism: Neoceratodus forsteri; assembly: GCA_016271365.2. NCBI lineage: Eukaryota > Metazoa > Chordata > Ceratodontiformes > Ceratodontidae > Neoceratodus > Neoceratodus forsteri. Next base: position 155,031,072 of record CM057451.1, read on the forward strand.
CAGCATTTACAGCTGCAGTCACCTCCTCCCAAGCTTGGTGCACCACTGCATCAGTGGCCCTGTGTGTGCTTAGCACCAGCTCCCTCTCCTTAACAGCATGTACGAGGGTGTTCAACGCCTCTTGTGAGAACTTGTGGGCATGGATGCGCTTCTGGTGTGCTGCCAAACCTATGGGATAGTCGAAAGAGGACATGTGTCATCGGCCATGTCAGTGCTGCATTGCATTACACATAGACATCACGATGCCACCCCCTACAGTGCCACAGGTCACATGGACATATCAGATTGCTGCATGTGCATGTACGGTGCACACGGCCACGTAGTCACTGTCCATCCTGTGTCTGGACAGTGAGCCCTGTACACACATATGCATTGCTGTCACCTGTGGCTGCCATGTACTCCCATGACTGGGCCCATCCCTACGCTAACCACCTTGCACTGTACTATGCCCCTCTTGAGCACTACAGTGGTTGCATGGACAAGTGCACTAGCAATGTCAGGACACCATGTTGCATGGGACGGCACGTCGCTGGGACACTGTGTACATCCTGCAGGGGGTGCCACAGCCTACCACGCCACACAACCAGGGAGTCATGTCAGTGGGCCAATGTTGCAGGACACACCATGGTAGTGCACTAGTGCCCCTGCCTGGCAGACACAGTGTGCAGGCAGTGCCACATGGAACAGTTCCTGCAGGGGAATGTGCACAGTGCACTGGACGGTAGGATTCCCAGGCAGCCATCTAGGGCTGTGCACCATCACACAGCACAGTGCATTCAAGAGTGTCCTATGGCAGTCATACATACTTGCCTCTCGCTGCTCATCCCCCTGTTGCATCTCTCCACCAGTCTGTTGTTGATGCTCACTTTCGCTATTATGCTGCATTACCACAACACAACACTGGTGGTGCACTGCTTGCCCTTTTATAGCCCACCCAGGCAATCAAACCTGTTAGTCATGTAAATGAGCGCATAATGATATGATAATCACACAGTTTGCCCCATGCATTCACAAGTACCCCCCATTTGCATACACCTGTTGAATATGGCCCCGATTAGCACCGTGCTAGCACAGCAGCACTGTGCAAAAGCCAGTGCAGGGCTAATGGAGGGGCAGCGCCATGCTATCCAAATAACGCAGCGCTATGTGCTTTAGCATGGCCTACATGCATGCTCGTGAGGCCCCCCATGTCTGCGCTATCACCCTGTCATAGCGCGATGTAGTGCCGCGCTAGCCAGCATAGTGCGGCACTATACGCATGCATGGTACATGACCTCAGGGTCATGGTAGGGGTCATGCATGAGCAGTGTGGTTACTTCTGGGTAGCACCGCGCTACGTCATGTGATAGTGCGGCGCTACAGAGGTTGGTGAGGTGAAGTCCTGGGAGAGACAAGTTTTTACCAGAGACAGGTTGAGGGTTGTACCAGCTTTCAATTGCCATGTCCGGATGGTCAAGACAGCATGCAGTTGTGCACAGAGACAGGTGCTGGGGGGAGGTAGAGACTGCTAACCTAGTGCAGCTCATGATGAAATGCCATAGGAGGCTGTTTGGGGAGGTGAATGAGGGTGACCTCCCATGGATGCAAGTGTGGGACACGGTGGTGAGGAAACTCACTGCCCGTACTGGCATAACCTGCAATGCCAAAAAGTGCTGTCACAGGTACACAGACCTGAGATGCACGCAGAGGCAGCAGCTTGAGTGCTACTAGTGCATGGTGCATGATGGCACTGTGCCTGTGCCAGGTGAGTGGTGTTGCATGTAGAGTGTACCAACATGTAAGGCTTTGAGTGTGTGGATGTGGGTGTTGGTGTGGGTGCGAGGGTGTGTGTGGGGTTTGGTGTGGGTGACTGGGTGTGTGGGTGTGCAGAGGGGGTGGTGGTGGTGGTGGGGTTGTGGTTTGGGTGTGGGCGTGCGGGTGTGTGTGAGTGCACAGGTGTGTGCAACGATTCATGGTGTTGTTGCACACTGTGTACAGGCGGAGTGGCACATGTATGTCACATAAGGGCATGGTACATGCTGTGACCATTGCTGTGGGAAGAGGGTTGGGTCATGCTGTTCTGCAAGTCCCAGGGCATCACCAGCCTGGGGACGGCACCACCATGTTGCAGGAAACACGCTCGTGGTGGACTGTCGACGTACACTCACGGGTCTGTGGATGTTCACATGGGAGCTGCAACGGCCACTGTCGCAGTACTGTGGTGCCATTGATCACTGACGTGTGTGCCTGATGAGTGCGCCATGGCCACTGCCACCCTCTGTGTGTGGATCCTCCCTGTTCACTCCATGTGTGTGCATTGTGGTTGGGCTTGCATGTGCATCTTGCTGTACTTGATGTTGTGTATGTGGTGTCATGCTCTTACACCACTTTCTCATCTGTCCACTGCACAGCGGATCGAGCAGCCCATGGCCGCAGGAGGGAGTCAGCCCAGGCAACAGGAGCAGAGATGGGGCAGCCCAAGGGTGCCATCCCTTCCACAGCAGGTGCAGGAGAGCTGCCCTGAAAGCGGTGGCGTGTTGCATGAGTACTGTTTCCCTTGCTCTGTGATCTGTTCCCTTTCTGTGTGACATCTGGGTGTCCAGCCACCACTTTCTGGTGGTATTTGTGCAACGGGCAGGGACAGTGTGGGTAGCAGTGTGCTGTGTACACTTTATGTTTCATCACCAGCCTGGTGCTGTCAGTCCGCCCGGGGTGCTGTCAGCTTGCATTGCCAGCGGGTGACTGATGTTGTGTTGCTTTAGTGGTTAGAGTTCCGTGGGACGCTGCCTTCTCACTGCTGTGGTCCATCCATACCACCACCCACAGGGCGTCTCCCACTGCACGGGTGGTGGTTCCTTGCTGTGCATGCAGGACAGCATGCACCATGCCTTTCGGCCTTACCTCTCCCACTTCTGGCCACCAGCTGTGGAGCACTGTCTGTCACACTGTGACACATCCTGTCACTGTGCCATGCACATTGTGGAGTCCTTCAATGTGTCTCTCATGGTGAGGTTACTGTGTTGCAGTTTAGTTGCAGGGTAGTATTATCACTATGCTATTACATTATGTTCATCGTTGCCTGCCAATATTGACCGTGGCTGTGGAAGTGGTAATCACTGTGTGTGGAAGTAGGGTCCTGTTATGCGGGTTGGGGACACTGCCGTGTACCATGTCTCAGTTGGGTGGTATGCTTTCAGTGATATTGCCAGGTGGCATGTGAAGGCCCTTCACTGACTGCGTCTGTGCCCTGGCTGACTGTTATCCCCTGGCCTGGGTCGGTCATTGGCATGCCACTGTCATGGTTCATTGATGCTCCTGCATGCCTGTCGTTGTTGTTTGTTCTGCGCTCTGCATTACTGTACATTTCCATGTGTGGGTGGGCAGCATGTCCCAACATGTGGATGCTCTTGTGCATGTCGTGGTGTGTCCCTTGCACTCAACTCTCCGGGTTTCAAGCTGTATGTCTGCCATGTCTCGCGGTGTGCTGTATCATGGTGGGTGGTGTCACATGTTCCCTGCTGCTGTCAGGATCGCTGTCATCATCATCTGTGTTGGGTTTTGTGTTGGTGCCTGTGTTGCCCTGTGCTGCTTTGTGGGAAGCTTCCATGTTGTCCTACCACTGCAGAACTCAACACCGCCAGGGATAGCCCATTGGGACATGCTGTCCATTTCTGTATGGCAAAGGTTGGCTGCTGGTTGCCTCCTGTCTGGTGTACCATCCTCATGGTCTCACCCTGCCTGTTGTAGGTCCACTCCGGGCATCGCTGTGGACGATGAGGCCTGAAGAATAAGAGGGCACAGAGGACCTCCTGCGCAGAATTGTGAGGCAGCAGCATACATTGATTGAACAGCAGGCCATTATTATAACAGAGACCCGGAGGGTGGCGAATATCCTGGACGCTCGTCTCCCTGATCCAGCGGGCAACTAGTTCTGCCCTGTTATTTTGACGTCTTCCCTCACCACACCCCCTCACTGGACTTATTTATCCCTTCCTTGCCTATTGTCATCTGTCCCTGTGTGTGTCCTCCTCCGCTTTGCACCCTTGTCCTGTGTCTTCCCCTTCCTCCATCTGTTGTTGTCCTTATGTTTTCCTTTGTGTGCCTTTTTATGCCGATGGTGCTTGACTTTTTTTTTCATGTAGTGGGCATTTGGGGTTGTGTGTTGGGGGGGGCTTGGTGGGTATGATCTGGTTCTGTTTCCGTGTTGTGGGGAGGGTTGTAGAGTGGTGGGTGGGGCATTTTGTAATCTGGGGTTTGTTCATTGTTTCTGTATTTTATTCGCTGTTGTGTTTCCGTTTGCTTTACTCTTCATTATTTTTAATTATACTGGTTTACGACATTTTACTGTGTCCTGCATCATTCTTGGGTGCTGGGGTTCCACATGCTTTGTACTGTTGCTGGTGTTCTCCACATGGGTCTGGTTTGTTGCTGGACATTCCCGTGCATGTGTGGCATCCTTCTGGGTGAGCACTGTGGTGTGCTCCTGATACCTCATTCCGGCATGTGTTCCCTTGCATGTGTCCCAGGGTCAGGCTGTCTCTGCACTGTGTTCCATTGTGTGTTTGCACTGCCTGCCTGGGGCTATATTCAGTGCTGTCTTGTGTGCTGTATTTAGTGCTGTCTTATTCCTGGTTTTTTTTTGCCCTGCAATCCTGGCCCTGTTTGCCCGGCTTCCTTTGCTTGCTATATTCAGCTGGTTTTGCCCCGGGCTATTCATTTTGAATGTGGCTGGCATTTTGCTCTGGGCTAAGTTTGCATGCTGGGCAGTGCTAATCACTGCCAGGGGCTAACCTTTGAATATCTGGCCCATTATGTCATAACGTAGTCAGTCAAGACATTTGAATAAAAAAAATATGCCAGTCATTGTTGCTGGCAAAAAATGCATGCAATTTTCTAAGATAATGGCATACATATACCAACATTCTTGTTGGCAAATTGAAGTAATACATAACTTTCTAAGATGATGCATTTTTGCAGCTGATACTTCAATAAAATCTGTATTTCAGTCACATAAATAAGAAAATGGTTTCCTCACCACATACTAACTTAAGGAACATTTAATGTAGCTGCAGCAGTTGGCATGTGATGTTTAAGGGACAGTGTCTGTCAACCCCACTATGTATCAAATTATCACTACTTGTAAAGCAAAAACACTTTATGATAGGTCACATTCTGTGAAAACTGCTGTTGCCGATTTTCTTTTATTTCTGATTCCTTTATTCTTTTTTTAAAGGGGACAGGACAATTGTGCTAGGTGGCAGCAGTTTGCAATGTATTTAATGAGGAAAAAAAAAAATATATATATATATATATACATATATTATATGTATAGTAGGCTCAGGCTGTCATCATCTTTTTCCTCACCATCCCCAGCCGATCACGAATCTGTAAATGAAAGGACTAAAACAACACCCACCATTCACCCCATCATCCATTCCACTTTTCTTCCACCACCCTCATCTGTGCAGTAGCATCCATACCACCCTTACACCCATGTTAAAACCAACCCACAACCCTCACCCCCCTCAAGCATGTATTCCACCCTCCTCCCTCACCAAATATTTAAACTACCCCCACACTTAGTCATGAACTACCATTCATGTCACCCTTCTCTGTCCCTCACCCATGTTAAAAGCCAGTCCCCCAACCATCACCCATGTACTAGCATCCATTTTGGTTTATGGCTAACATTTCTGTAATTGAAAAAATAATAAACAGCTACCAATTAGAACTCATTGTTTTGTCCTCTTTAAAATTGAAAAATAGACTGCCCCCGGTCCCAGCCCATACTGATGCACCACAAAGTCACAGAAGGTAAATCCAAAAATATATGTTTGCACTTTAACTATAAATAATATGATACAGAAAGGATTGATGTGACAGTGTCCCTTTTATGCCAAATTTGGGCCTGTTCCCACTGATGTTAAAATTGCCCTGTATATAAAACTTGTTGACTTTAGACCCTAGCTACAAAGCAGTTTGCCATGAAATGGTGAAAGTTTTGGGGGGTATATAGTCCAAGGTAGTAGATCGAGAAAGGAGAGAGACAACCAAAGTCATCACAGTCTGTAAAAGTTTCCTTTTTGGTGCAGATAGACTCTGTCCCACACAATATTTACCAGCCACCACCATCTGAGTTGTCATCACCATCAACATCCCCAACATCAATCACTTCAGGATCAGTTTGTATACTCTGTAGGATACGATATCTTGACTTATTAACTTTAATAAAAGTTAACGGTGATATTTTCTGGCAGCAACCTATTTCTGGTGTCTGTCACAATATTGCCAGCTGTACTAAACATGCATTCTGAAGAGACATTTGTTGCAGGACAACCAAGATATTTACAGGCTTCATCATACAGCTGTGTCCAAATCAACTTTTTTGATCTCCAGTATTCAAAAGGGCATGCATCAATAGAAATAGGCAGTTCTTGAAGGTAACTGTCTACCATGATGGACAGAGATCGCTCAGAAGAGGAATCAGCAGAAGCTGGTATGGCAGCAATTTGGGAAAGGTTTTGCCACAGATTTAGCTTGCTACTAAGGGTTGAAGAAGTGGCAGTTGTGGAACAACTACTGTCAATGTTTGGTGACTTTTCCAGTTCTGTATCCCTTTGTGAAGATGAACCTGCATGTTGTGGTGATGAAAACTTGAGGGTACCTGTCTGTGTTTGACTCCTGTGAGTGCTGCAGCTCATCTAGCAACAGACATTTGTACTGCTTCATATCATCTGTTTTTGGAAGATGTATAGCCTTGAACCTGGGATCTAAGAGAGTTGCAAGGATGTAGTGTTTTGATTTCGCCATTGCAACTAATTTGTCATTGGTTTTGAAGCGCTCGCTCATTCTCTTTACGAGATTCCCATGATACAGGCGACATGTCTGAGCTTCAGATCTGTCTTTTTCTATTTGTAGATTTATAACACTAAGATGATGTGAAATTAGCATTATGAGTGGGATAACCTGACTCACAGATGCGCCTTCAGAAGACATGTCTCTTGTAGCTGTCTCAAAAGGAGCTAGGATGCAGCACACTGTCTCCATTAATTTCCACTGCAGCACAGACAGCATAATGCCATCTCCAATAATGTAACTGGAGCAATACTCATGTACAGCTTCTTTTGCTCCAAGAGGCACTCAGAGCATATAAAGCGCTGAGTTCCAATGAGTGGAAACATTTTGAATCAGCTTTTGCTGGGCAGCTTGTGTTTTTTTGGCAGTTCGGACAATGTTCGTATAGCCTTGGTTGAATGTGAAAATGAGTCACAATTTCTTTGCAAACAGCAATCATACCATCCACTTGCGTTTCATTGCTGAGAAATCCCGTGACAATTAAATGTAAGCAATGTGCAAAGCAAGAAGCATGCAGAAATCCTCCATCCTGTACTGCATTCAAGAAGTTGGCTCCACTGTCACTTACTATGAAGCCACATTTTAGACCGTGAGAATAAACCCATTTGTCAAGGAGGTCATTTAGTTCCTGCAAGATGTTTGCAGCAGTATGACTTTGACCAAACTTTTTATATGCAGCAGCGTACATCTTTTGGGGTGTCTTGTTTTTAAGAAGCACAAGAAAACGTGACCCAATGAGCGTAAGGACATGTAATCTGTGTTTTGAGTGCTGGTCCATATATCTGTTGTATGACATGAATAACCCTCACCCTCTGCAGTTTTAGGTGCAAGCATCACTGTCGCTTTTTAAAGCCTGATAAATGTTTGGTATTTCAACATAGGAAAAGTACTTCTTCATGAGGAACATTGTAACGAGGCTCTGCTAATGTCATGGAGCTCCTCAAAATCCTCATGATCTACCAAAGAGTATGGGAGAAGGGCTCCAGCTAACAGTTCACCAATTCTGTGATTAAGATGAAGGGTCTTTGGATGATTTCTAGTAAAGGTATTCTTCTTTCAAATGCCTGAGACAGTGTTAGCTGTTTACAACATGTCCCTGCTGGTTTATTATACACCGTGCTTCGATGGGCAGATGGACGCTGGAGATGGTGGACTGGACTTATACATTCAGTGCCATCACTGGATGTGCAACTGGTACTAATGGTGCTGGCATTGGTGGTAACAGTGATCCTAGGGCTATCAGTGGTTCTGTCTGCACCAAGTTCAGACAATTCAGTATCCATTTCAGATTCCTGACCCTTCTCACATGTGGTCTGGAAGATGGAGGACATGGGTTTTGGATGATCAAGCAAAATTGAATGCTTTTTCAGATGGCGTTAAGAGCCAGAAAAGCAAGGCATGACACAACTTTACCACGGCTTACACTTTGTTTACAGGGAACAAACTGCTCTGCATGGATCAGTTTTATGGACAGAGAAATAATTCCACACCTCAGATGTGACAGATTTTGTTCGAGTGCTAGGAAGATAGCTAAAGACTGTTTGTGTCTTTTCACCTGTCCTAACAGAATCTGGGACATGCTCCTTGGTGCTAGAAGAGTGGGCAGAAGACTCTGATTGATTTTCATTGCTGGCCGACACAGAAGTGGTGGATTCAATGGATATGTCCTTTTCATTGCTAACAGTGCTGGATGTATTTGCATGTGCACCACCTGATTCATTGTTAGCAGACTTGCTCATTTCACTTTGTTGAGGAAGTAATGATACGACACAAGACACAACAGTATCAGACTGAGACAAAGAGCTACTGTCTGAGTCAGAAAGGGACTCACTGTCACTTGCATTATTACTGCTAGTCACAGGGATTTTAACAGCATGAATGGCATACCTTATGGTGCCTCTCCGTGTGACCCCAGCAGCTGCACAGGTTTTCTTAAAAGGTCCCCCTTTACCACACTTCACTGTTGCTCTTTTGCTGTTTGTTGAATTATTATCACGTGAAACATTTTGGTTATTTCGCTAGCACCAGGATTACCACTGCCACCAACACCTGCTCCAACACCAGCACTAGATGCTTCATCTATGTTGGTGACAGCCATAACAGAACCAGTATACTGCAGTGAATACACACACATAATTCCTGTGTAAGAAAGCAACGTGATCTATGATCACTGGCTACAACTCCAAAATTTTATTTTGGCTGGCTATTTGACACTGTGATGCAGTGGACTGAAAGTAATTGAAGAATATGATGGTTTGCAACTAAAGGATCCCAGGTTCAAGGCTTACAGAATGATTGGGCTGCTGGGCATAGGCATACGCATAGCAGTGAAGGGGCGCACAGCATCAGGGTGATGGGCTGACCACAAGAGACGGAGTAAACCGAGGAAAGAGATTTTTCTGTCTCTCCTCCCAACAGGGAAAAATATTTCTGGGCTTCTGTCATGTATTTAAGGATAATGCCATCACATGACAACTGGCCACTGGGCCTCTCTCAGTTACACACACTGGGTAGGGTACAGTGCAGTCAAAAGGCACGCAGCAGATGGGCTGACCACAGGAGACGGAATCACACACACATATACAACCCAATGAAAGAGATTTTTCTGTCTCTCCTCCCAACAGGGAAAAATATTTCTGGGCTTCTGTCATGTATTTAAGGATAATGCCATCACACGACAACTGGCCACTGGGCCTCTCTCAGTTACACACACTGGGTAGGGTACAGTGCAGTCAAAAGGCACACAGCAGATGGGCTGACCACAGGAGACGGAGTCACACACACACATATACAACCCAAGGAAAGAGATTTTTCTGTCTGTCCTCACAACAGGTAAATATATTTCTGGGCTTCTGTCATGTATTTAAGGATAATGCCACCACACGACAACTGGCCACTGGGACTCTCTCGGTAACACACACTGGGTAGGGGGGGTACAGTGCAGTCAAAAGGCACACAGCAGATGGGCTGACCACAGGAGACGGAGTCACACACACATATACAACCCACGGAAAGAGATTTTTCTGTCTCTTCTCCCAACAGGGAAATATATTTCTAGGCTTCTGTCATGTATTTAAGGATAATGCCACCACACGACTGCCCAACAATGGGCTTCTCGCAGTAACACACAATGGGTAGGGTACACAGTCAGCAGCCACAGCAGGGTGATGGGAACACCACAGGAGAGTAGAGAGATACAGTGTAGTGGAGTCACACACACAACACACAAGTAGGGAGTACTGTGTAAAAAAAAAATAAAACAGGGAGGCAGAAAGAGGAGGGTGACAAGGGGGTCTCTAGTAAGGCAGGAAGACTCCCATGAAATTGAGATCATGAATAAAGGGGGGAAGGGGGGCTGAGAGGGCATAGTGGAGGTAACCATAAGGATGATGGCGGTGTTAAGGTTCTGTTATTGGGAGACTCGATGATTAGGGGTATCCAGTGGGAGGGACAGGGGGGTGGATGCCATAGCCAGGTGAAGGTAGTGAGTATCTCTGGGCTGACAGTGCACAGATCAAAGTTCATGGTGAATGAAATGGTTAGGAATTGTGGAGGGAAACCGGATTTCCTGGTGCATTTGGGAACTAATGATCTAGAGGGAAATAGCATTTTGGAAATCCAAGCAAGGTTCCAAGAACTTGCCAGAGTCTGTCGGGATAATGGATGCAACATTTCCTGTTCGGAGATATTGCCAGTACCAAAGACCTCAGTGGAGAAAAAAATGTAGCTCACAGAGGTTAATGACTGGCCCAGGAAGTGGGTGAAGAGAGGGTTGGGGGTGTTAGGGAACTGGAATGGAGTTTGGGAGGATAAGGACTATATGCCAAGGACAGGTTTCATCTTGCCCCATTAGGGAAGGAAGTCCTAAACAGGGATGGCTGACTACATACAAGAAAGGTGGGGTTTAAACTTGTGAGGGTGGGGAAGGGATAAGGGAGGGGCTGACCAGAAGCCTCTCCTCCAGATGAGGGGAGAGCCTTACGCCCAAGGGGGAAGGGGAAACAGATTGGGGATGGAGGTTTCAGGAGGAGCAGAGGAGGATGGAAGTATAAGGAATCTGGGTGGGGTCTGACAAAGAATCAGGGATAAGGGTAGGGTTGAGGTAGTAAATGCCAGGAGCTTGGGAAACAAGTTGCCAGAGTTCCAGGCCATGCTGTTCGGGGTGGATGGGCGCGGTCATGGAAAATGTGGGCCAACAAAAACCATGACTGGGACCTAAACGCACGGGGGTACACTATGCTCAGGAAGGATAGAAAGGAGGGCAGAGGGGTGGAGGGCTATGTTCATTAGAGATGACATAGAAATTGCTAGGTAGAAGAGGCAGAGGGAAACGTGGAGGCCTTATGGGTCACTTTACTATCCTCAGCAGGAAATAAGGTCAAGCTGGGTGTAGTATATAGGCCTCCGGATGAGTGAGGTTCTAGAGGATGGTTTGCTGGACAACATCATGCCCAGTGTGACCAAAAGGGAAGGAGGGTGTTGATGGGGACCTTAATATGCCAGGTACAAACTGGGGAACCATGTCCTCTAAGGTGGCCAAGAGCAGAGGCTGCTGGATGGCTTCCAGGATGTTTTCTTAACACAGCATGTGATGGAGCCCACAAGGGAGGGGCATGTCCTGATGTAGTTCTGGCAGATGGGGATCTGGTAAGGGACATGGTTGTACAAGACCCCTTACTGGGAGCGACCATAATACTGTCTGGTTTCAAACAAGCATGGGGGGAGGGGTGAGATCTAGGACACTGGCAGTGGACTCTCAGGGGGCAGACTCATGGGCATGGGAAATATTCTCAAGGATCACTTGATGGGGATTACTCAATGACAAGTGTGGAAAGGAGATGGAGGTCATAAAACGGGACTTCATGAGGCAGTCAGGATCTGCGCTAAGTTGAAACGTAAGGGAGCAAGGTCACATAAACCATGCTGGTGGTCCAGTGAGGTACAGGTAGCAGTCAGAGAAAAGAAGGCGGCCTACAAAAAATATAAAACAACAAGAGGGGATAGGGATAAGGAAATGTACCAGCTTGCATCTAGAAAAGTCACCCGTATGGTGAGGGGAGCAAAGTCCAGTAAAGAGCAGCGGCTGGCACAGGGGATACATGGAGGGGAAAAGGGGTTCTTCCGGTACATTGGGGAGCGGAGAAAACTAAGGGCCATCTCAGCAGATTGAGATCAGAAGGAGGGTGGGTGGAAGAGGCGAGGGACAGGCAGAGGTATTTAACGAGTACTTGCCTCTGTGTTCACTAGGGAGGGGATGGGACATCTAGCAAGGCACGAAGGGGATAGAAACATCAGTAAGTGGGATCAGGGGAGCAACAAAAATGGAGCAAGAGGGAGAGAGAGGTACCCCAGGGGTGTCACATCTGGGTAAAGATAAAAAGGCCAGTAAGGTGGAGGGGACGGATGATGCTATCTCCACCAAAAGGGTGTGGTTAGCCCTCAAGGCCCTAAAGAAAGACCAATCTCCTGTGCCGGATGGCATTCATCCGAGAGTACTATGGGAATTGGCGGACATACTGGCTGCACCCCTGGTGGAGATTTTCAGCAGGTCACTTGAGACAGGGAGGGTACCTAGGGATTGGCGAGAGGCACATGTGGTACCAATCCATAAAGGGGGGTCGAGGGAAGTACCAGGTAACTATAGACCCATCAGTTTGACCTCGTGGTGGGAAAATTAATGGAGAGTATACTAAAGGAACGATTGGGGTGTACTGGAAGAGGTGGAGGTCTGGATAGTCGGCAACATGGGTTTGTGCCAGGTAGATCATGTCAAACCAACCTTGTGGAGTTCTATGAATCGGTAACATCAGAACTGGACAGGGGTAAGCCTGTGGATGTATTATTCTTGGACTTCAGCAAGGCGTTTGACTCTGTCCCCCACAATGGTCTGGTGGAGAAACTGATGGGGTTAGGAGTAGGCCCTTTGATGGTCAGATGGATTGAAAACTGGCTAGCTGGACGACTCAGAGAGTAGTGGTCTGTGGGGAGCTCTCGAACCCTAGAGAGGTTGGTATTGGGGTACCGCAGGGCTCGGTCCTGGGTCCGATCCTGTTTAATGCATACATATCGGACATCAGGGAGGGTATAGGGTGTGAAATGAGTCTCTTCACGGATGACTCCAAGATGGGAGCAGAGTTGAGGGAGAAGGGGAGGTTGGCCCTGCAAGGGACCTGACACCCTGGAAAGCTGGGCCTCGCATATGGAAATTAAATTTCAATATCACCAAGTGCAAGGTGTTGCATCTTGGTCGGGAAACCCTAAACACAGGTACACCCTGGGAGGGAGGCGCTGGAGGCCTCAATAGGGGAAAAAGACCTAGGGGTCATGGTGATGCATGTATGAATAACTCTGAGCAGTGCAGGAGAGCGGCTAGCAAGGCAAACAGGATGTTGGGATGCATCATAAGGGGGATCACCTCTAGGAGCAAGGAAGTGATTCTGCCGCCGTACAATGGACTGGTTAGACCACACCTTGAGTACTGTGTACAGTACTGGAGACCACACTTGAAGAGAGACATACAGCTCCTAGAGAGGGTACAGAGGAGGGCAACAAAGATGATATGAGGGCTAGGGGATTTGACGTATGAGGACAGACTTAAGGAGCTCTGCCTGTTTTCACTGGAGGAGAGGAGAGACAGGGGGACAGGATTGAGGTCTTCAAGTACCTCAAGGGAATAAATAGGGTAAACATGGAGGGGATCTTTAGACTAAAGCAGGGAGGTATCACCAGAGGGCATGGTTTGAAGTTGGAAGGTGGAAGGGTGAGGGGGGAAAAGAGGAGGAGGTTTTTCACTGAGAGGTTGGTGGACCCTTGGAATGCACTGCCTGGTGAGCTAGTTCAGAGATCCACAGTGGAGGGCTTCAAGAGAGGATGGGACAGACACTGAAAGTGGGTGTATCAGATGATGTCCTGTCCCAGGGGGGTTGGGATGGATGATACGGGTTTCTGGAGCACAAGGGATGGGAGGGTCTCGGCACCGAACTAAGGATCTAAAGTTCGAGCAGACTCGATAGACCATAAGGCCTAATCTGCTGGCAAATAGTATGTTAGTATGTTAGCATGGTGTTGTTCTATCAGGAATTTTATAGGGTGGAATAGAAGAAAGCTCAGCAGCACAGTACCACAGAATCCCCTCCCCTCCCTGTCCTCCTGATTATTATACTTTGTTTTGTGGAGTAGAGTATAAAGTAGTAAGTAAAAATGCCATCAAATTCAAATGTTTCAACTTCTCAAAGACTCACACATTAAAGTTAAACTTAATTTTCCTCGAGTCAATCTGTCTGTTTTAATTTCTTCACCACTCCTCCAGCCATCTGATGATCGCTCCTTCTTCCCAGTGTGAAACAACTACGCCACGCTGAAATTAAGTTTTTGAACTGTTGTTTGAGACTACAATAAAATTCTCTCAGTTTCACTTAAATACTCAGCAACTTTAACTTCCCTCGCTCTGTCCGTCTCCTCCTGAGGCTGAGCCTCTCACCAACTGTTCCCAAGTTCGGGCCCTTTCCTTTCCTCGGTTCCCACTCCCAACCCTGAGTCCCCCCCGGCCCCTACCTTTAGTTTTTACCCCCACCCAACCCTTAGCTTTTTTATTTATTTTTTTAGTTTGTGCAATACACACACGATGATTTAATTAGCAAGCAATTGCCAGAGTCAGAGAGCAGAGCTAGCCCAGACTGAGGGAGCGAGCGAGTAGCACTAGCTGCTGCAGCCTGCAACTCCTTTATGGCACTGGGCTGGCTGTGTAAATGAACAGAGCTGCAACCGCGTGCTGGTTTATGTCTACCATCCACCACCTCACTGCATAGCAGATGGTCAGGTGGTAACAGGACTGTGGGGATGAAGTACGCAGGCGCGCAGTCTGACTCCAGTGCAGTCCACACCATTCAGCCCCCACAAGTTTGTGTATGCCATCATGCACCCTTCCTTTCATTCCATCTCCTTTGTGCCTCCTGTGGTACTGTGCTGCCTCCCAATCCCATCCTGCTCCTTCAACCTCTCTCCCATCCCTTCGGAGCTGACACTATAGAGCTAGGCAAGCTTGGCTATGTTGCGCTTCTTAAGGCAAAACAAATGGATTGATTCAACCCATTTATGAACTCTACTAGTGTTCGAGTTCTGAATTAGAACTCAAACACCAGAGTTCGTGATGGGTTTGAATCTTTCCCGAACTAGTTCTGACAACCCTACTCTAAACTCAAGAAGTCTATGCAGGCTACTTCCATTGGGGTGCTGGTAGTAATGTTGACAAGGGGAGCAGCCCCCTGAGGCAGGGCTTTTCTCTGCAGGCCGCGGCTACAAGTCCTTACATGGTACTCAACATTGGCTCCCATCTTGGGCCAGTAGAATCGAGATCTTACTAGGTCAAGGGTCCGATCGATACCAAGGTGGCCCATATGATTGTGGAGGGACCTCAGTACCAAATCTTTGAAGGCTGTGGGCAGGACCAATTGTTGCTTGTCTATTTGGCCACCCCGATCTACAGTCTCTCTATACAACAACTGATTAAGCAGCTTCAACCTGGGGCCTTCTTTAAGCAATAAAGCGGTTCACAGATCAGAGGAACGCAACTTGGACACATCTTTCCCTGCACAAAGGGCGTCAAGTGCTGACTGAATCATAGAATCTCGGGATTGAGCCCACTGAATGTTGTCATTGTTAAACTGAGGTAGTGTACTAATATCTGGAGCAGAGAACTGGCAATACGCAGCCGGTATGCAGGTGTCAGAGGGGCCCCCGCAATCTACTAAGCAGTTTGCTGTGTCCATAGACATCTGTTCATTTCTATCACACTTTTGGCACAATGCTTGGATGTCAGGTTCAGATAGCCTGACCCAGTCACTCTTGGAAATGGGCCTCCGAGATAGTCAGCATCAATATGATTCAGGCCTGGTCTGTATTCGACAGCATAATCATATGTTGACAATGCAGAAAGCCACCGGTGCCCTGTAGCGTCTAACTTAGCTGAAGTCTGTACATAGGTCAACGGGTTATTGTCAGTCCTCATCAATAATTTTGCCCCACAGAGGTAGTCATGAAACTGGTCGACAATGACCCATTTTAATGCAAGGAATTCCAACTTGTGCACAGGGTAGTTTCGCTCTGATGGGGTCAAGCTTCTACTGGCGAATGCCACTGGTCTCAAACCATCCTCATGGTCTTGATACAGTACAGCTCCTAGACCCTGCAGATTGGCATCAGTATGCAGCACATAGGGTTTGGTGGGATCAGCATAAGTGAGGATGGCGGCATGGGTGAGCTGGTATACGACTTCGTGAAAAGCTGCTTCACAGTCAGGCATCCAATGGGACCCGAAAAGTTCACCTGGGTGGAAATATGCTTTGTCTGGTTCTTTGATGGACCCTTTTTTGTATTTCCGATTGGTAGGGTTAGATTCAAGAGTGGCCGAATCACTTTGGAATAGTCCTTTATGAACCGGCAATAATAGTCACAGAATCCCAGGAAACGTTGTAGTTCTTTCAAATTGTGGGGCTGGGGCCACGTAGTGAAGGCTTCAACTTTACTAGGATCAGTCTGTATCCCCTCTGTAGACACTATGTGCCCCACATACTTCACAGAGGTTTGGAAAAACTGGCACTTGTCAATGGACAGTTTGAGGCCGAAATCTTCCAGTCGGTCTAGTACTTTGAACAGTCAACTCTCATGTTCCTCTAGGGAGCTCCTGAACACAATGACATCGTCCAAGTACACCAGGCATTCTAGCAAATTCATGTCTCCCACTGCTCATTCCATCAGTCACTGGAAGGTGGCTGGGGCACCTGATATCCCCTGTGGCATTCTCAGGAATTCATAGAACCCCAAAGGACAGATGAAGGCTGTCTTCTCACGGTCCTCCAGAGCCTTTGGAATCTGGTAATATCCACTGTGAAGATCCAGCACTGAGAACCATTTGCTCCCATTCCAACAATCCAGAGCATCTTGTATACGGGGCATGGTGTATTGATTGGGGATGGTCCGCCGATTCAGAGTTCGATAATCAACACACATTCTCACAGATCCATTCTTCTTATGCACAACCACAATGGGAGAAGCATGTGGGCACCTGGATTCTTGTATCACACCAGCCACGAGCATTTCCTGCAAGTGTCTTCTCACATCATCTATGTCTGCAGGGGCTAGGCATCGAGAACTCTCTCGAAATGGCCATTCATTGTGCAGGCGTATGTGGTGCTCTGCACCCTGGACACATCCCACGTCCCATTCCTTCAACAAAAACACTTGATCCCTCTGGGCAAGTTTCTGGCTAATTCTAGTCTTCCATTCAGCTGGCAATGGGGAGTCACCAGAATCAAACAAGTCTGAAGTCACTCTATCTGTCTAGTCAGGGTGCTCATTGCTGGGCAACACTGCAGTGTCTGTGCAGTGTACCGTAGCTAGGGTCCTCTGTTCACCTGGATCTCCCGATCTGACACATTATGAATCAGGACCATCACTCGTCATGCATAGGCATAAGCATGAGCTGGCAAGATGCTGGGCTTAACCAATAATCCTTCCAGCAATTTTCCATTGCCTGGCGCAGCCAACATCAGTATTTTGTTCTTGACATCTTTGCGGAGGCGGACCTCCCCTTGAACGGTACACTGGGTATTAGGGGCCAGTACCATTGAATCGGGATTCTTCTTCCACATGACCCCTACTGGTTCATCCTGGTCCACTCCCTTTGGGTTCTGCTGCAAATCATAGGCCCTCTTGATCAGAGCGAGAATTCTTAGGGCCCTCCCAGTCTGTCGAACTTGTTTCTTGCGACAGAGTTGTGCCAGTCTCCCAAACATATGGGCATTGGGCTCCTCTACCCCAGTTACAGCTGCAGGAAATGACAACCAGAGGCAGACATATCCTAGGTAGGGTTAAGACTTGTTGCTCAGCCCCCACACATGTAGGCCATCCAGGGATTGTAAGGGCACAGCAGATAAGTGTTTGTCATACCAATCCTTAAATACAACGGTCACTTGCGACCCACTGTTCAGCACAGCCCAAGTAGGAATACCATTCACAGCCACGGTAGTCTCCATTGAAGGGCCCACTATTTTAGACCAGTCTGGAGAGTCAGCAGCAGGGGTCTGGACAGATGATTTAGCCACATAGGGATTTGAGTTACTACTTCATGAACCCTCACTGCGGTCATTTTGGGCACTCCTTGTCCACTGATTCATTCTCTGAAGCTCTCCTTGAAGCCTGTATACAACTTTATCTAGGTCTTTTGTGGACTGGTATTCTCTCTTCATGTGCCCATCCTTCCCACAATTATGATAAAATATGTTTTCTGGGATTTGGGGTGGACGAGGCATCACACTGGGAGCTGGGGTGGTGGTACTACTAACTGAAAACCTTGGTGCCATCTCTTTCTACTGTGTGGTGAGCATTTGGAGACAGCTCATCAATTCTCTTACTTCCATAGTCAAGACATCGAGTTTCAAGCTGCTGTCAGCAGGAGATGCCTGGGTGGACACCCCACCCCTATAGCAGATGCAGTTGGATACGGGTTGGTGCCTGTACTTGCAGGAGCAGCCTTCATAAAGAGACTGTGTTTTGTTTCCCTGAACTCCCTCAGCAGTTCATTTCATGGCGGCACACCCTCATTGGTCCCCAGTTTGGAAGGGTCTTCCGATGCCGTGATCACTTGGGCTGCGCTAACCCTAGAATTACAATCCCCCTCTTCATCTTCAACCTCCCGGAGTTCTTTTATCAAGTCACAATAGTCTGGTGGGTTACCCCTTCTATCTGGGAGCCTTAATTGAAGGAGTTGCAATTTAGAATGCTTTGCATGTTGCAGTATGTGCCCCAACCTCACATGGTTTAAGTCACTGGCGGCTACCCCACCTTTTCGGTAAGCCTTCTGCAGTGCTCTTTCCAGATGAGTAACATATGCAGATGAACTTTCCCCGGCCATTGTTCTGTACCTTGAAATTTCCACATCAAGTTCTCCCCTGACTCAATGCTCCCAAAATTGCCTTTGAGTGCAGATAGGTAATTCTGGGCAGATGCATCAGGGTTTGTGGACCCTGAAATTTAATGGCCTCTAGGCAGGACCCCTCAAACTTTCTATGATCCTTTTCCATTTCTCAGCCTCCGCACACTGCCATTCAGGTACCAAAGGGGCAACACAATCTATCCAGGTCTCCCAATCATCCTCCCCTTGGGGGGTTGGGAGGGTGCCGGAGAAGATTCTCAACCTTCGGTAAGACTGGTGACTAATGGCAGGTACAGACATAGGAGCCAGCATTGGCATGGGCCCAGAAGGAGGGACAATAATGGGTGCTGGAGCAGGAGGGGGTGTTGGGGGAGGAACACCCCCAGGTGGCAGGAATAGTTTCTTTAAGTCCTCCACAGTTTTCCCTTCCTTCAGCAACAACTTAGCAAATTTGTCCTCAAAAGTCTCAGATAGTGGGGGGCTCATTCTCCGGGGTCCTTTACTGTCTTTAGTTATCACTCATCAGGCAGTGAGGGCTGATTCAGGGGTGATAGTCCGTGGCACTTTGGAACTGTCTACTGGGTCATTACACTCTACTAACAGCATGAAACTTTGGGCAAGCAGATTAACCTGTCGACCTACCACCACAGGGTTTTGTAAACATTCAACCTTGAAAAGTACTCCATCTACACACCAGGAGCTTAGGGGTAGCTGGAACTCCTGACAGGCCAATCACATTCAGCAAAATCTTCGGTCTTCTTCAGGTTGAGCCTGGCCCACTTCAGTAGCTAACTTTAGTCACACAAACTTGGATTTAGTCCAAAATAATTCTCTACTCTCCCTCTCAGGAGCAGCAGCAGACATGCAAGCCAAAAACTCAGCCCTTTCACAGTTTTCCCATTGAATCCACTCAGGATTGCTGCCCAAAAATACACTTGAGCTCTTCTCATTTCGCTTCCCAGCTCAGAACTAACTGAAAACTGCCAGCAGCCTGGGACTTTCCCAAGATCCAAAAGATTTGGTTGGCTGATTTGGCTATCAGTCAAAGCAAGAGCTCCCCCTTCAGTTGCAAAAAAGGCGCAAAGGGTTCAAAACTACAATTCCTACAGATTTTGACTTCAGACAATTCCTGTAGTCTGGCTACATTTTAGGTCCCACCAGAACTGATTGGCCCAGTTTGCAGTCCAGGACCAAGATAGTGGAGACAAACAAAATAGTCCTTGCTATGAGGAAGGCAGGTTAGACAAACTACATTGTCATTATCACTCTAAATGATTCTCAGCAAATAGTTACATCTTTCAATAGAGCTCCCTCTCAGATTACTTTAGGCTGCAATCAGGCAGCTCTTAAAGAGACAGTACATAGAGGCTATACAGGCTCTGGTAATCACATTTAAACTGCTAAAACGCAGGACACCAGCCTGGCAGTGGGCATTAAGGCAAGCTCAAGGGAGACTTTTTGGGAACCCCCATTTGTAGGGGGGGTTACATTTAGAAAACAGTACCCAGTGATACATCAGCTCATTGGGGCCCCAACTACTCTATGGCTGCAGCCACAACAGACCTGGGGTGGGAGTTAGCTGGTATACCAACTAGGTGGGGTGCTACAGTATGTATCTGTTTTGCCTATAACCAGCTGCAGTCCAGACTATTGACTGTATTCAGTTTTCCACCTTGATCCCCTTCCTCAATAAATACTGCACCCACTGTGCTTTTATCAGAGGGTTTTGTTAATGGCATTTTGATTTTGCATTCTACATCCTTCTGAGCATTGTGTATTTTGACTGTGCTAGCTCACAGTACTATTTATTTCTTGGGAGACAGCATCCTTGTACCCACTGGGTAAAAATAGCCCTGCAGATGGAGGCAATATGCCGGAGGAGAGTCAGAGACCATAAAACGAACCTTGGCCCATTCCAGTAAAGGCCAAAAGGTAAACTATCTACTGTTATTGCAATGACATCACCACATCCTGTGGGAGAGGGACAGCATGTTTAATATAGATCAACTCACACCAAAGTGCTGCATCTGTGTGAAAACTGTCTACTAATATGACACTAGAGTTTGCATAACCTTTAAGGGACTAGTCAGCTGCAGTCTCCATGGGACATCCATGCATAGCATTTCATTACATAAATTGCAGACATTTACTGTGGGCCTGCATATGTGGGGTGCTGATGTGTGCATTCTGGATTTCAAGAACATGGGTTCTAAAGTCTGCAGTCCATACCTCCCATATCACATCTGTAAATGAGACTTCACATTGTAACTCTGTGTGCTTACCTGGTACAAAAAATTAAATAAATAAATATATAAAGGGCATACTTGGGCATACAGAACAGGTGCATGGTTAAATAGATGCATACTTGTCAATATTACACATGGGTATTAATCAACAGCTTCCTTGAGGCACATTTCTATAACACTCATTACTAAAAGAACAAACATACTGATGATAGACACAGCTGTGTCTTGTAACACTGATGCAAATAGAAATGAAACATTAGATGAGAAAACATTTGTTTCAGCTGGAACAACCACAATAGCAAAAATGTACCCTACTTATAGTCAGAGAAATGGGAAAAGGTTAGAAGCCGTGGTGCAGGTCAAACATTCATGAAAACCACACTACAAAATGCTAGGCAGCACTGCAATTGGCAGCACAATTTCTAACGGAAGCCACTTAAAGTATCATTTAACTACAGCAGCTAAGGACATAGTCTTCTAAACAGCTGTTAGAATGCCCTTACATCAATTTTTCCAGTGCTTGCAAAGCTTGGAGATGTTTATAAGAAATACAGGTGTTTCATATTTCGGGTATCTAGCTTCAAATTCAAACAAAATGATGGGCTGACATGGTGAAGCACTGTAAGATGGTTAAGTTTCTAGCTAAGTTTCTCTGTCTCTCTCTCTCTCATATTTTTATTGATTGCTTGCTTGCTTGACTGATTGATTGAAAACATATTTTACCAGGTAAACAAGCAGAGCCCAGGAGGCTAGTTTCCAGTTGTGACGGGGAGGGGTCACAGAGGAGAATTAAGAGGTTATAAATAAGGGTGAGCACAATAACAGTAACCTAGAGTGCAAAACATAGGAACAAAGACAATAACGACAGAAAAAAACCAAGGGTCCATCCAGTCTGCCCAAGTTCCCTATAACCCCTGGAACCTACTGTTTTCTCCAGGGTACTAACCCTCCCCATCCTCTCTCTAGTCTCCTCCTTGGTTCTGTCACCCTCGGTAACCACTGTTCCCTTCATTATGTCCCAGCCCTGCTTGAATTCTCTGATTGTTTTTGCACATGAGTAAACAGCAGGCATACATGTACATAGTTGCATTTAAAACATCTATGAGGATTACAGCAAAAGTAGCAATAATGTGGACACAACATAGCTGGTAACCAGATCGATGTAGTTTATTGATTGACTGAGTGATTTATTTACTGATTGATGGATTGATTATTTTAAATCTTTCGCCAGGAAAGACTTACTGAGCTGTTACTTAACTGGTAGCAGCTCATTTTCAAATACGCTCTGAGGTAGGGGAATAAGTAGTGTGGTAGTAGGACAATAAGTACTGGTGGGAGTGCAGGGTAAATCATAACAAGGTAAGGGACTTTGTAAAACTCCTTACACTTAGACTTGGTGCACCAGAAGCTGGGCAATGAAGTTAGAGCATTAGGTTGGCTATTCCACAGTTATGGGAGTCTGTGTCTGAAGGACAGTTGACCTGCATTCCTCTTAAAGTGAAGGGTCTGGAATCTATTGCCTGCTTCAGGGAAGGAGTAGAAAGTGTTGAAAGCAGGGGAGTGGATCCTGTTCAGGTACTCAGGTAGTTTTCTAGCCCAGAATTTGGCACCCAAGACAGCCATTTGCAGGCAGTGTCATACCTCAGGGTGAATTCAGCCCAGCTGATTGTACATTATTCAGTGGTGAGTGTGAAGAGGGTGAGCCAGAGCAAACCTGCATAGGGCATTGACGAGGATGGCAAATTTGGAAATGTCATAGAAACATAGAATTTAACGGCAGATGAGAACCACTTGGACCACCTAGTCTGACCATTTTTCCCTGCCAATAGTATCACTGCAATCCTACTTGATCTTCAGCCCATTCACTCATCACCCTCTTCCCTTTCCCTAAGATTCCTTTATGCCTAACCTGTGCATTCTTGAACCCCACCACTGTTTTAGCCCCTACCACCTCCGCTGGAAGACTGTTTCAGAAATTGGAGGCAATTGAGACAACATCTCCATAGTCCAGGGTAGGGGAAAATCATCCTTGCCACAATGCATTTTCTAGTACAAAGAGGAAAACAGCTTTCCTGCTAAAAAGCACCCCATGGCTTGGAAACTTGGAAACTGCACCTGCCAATGTCAGCTGTTTAGTCAGTTCGTAGACTGACTAACAAACCCAGGTGTTTGTAGGAAGACACGTTGTTTACTATAGAAACATAGAATTTGACGGCAGATAAGGACCGCTTGGCCCACCCAGTCTGCCCATTTCCCTGCCTACTGGATAAGCTCAGATCCTAGTTAACCAGCAGCCTACTTCTTCCTACCCCCATCCCCTAGAATTGCCTTATGACTGTCCTATGCATGCTTGAATTCCACCATTGTTTTTGACTCCACGACCTCCTCCAGAAGGCCATTCCATGCATCCACAACCCTCTCTGTGAAAAAATACTTCTAAATTACCTCTGAGCCGCCCATCTTCAAATTGTGCCCCTTGTTCTTGCACACCTCTTTTTTGAAAGATGCTACCTCTTGACTTTGTTGATTCCTTGAGGTACTTGAAAGTTTCTATCATGTCCCCCTCTCCTCCTTTCCTTGAAGCTATACATATTAAGCTCCTTTAGTCTCTCTTCATATCTCTTCTGGTGCAGACCCTGCACCATTTTAGTTGCCCTCCTCTGGACAGCTTCCATCCTGTCTATGTCTCTTGCTAAGACTGGTCTCCAGAACTGCACGTAGTACTCCAGATGGGGTCTGACCAGCTGTCTGTACAGAGGGATAATAACTTCCTGTTTTCTACTGGTGATGCCTCTCCCATGCATCCCAATATCCCCCAGCCCTCATTGCTGCCCTCTCACATTGCTTGCCCACCTTTAGGTCATCTGATACGATACCCCCAGGTCCCTTTCCATTTTGTTGTTAGTATCTCACCCCCATTGTGTACTCTTCCCTGGGTTTTGTTTCCCAGGTGCATTACCTTGCACTTCTAGCATTGAATCTAAGCTGCCACATTTGACCATTCCTCTAACTCTTGCCAAGTCCCTTTTCATCCTTTCCACCCCACCTTGTGCATCAACTCTGTTGCAGATCTTTGTGTCATCTGCAAAGAGACATACTTTTCTTCCAGTCCCTCTGCAATGTCGCTTATAAAGACATTGAAGAGGACCGTCCAATACTGAACCCCTGCGGTACCCCACTAGTAACCCCCTTTCATCAGAGTGACTCCATTTACTATTACCTCTGTGTCCTATTTTCCAGCCAATTTTTACCCAGGCTGTCATCTTGGGACCCACTTCCAGGCTAGCTAACTTGTATATTAATCTTTGTGTGGACTGTGTCAATGCCTTGCTAAAGTCTAGGTAGGCCATGTCCACAGCCCTCCCTGATCTACTACTTTGGTCACCAGTCAAAGAAATCTATCAGATTTGTCTGGCATGACCTTCCTGCTGTGAATCCATGCTGCCTTGGGTCCTGTGCCGCCTGGCCTCTAGATACTGACAATTCTTTCCTTCAGAAGTGATTCCATCATTTTCCTACCACTGAGGTTAAACTACAGGTCTGTAGTTTCCTGCTTCTGCCTTGCTCCCACTTTTGTGAAGGGAATCACATCTGCCCTCCTCCTGTTTCTAGTACCACCCCATCCTCCCATGATTTGTTAAACAGGGTAGTCAGTGGTGTCACTAATTCTGCCCTTAGTTCTTTAGAATTCTGGGATGAATCTCATCAGGCCCCATTGCTTTGTCCACCTTCAGTTTTAAGAGTTCTTTCAGAACCCTTTCTTCTGTAAATGGGCTGGTATCAACTTCTGTATCCAGTGTGTTTCTGCTGTTTGTTCTAGGTACTCCCCCCTCTTCCTTTGTAAATACTGAGCAAAAATATTTGTTTAGTATCTCTGCCTTTTCACAGTCTCCCTCTGCCTCCCCCCCTTTATTAAGCCTCACTATCCCTCCCTTGGTCTTCCTTCGCTCCCTGATGTACCTATAAAAGGTTTTATCCCCCTTCTTAACTGAGTTGGCAATCTTTTCCTCGGTTTGGGCCTTTGCTGTTCTGACTGCCTTCCCAGCTTCCTTTTGCTTTGACTGATACAGTTCACTGTCCTGCTCCTTCTGTGATTCCTTGTACTTCCTGAAAGCTTTCTTTTCCTCTTGAACCTTCACTGCCACTTCCTTTGAGAACTATAGTGATTTCTTACATCGTTTAGTTTTATTTATTTGCTTCACACAAAGGCTTGTTGCCTCTGTGATGGCAGTTTTTATTATTCCCCATTGTTCTTCCACCCCTCCTTCCTGCCCATCTGCTAGTGCATTCCTTAGGCACTTACCCATTTTGGCAAAGTCAGCCCTCCTAAAGTCCAGTACCTTTGCCTTTGCATGGCTTGACTCTATTGCTGTGTTTATTGTGAACTATACTGTTCGATGGTTGCTAGTTCCCAGATGGCTATACCCACTTCTACATCTGTGATCCTCTCTTCATCTCCATTTGAGAGGAACCAGGTCTAAGATTGCTCCCTCTTGAGTGGGCTCCAATACTAGTTGTCTAAGGCATGCCCCTGTAGGCATCTAGAATAACCCCATCTAAGTGGCTGTGGCAACTGCACTCCAGTTAACATCTGGCATATTCAGATCACCCATCAGCAATATCTCCCTTTTGCCATACTAAGTATACTTCTATCATTTCCTTGTCCATTTCCTCCCTGAGAAGGGTCTGCATACAACCCTGTGTGGATTGTGGTGCCATTGCCGGTCTCCAGATTTACCCACAGTGCTTCTTCTCCTCCCTGTTTTCTTTTGTTCTGTTACTTTGATTCCTTCCCTTATGTAAAGAGCTCCTCCTCCTCCTCCTCTTTTACCCTCTCTGTCTCTCCTGTAGATAGTGTATCCTGGTATGTTTACGTCCCAGTCATGGTTTTGTGCGAACCATGTTTCTGTGATTGCCACGATATCCAGATGTTCCTCCTCCATCAAGGCCTCTAATTCAGGAAGCTTGTTACTCAGACTACGTGCATTGGTACTCATTGCTTTCCATTTTTGATGGCTTTACTTTCTGTTGCAGCATCCCCACTGACCTTTCTACCTCGGTCTTTTCCCATTTAGTACCCTGTTTTGTAGGGAGAGGCTGGGGTTTTCCTGATGCTTATCAGTGCCTCCCCCCTTGACTAGTTTAAAAGCTTGCCAATGAAGCATTTAAACTGATTGCTCAAAAGACTTGTTCCCTTCCTGGACAGATGCAGACCATCCTGACAGTATAGGCTGGTGTCCTCCAGGTGGAACCCCAGTCCCCAATGAAGCCAAACCCCTGTGCTCCACACCATTTTTCAACCACTCATTAAACTGCATGGTGCAAGTACCTTGCCTCACTCATGCCATTTACAGGCAGCACCTCTGAGAAGGATACTGTGTGTGCTACTTGTCTTAGGCCCTCCCCAGTTCTACAAAGTCCTTCTGCACTGCTCTAATCTCATGTTGAGCCAAGTCATTTGTCCCTAGGTGGACAATGACATCCAGCTCAGACTCCCGTGCAGCTGTTCTCGTGATCCTGAGGATGCGCTTCCTGTTCCTCCAAGCCATGGCACCAGGCAGGCACCTTACTTCAGTTTTCCCTGCTCCCCCCAGTTCTATCCCCCTAATAATTGAGTCCCCCACCAGGAGCTGCTTCCTTTCCTTGTGATGTCCCCTGCCTCCTTCCTGTGGGCCTCCCTTGTGACAGTTGTCCTCAGCCTCCTTAATCTCCTCTGTGGGTGCATCCATAGGGGAACTGCGCTCCCCCAGAATGGTGTATGGATTGTGGAGGAACAACTGACTGGTGTGCCTCTGTTCCACCCTTCTCACCCTCTCTCGAGCCCACTGTGGTTCAACTGCTGTGCTTTGCAACCTCTGAGGTAGTGGTGGTGGCTCTGGTGCTTCCTGGATGGGGGGTCCTTTCTACCATCCAGTCTGGCCTGGGAAGGTTCTCTCTGCTGTCCAGTGTGGCCTGAAGATGGGCAACTTCCTCCCTCAGGGCAGAGAGTTGTCTGCAAAGGGGCAGCATCTCAGCCTCCAGAAAGACTCCCCGAAGACTGCTGCCCCACAGCCATTACATTGCACACTTCCCCACATGATTATTTATTTTTTTTTGTGTGTGTGTGTGTGCTTGTGTGTGTGATTGGTTTGTTATATAGAAATATATATATATATTATACAATGTGTATGCGTATATTTTCAGTGCTGTGTGCTAGAGAGGATATGACATTGATATGCACCTTGCACTCTTGAGGAAATGATGTCAGAACCCAGGTATAAAGGAACTATCTCCAGGGGTGGGTGGGGTGAGGGGTGGGAAGGGGTTGGGCCAAACTGTGCCCTCACAAAACAATCAGCTAAGACTCTGACCCACCGCTGCATGATGAGTGCCTTCCTGTCTGCAAGATACTATACACAACAATTTGAGAGAAAACTCTCTGCTAATCAAACAGAGAACAATCCAGACATCCAAGTCAGACACAGGTAAACCTTCCCAGCCCCAAAACAGCCTGGTGGTTTGTGCTCTGAAAGCAGTCAGCCCCAAAATAAGTCAGCTGTGCTTTGAACTCTTCTTGCACTGAAAATCTTAAGAATTGTAACAAGACTGTCTTTTCCTGATAATTGTAAATTCCTTATTTCACCTTTCAGTTAGAAGCAGCCTCTACCTGCAGTATATCTGCTACAAACCAAGACAATTGAAAGGTTCCCCTCCCTCTGTTGTGAGCACAACTCACTTTCTTGCAAATCCTATGTTCAGTATTGCAGCTCCCAACAAGAGATAGTTTGACTAGGAAAAATATTAGCTGTTCTGATGAGTTTGCTATAAACACTTGCTTATAATACTATTGTTCTTAGGTCTGTTACCCAAGCTATTGGCTGATTAAGTCTCTGTGATGTAATCACTTCCTTAGAAAGTTTGGAATTGCCTTTTAAGGCAAAGATAAACACAGAAAACAGTTTACTGCCTGGGTCAAATACACAACTATATTTTTATTCATTAATTTCTATTATATTTGTATAGTGTTCTGGTGGCTGCAGGCCATTTGTTTGTGCAGGTTCTTGATATAAATCATTGACACAGATTTCTGTGTATGGCTCGAGAAAACTCATCAGAAAGCCATTGCAAAACTCAACAGAGTGGATGACTCCTATCAGCTTTTTCTCAGCAAGCACTACACTAACAAGGCCACAGCATAAACTTTAAGAATGCTCCCTAGTGTTTCAGCTACCCCATGTCAAATTTATAATTTTTCCCCAGTACATGATGACCATCTAAACATTTAAAATTCACAACAGAGTACATGGATTGACATACTCATTTTTAAGTTGCATGGTGAGACTTATTCTGTCTTTATGGAAAAAAATACATTAAGGGATCAGATTATTTTATATAGTTATAACTTCAATGTTTTAGGTGTTAACATGCATGTGAAAGAAAATGTGAAACATGTAGGGAACATCTTTAACAGTGGTTAAACTGGAAATGTTTAGGTGGGGGAATCTTATATCTAGATTTCCAGGTGGTGGACCTGTCATTTCTAAGGGTTTCATGTGATAATGGCGATCGTGGAAAGGTGTTCGCCATTTGGGCAAGTGTACATCACCGAAAATCAATTTCAGCAACGTGCACTTGTGGAGTACATCAAAAGGGCACCAGAGACTTAGGTTTTCTTTTTTTTTATGCAGAAGCTGTGTCCCCCACATCCTCCAGCAGGGGGCTTCACCTCCCCCACATCCCCCTACTAAAGGATTCTCAGCTCCAGGGGGGGTGCATGTCGGGGGAGGGTGCAAAAGTAAAAAAACAAAAAACAAAACAAAGAATGACCCAGCGCAAAAACCACACGTGCACAGAACTGAACCCAGCACCCTCCCGATCCCAGCCTGCCACCAGCCACCATGCCAGACAGCCAGCTCGGCAGCTCACCACTGCACTACAATTCACAAACCCTTCCTCCTCTTCTGCCCATTGCATGGTGTGGTCCCTCCCACCCCCCACGCATATGTATACATTGAGACATCCTGTCGCTATATTCGACAAACCTCCTGTCTGGTCGCCCTCCCCTATCTGGTCACCCTTCCTACCCAGTAGCCCTGTGCACTGGTGCCATGATTGAGTTGCCCTTTTTGAAAATGCTCAATCGCTGTCACCATCATCACAGGCAACCTTTCTAAGTGCTAGAACTCTTCTGTAGTATTCAATGGAGAAAGATGACAGAGGTGATGGAACTGTCATACAGTTTTTTTAAAAGTTGGTGGAACTAGATTCCTGTGGGCTCCTGCCCAGTTTAACCCCTGGTCGTTAAGCAACATGTGCTCAGTTTACGTCATTCAACATTGTCTGACACCGCTGACTTGAATACATCTATGTACAGCTTGTAGAGCACAGTAACAGCTGTGATTGACAGAACTATGGATTCCGATGAGACAGAATATCTGCAAAGAAGGATGACCAGACCAATGCTGAGCAACAGCTGGCAATCTTTCAGTTACCATTGAATGCACCAGAGTGGAAAATGGATGATTTCCGGACGTGATCCCTTGACAGTAATATTTAAATAGTGCATATTCCAGATAGTGATAAGTAAGGAAGCAGGATTATAGTTTCACTACTTACATTGTTGGGCCTAGACGTTAATATACTTTCTGGTAAAATGTGTGCATACAGAATACCTAGACTTCTGTGCTATGGTGCCACCTTCCCAAGGCAGATTATAGTGAAATTTTGCAACTCACTTACTATAAAAATGGTTCTCCACCTGCAAAACATTTATGAAAGAGGTCAGAAATACACAGGTTAGAAAGTTATATTCTTTCAGGATTTCACGTAACTGTTAGCCTTGCGACCATCTTTTTTATTAGCCCTCCGTCGCCACACTGCAAGTAAACTTTGCCATACGGATGTGAGGTAGATAATTGTTTTTCACCTGTAAGAAAACTTTTCATTACAAGCCCCCATTTAAACCCTGTAAATTATATAGATAGAAACACAGAAACAGAATTTGATGGCAGCTAAAGACAGCTTGGCCCACCCAGTCTGTCTTCCCTTTTTTCCCTACCTACATTGTTACCACAGACTGTGCTTGATCTACAGCTCTTTCTCCCTCCCCCCTCCTTTCCACTATGATTCCTTTGTGCCTATCCTATGCATTCTTGAACCCTTTCACTGTCTTTGCCCCCACCACCTCCGCTGGAAGATTGTTCCAGGAATCCACCACTCTTTCTGTGAAGAAGTACTTCCTAACATTTCTCCAGAATCCTCCTCCACCCAGTTTCATGGCATGTCCTCTTGTTCTTGAGCACATTTTCTTCTGAAAAATACTTCTCTCCTGTACTTTGTTTACCCCTGTGAGGTATTTACAGGTCTCCATCATATCCTGCCTCTCCCTGGTTCAAATTCAGGTGATTGGCAGCATGAGTGAGGGAGCCAAGGGACAGAAGCCCCTTTTTGCAACTGTCTCATTTTTGGAAATTCAATTTTGAAAAGTACACATTAGATTCATTATTAATTTTTATTTAGTTATTTATTGCTTTCCAGGATGGCCCTTGAGCGGCAAGTGTCCAAAATCAATTACTTAAGCCTAAACAAGACAATACATTGGGTGACATTTTGAATTAAAAATGGAAACTTGCATGAAATTCTGCAGATGACATTAAAAACAATTGCTGGAAAGCTATTAATCCAGGTATGTCTCAAGGAGCAGATATGATACACCCCAGAATCATAGGATGGCAAAGGGAATAACTGGTGGGTCACTTGTAACCATGTATGAATGCATCTGAACAGGTGTGGTGCCAGAGGCCTCTAAAATGGCCATAATGATACCCATCTTTGAGACAGGAGTAAGGTGGAACCTGAGCAATGTTACCCCGTGACATGGGCATCAGTGATTGGGCACCTACAATAATGGTGACCCAATCCCCGGCTCATGCCATTGGGGCTATGGTAGAGTAGGGCGGCTGGATTGGGGGGGGGAGTCAGTGAATAAAGCAATGGGATGTCACTATACATAGGCAGGGGGAGCAAGCATGCACAGTGAGGGGTGGGAGGGAATGTGAGGGATGGTGCCAGGGTGGGTTGCTGAGCTGACCCGGTGGCACGGTAGGTGGGTGGGTTGGCGGCATTGGTGGACAGGGTACTGGGTTTGGGTCCAGGCACTGGTGTGTTTTTGTTGCGCCTGACCTTTTTTTTAAATGTTTTCACCCCCGACACCCCCGGAGTTGCGGAATCCTTAGTAGGGGTGTGTGGGGGGCACAGCCCGCATAAAACATTAAAAAATCTAAGTCCCCAGCACCATTTTGTTGTGTTGTGTCAGAGTGCCGAAATAAATTTTTGGCACTCTGACTTCATGATAACGGTGATCGCCTTTAGGCGATCACCATTATCACATAAACCCTGAGCAACTACATGCCAGTCAGCCATACATCAGTGCTGAACATGGTCCTGGAAGTTACTATAATGGACAAAACATTGGAGCCCTTGGTTGAGGCCAAGATTCTTGCCCCCTCTCAGCATGACCTTACAAGGGGCAGATCATTCCAAACCAATCTGATCACATTCTTTTAAAGGGGTGACCAGGAAAGTAGATAGGGACGGGGCAGGGCAATAGATATGGTCTAGCTCGACTTCAGCAAAGCCATTGACACTGTAGCACATGGAAAGTATCTTGATAAAGTACAGCAGTGTGGTGTACATAAAGTAGATTGTTATCTTGCTTGGGGCAGAAAGCAAAGGTCTGAGGTGGATGTGCATTACTCTGACTGAAGAGAGGTACTAAGTGGCATGCCTCAGAAAATGGTGCCAGGGCTACTTCTGTTCAACATTTTCATCAATGACCTGGAAGCTGGTGTCTCCAGCAGGCTGCTTAACTTCACTGATGGCACTAAGATGGCCAGGGTGATGGACTCTTCCAAGGGTAGTCGGACTCCTTGAGCCTTAGATTCAGTGTAGTCAAATGCAAGGTGCTGCACTTGGGGAAGAAAAACAGAAGTATGAGCTTCACACTCTTGAGCTTCCCTTATTACACTGAAAGAGGACTAGGACCTGAGAGTGATAATCGATGAGGGCCTGAATCCTGGCAAGAAATGCACAGCTACTCTCAAGAGGGCCAGCAAAATGCTAGGGTACATTAAATAAGGATGGCCAACAGGATAGGGGAAGTAATCCTGCCACTTTACAGGCCTAAGCAGGCCCCACATGGAGTACTGTCTGCAGTTAGAAACACAGAAACATAGATTTTGTCAGCAGAAAAGGACTGTAAGACCTACTCAATATGTTGTAATCCTACCTACTCTGTGTGGTGGCAAGGGGGCAATGTAGCCATCATCTTTCCCCACCCTTTCCTGTTGAGTCTTCCTTTTTATGATACCTGTGTACCTGCCCATACATGCTTGAATCCCCTTACTGTCTCTTCCACACCAGCTCCCAAGGCAGCCTGTACCATCTATCTATTATCCTTTCCATGAAAAAAAGCTTCCCCTTTCTCTCTCGTGAATCTTCACGCAAGAATATATTGAAGAATATGGGTCAATTGCCAACCCCAGGTGCACTTCCCTCTTCACCCCCATCTTTCCTGAGAATTCCCCATTTAGTACTACCCTCTGGAATCAATTCCATAACCCATTTCCCATCCATTGGGTTATTTTGTCCCCTGCCCCTAGGTCTCTTCTATGGTAATGGGTCTGTGCTCTTCTGTATAAAAAAATGCATTACGCCAGTCACAAGGGTGCAACACTGGACCACTGAAATGATCTGGAGTTTGGGAGGCAAGAGCTATAAGGAGAGGGCGTTGGCCCATATATGTTCACAGCAAAGAAAAAGAGGCTGGAAGGGGGGCATGACATCAGTCTTTTGTATACCCTAGAGCCCCAAAACGATTTAACAGAGATGTTCAATCTGCTATCCTCAATCAGGATGCAGAGACGTACCCTGAAGCTCAGAGGTGGTAAGTTTAAGGTTGAAGTTAACAAACACTTCTTCTCCCAGAGGGAAGTGAACTTGTGGAGTAGCCTACCAATGGAGACAGGGGATATAAAATATTATACACTGTCAAGAAAATTTCCTCGACTCTGGTTGGTCAGTGTGTGCCTGGGACAGTGAGATTATCTGAGTATAACCTCTTTGTATGTAGTCCAGGCACACACATGACCATGACAGACTTCAGAATCATGCCTCCCCTACAGAAGTTACTGCTGATTCGGGCTACCTCTGCAGTGGACTTCAGACACCCCCCACCAATCCAGCAGGTGAAATGGCATTTAAAAAAAGTTTTTAAAATCCAAATCGCCACTGTGATCACCATGCACTGGCACATCCCCCGCTGCCCAACCTGTATCAACTCTCCACTGCAGCTGCTGCTGCCAAGCACCTTCCCACAGTCATTTGTTGAACTTGTCATAGTTCCCCAATCTTCTTTCCAGCAAATCTGTTCCCAGTCCCCACAACCCAAACTTTTCTATCCCTGGTTTATTTTGCCCTGAAAAGAAAACTAAAGCCTTCACATCCAGAGGTTCATTAACAGCACTAGATGCAGCATGTGCTGTGCTGTTGTGCTATCAGTGGGCTGACTGCTTCCCTTTTCAGACTTGGCTTTCTGTTTCTGTGTACAGAAGTAAACACAGCAACTATTTCACAAATACCAGTATGAATTGCCTTCATTTATAAGTGAAACTCCCATTGTGTACATCTGGCTTCTCAAGAATTAGGCAGCTTATGATCAGGATCGCAAATCCAGAATTAGCCACCTGTATTCTTTCTTTTCCACATTGAAACACTTTTCTCACGCTCCCCAACTCTTTTGAAACTGACACCATTAAAACTTAACCAAAACTATCGGTCACAGACTAAAACAGGAAGAGAGAACTGTGTGTGTGTGTGTGTGTGTGTGTGTGTGTGTGTGTGTGTGTGTATGTGGGGGGCGGGAGAGCAGCACCTTTTCACAGAGAAACAGTAAAATCATTTATCAGCAGCACCACCTACTGGCGAAAGCGGAATTCTTTTTTTCTTCATATACCTCCACATTGATAAATGAACTGAAAATGTAAACAAAATGCCTTTTTTAATCTTTTTTTATATAATAAAAAACAAGCCATTGTATAATAGCAATAATGCACTCCAGGGTGTGGATCGTGCTGGGCTAACCTCACTTCTGGCGCATTGGATGCACTCGGCCTGTGGCCTCGTACCCAACCGCCCCAAGCATGAGGTTATCCCAGCACGACTCATACCCTTTTATGCATTATTGCTTAAGTATAGACCTTCAATAAGAGCCTAGACAAATTCCCACTTATCACTGGAATCACAGGATACCTTGATTACGTATAGGAAACCCTGTACATGAATGAATGTTTTACAGTTATTTATTCCTGCTTATAACATGGGGGTGGACACAATGGACCTAGAGTCTCCTCTGTCCTTAAATTATTTTGTACTGCATGTTACTGCATCTCTCAGTTCAGATATATAGCAACATATCATCTGGGAGATAGAATCAGACCAGTTGTCTATCAGGGACATCCTCTGACATCTGAGGCTGGATATGGGTGGAGGTTGTTAATTTATTTTGCACAAGACTGTTTTATTGTCTATGCTTACAATTGTAAGTAATTTTTTAATTTTATAATAACTAAAAATACCTTTACTGAATTTTATGACTGAGTCTGGAGTGCTGGATTCTCATTTTTTGTTACATCCTCTGACCTCACAGGAGTCACACCTAAATGATTAAAACTTTTGATCAAAATATTGTGCTTGTCCATTGATTTATTTGTCATTTTATCCAGTGATATTCTGATCCAGCAGAAACAGTCAAGCCTAACTTTCAAAGTAGCCACATTCACAAGTTTTAAAATCTATAATCCTGCTTCTACAGCTTCCTCTGGCAGCCTAGTCTACAGGTTCATCAAGCTTTCAAAAGAAATATGTTTCCAGATATTTCTCTTTATCCTGCCCCCCCCCCACACACAGCCTTAGTGTGTGCCCTCTAGTTCTATTATGACGTACTATTTCAACACGGTTTCCACTGGTCCATGATTCAAGCCCATTTTGAATTGTGTACACAGTTTAACATGTCTACACTTCTCTTCTCCAGTGCTCCAATCACTCTTCATAATGTAACAAAGCCCTTGGAACAATCAAAGGATTTCCGAGGCCCCCTCCTATACTGTTTCTACCACTCTAATAACATTGTGGTGTTTTTTTTGTAAAAACTGGCAAAACTGAATAGAAAATGCAGTGTTTTGGAGTTATCATTGCCCTATTTTTAGGTTTCTGCATAGGATTTGTTACAATCCAGAACACCAAGCTTGTGTATTACTTCCTATTAATGGCATAAATGTGACTAAAGAAGTTGAGATATCATACTGACCAAGCCAGACACCAAGGTGTTCAAAGTATGGAGCTTCGTCCAGTAGAGAGTCATCCAGTCATGAAGAAAAACAGTGGTCCCCTTCATTTACACCAGTCAGTTAAACCAGTCAATTACCAGTCTTTGGTTATCCAGTGGACCCCATCCCTTATCACAGTCAGTTAATATTCCTTGGTGATCCAGTGGACCCACTTCCATACACCTTGCACCAGTCAGTTAACACTTCCTGGTGGTCAAGTGAATCCTCCATCACTCATCCATGTTCTCCGCACATGCCTTATTTGCTGTTCAGTCCCACATTGATCTTGTACTCCCAACATCTGTACACAGCAGGCTCACAGTTCCGACACCTATACTGCCTGCCTTAAACAGTTCTTAGAGCAGAGGACCTCAAAAACATCTGTGTCTGTTGTATTGGGGATGTTATGCTTTGTGTATTGGAATGCAAGCCATTAACCCCACCCCTTCTGTGCACAACCACTTTGACATACACTGACGAAGAAGGGGAGTGCACCCCCTTTGAGCATAGCTTGTGGGTGTTGTAGGCAGGGAACTGTAGTACCACTGGGCCAATGGCTCAAAATGCCCCAAAATGGGTGGCCAAAAAGTGTAGCCGCTAAGATGTGCTGCTGGCCACACACTATTTTTTCAACAATGAGGAACAAAGTACGAAACAGTGCTGAGTGCACCTACACAAACAGTGTGCCTCACTAATGCAGTTGCTTTCATTGTGCCCACTGGCCCCATACAGTAGAAGAGAGTGACACATAGCAATTGGGTTTCTCAGCTGGTAATCAAAATCATAAAAAGTCTGAATCTACCTCTACTCACAAGGAATCCCAGAGAATGGTGTAAGGAAAGCCAGATAAATCCATCACCTTCTCCACCACAAGCATGCGAAGCACAAAGACATACTCATTCTCATACCCATCTCCCTGCAACACAGAGAGAGAGCAAAAGAGCTAGAAGAATCCATCATGCCCCCAACATGAGCACTTCTTATGCTCATGAGGAATAGAATGGGTGACATGCACACCATCCTCATTCTCCTTGCAACAGGAATAAAACATGCAACTTTATGCTTGCCCCCCCTTCCGGCAAAACCATACCTTTTGCATGTCTGCATCACCAAACAAAGCTATTTGAAATGCAGCTTACATGCTGCTTGTGGGCATACCTGTCCCCAAACAAACAACACTTGCATACCTGCCCCCCCCAGCAGAAACCACGCCGCTTGCATACCTGCCCCCAAACAAAGGCATTTTGAATGTAGTATACACGTTGCTTGCACTATAAAAATTAACATGCTGCTCATGTTTGATACATGGAGGAATGGGCAAGACATAACTTTTCCGAGGCCATTCAGTGGCTGCACAAAAAGCTCCCACTGGTCACATGCAGCCACAGCAGCCACATTAGAGAAATGCTGCACTAGGCATACCAGACAACTGCTGCTCTAACAATTTCACTGCTCCAAGGACTTCTACAGTTTTATTTTGTTTCCTGCAGCTGTTGAAGAGAGAACTCTAAGTACTACAGCACTGGGTAAGTTCTCACAAAGGATATCACTGCAGGGTTGGCACAAGTTCAGATACAGTAAAGTATCTCCTTGGTGCTCTCCAAGTTAAAGTTACAATCAAAATAAAACCTCAGACCTCTTTTCTAACACAGTGTCCACACTGAAGGCCAGATTAACTGGTGTAGGAGCACCATACTGATAGCCCTCATGGAGCCTTTAGCTT
The DNA here is from genome assembly GCA_016271365.2 of Neoceratodus forsteri. Taxonomy (NCBI): domain Eukaryota; kingdom Metazoa; phylum Chordata; order Ceratodontiformes; family Ceratodontidae; genus Neoceratodus; species Neoceratodus forsteri. The sequence continues at coordinate 155,068,170 of CM057451.1, forward strand.
TTTTCTATTAATTTCTTTGTGATACTGCTTTCTTTTGTTTTGAATTTGTTTTTATTCAATTATAAACTAAACGTAGCCAAACAGCCAGACAATTAATGATACAAAAAATGTAGTCACCATTAAAATGCAGCTGTTTATCACTTTCCCAGGTAAAGGTCCCAAAACATTCTAGCTCAAAGATTCTATTACAGTACAAAAAAATTAACTTCATTTAAATAGCATTGCTATATTTTTTGAAATGTTTTATTTACGATGAGTAATGTGCTTTGAGCAGGTCCTTTACTCATTTTGAAAACATTGAGCATCCATGCGGCTCCACCACCAGGCAATTATCTCTCAATAAAAAAACAACCCACACATCATATCCATTTCTAAAGTAAGGAACATGTTCCCAACGTCTTCTAGTTATTGCTGACATAGCCTTTTGTCTGCAAACATCAGTATTTATTATGAATGGAACATTAGATAGCATTAAATTATTCAGAGTATCATGTTTCCATTTCTGCAAATAATGATCCCTCCTGATTTGATTTTATTACTGTTTCTGAGGGTCTACTGTCTACGAATCTACGAAACTGTCTACAAATAGCTTTGCTTACTGTACACTTTGGTCATGTAAATCAGATGCAAGTGAATTGAGTCACCCCAGGCTAGAGGCCATTACTCCTAGACCTACTGTGCACATGTTTAAATCTGGTGCTGCATACTCCAGTCAGTCAAAATGTTGAGATGTAAATGAGGTCATGTTTATCATAATTGGTTTAAAATGGAAAATGTGTGTGTGTGTGTGTGTGTGTGTGTGTGTGTGTCAGAGATTGGTAAACCTAATCTGAAAAATGCTTGCAGGTTTTTGGGTTGTGCAAGAGGTGTTCAATAGGGACAGGAGAAGCCAGTTCCAAGAAAATTGTTTGGATGTTTGCATTTTAACGCCGAGGTCTGGATTGTCACAATGTCTTCTTTGTTGGCTATAGGCCCCACAAACCAATGCTTTTTTTGTTTGCTTGTATGTGCATGCATGAAGCAAACATATTATTAGAGTAGCAGGTTTCAGAAGTGTGTCACTGTTGCATCACATGCAGCTCAGGCTACAGGAGGTTTATCAGTGATAGGCCAGTGTTCAGCGTGGCTGATCATGATATTGTTCTGCTACCAGATGGGTGGAAACTTCATGTAGTTGAAAGGATCGAGTCACACCTATCATAGTGTGACTGGATTCTTTCATTTACAAGAGTGGCCAGCTGAGTGGCATAATTATCAGCCTGCCCCCCATCCCAATATTAGTGGCCAATGCCCATCTTGGGCTCAGCCCCACTCAGAGCATGAGAGATCCCCAGTCCTATATTCATCATCCTTCTCCCCACCATCGCCACCATTGTGACACTGGGTTGCCAGTCCCTAGTGTCATCCTGTTATCACAAAGTATTTTTTTATATTTGAAACCTGAAAAGTAGAAAATTGTACATCAATGTTTTTTTGTGGCTGATGACCCTTCTGAGATCCCACCCCATGTCTGATATTTGTCACCCACAACAATGTTGACACTAGGGTGCGTAAACACCAGTGTCACCCTTGGGTCATCACAATGTCTTTTTATTATTTTAAAACTGAAAAGCTGCAAACTGTCCATCAATATTATTTGGCACTTTGCCAACCAAACCCACTCGCACCCACTCCCCTGACCCCACATTCAGCACCCACCACCCCGGTACACTCCACACTCCTCACTTTCAAAAAAAGAAAGCCTAATGCTGAAAATTAACTCTACAAGGAAAACATGTCCTTCTTCTTCATCACCAACTGGGAACTGAAGACACAAGGTAAGTGCGATCAATGTATTTTCGATGCGTTTTGAGATTTTATTCATAACTTTGTCATTTATTAATATTTTTTTCACCAAATTTCCAACATCGCCTTTTTGGACCCCATCTCATGAACAAGGTAGGTGACATTTTTCAAATCTAGACAGAAAGGTAGTTTTGCAGTCACTCCATGAAATCAACTTTTTGGCAGGCTTTGAAAACTTCCACCTACTGTGTCCATGAGGTGGGGTCATTGAAAGACTATGCTGAAAATTTGGTGAACAAATATGGTAAAATGACCAAGTTATGAGTGGACTTTGAGTAACAACACTGAAAGTGAAACTACAAACAGTGACCCTAGGAGTTGGAAATTCAAGGGTAAATCACAATTTCATCACACACCTTCAGCAGCCATACTTACATTTCAGGAAGTACAGTATACGAGAGGTACATGGAGAGACTGTTCAGTAATTTACCTACTATAGAATTTAATAATATGTCCAGGGATGATATAGTTGCTCTAGATTTGCTAAAAAAATGATCCCACCATTGTTATCAAGCCAGCTGATAAGGGCAGCACTGTGGTTGTCCAGAATACAGATGATTGTAACAGGGTTACATGGCTAATAATAGAGACCCCTTTTACTTTTCTCTGTTCTACAAGTCTGTTGCAACAGCACATTTATTTATTCTTTCCTTTCTACACTTCTCTCACCCTTTCTATTCCCCATTAAATGGGAAGGCCACCTGTTTAATGTTCTGTCTGTCTCTGAAACCTTTATTGTGGTCTCCAATTTAAAAGGCTGTAATCCTCCTGTTTATTTCGCTTCCTGACAGTGCGCACTCATCTTCTCGAATGCTCGCACTACTTCCAGCACGCGTGTGTGAACGTTGAGGTAGCGAGTCTGCAGTGGACAAAGAAGAAAATAGAAATAAACCCTAACAAGTCAAAATGAGGAATATCCAAAATAGCAGGAAGCAAGCTGAAATCTAAAGCATAGTCATTAAAGGTAGTTCTGCCCTTCGGATGAAAATACTCCCGCTTTTGGAATGTAACCTCCTGGTATGCACTTGTTAACCCCCCCAGCCTAAGCTCCATATCTAAGTACTGTGAAAAGTTAAGCAGTAGCCCCAGAGAAAATTAAGCAAATAAAATAGAAACCCCCTTTTTGTGATACATATGTGCCTTAAAAAAACAATGAAGGAGGTGTCAAATAAAGTTTTATACTGTAGCGAGTGGGGCTTAGCAAACACTGTGTAGCACTTCAGCTCTGCTCAAATGCTCATAGAAAATAAATTATGTAGAAACCTACTTTGTATAAGGTGGACCCATTTATTGAGAGATGAAAGTAGATATGTAAGAATGATTTATTTTTGTTTTACCTCCACAGCTTTCTCTGTGTTCCTTGTTATAGCATTCTGACCCTTGACTTCAGGACTCCCTCTGTGCATTCTCTGTTTGTCCTAAGAGCCGGCCGGCCAAATCAAAGCTAATTTTATACAGAGAATGTGTGGGAGGAGCCTGTAGATCGTGGAGACAGCCCTCATTTTCTTTAAAAACTGTTAAGGTGTGACAATTTTCATATCTAAAGGTTCCCAGTTTTTTTGTAGATACTTAAACTTGTCTTTAAATATGACAGAGTGCAATAAAGCTCAACTAATAAAGAGTTTGTCTTGTAAATATGGACAAAGGGAGGGTCTTCCCTTGTCACATGGTGATATAGTACTATATATGTAAGGATTTGACTATCTGTAGTCAGTTCGTCTTGCAGGGCTCAGCAGGGAGCTGACCATATCCCTAGTGTTTTCTAGTGGAAAGTCGCTTGTGTATTTTATGGACTTATGGAAACATTGTTTATTTAATGGGAGAAGCTATCCTCTTTTATTTTCTTTGTTGAACAGTTCGCATATATTTTGTTTTGTTTTTTCCCCTCTGGCTGAATAAAGCTGATTTATTTTAATTTATTCAAACTGGTGTCTGAGTCTGAATCCCATGATCCTACCACACTGGTGACAGAAGTGGGATGCTCCAAGACTGTGTCTAGTGGTCTTGGGGACCAGAATATCGGACAAGGTATTCAGGACACCTGAAGATGGAGCAAACATCTACCAGTTCCTCAGTTACCAGCCAACCTACATCTGAGGGTGTGCGGACTTACAAGATGACTGAGATAACACAAGAACCTTTGTGGACTGGTTTGCCAGATGTGAAGAGATAGGAGACAAAGAGAGAGGATAAGGACAAAGAGGAAGGTGCTACAGCTGCAGAGAGCCATGTGCCTGAAGAGAGACTCCCTGAGGAGACGCAGGATCTTCTGAAGTGGTTATGTACCTAACAGCTGGATTTAGAGAGGCAACGGGAATATGATCATGTACAAAATGAAGCACAATGGACAGATAAGCTACGAGCCATCCAATCAATAGGTATGGCTAGAACACTGGTATCAAGAGAGGTGGAGGGACCAAAAGACATTAAACTCTCTAAACTGACGGAAGTTGATGACATCGAGGCCTATATAACAACTTTTAAGAGGGTAGCAGAAGCCTGCAAATGGCCTAAGGAACAATGGGTAGTGAGATTAGCTCCATATTAGTCTGGAAGAGCTCAACTTGCTTAAAGCTATATCAATAGCAGACATGTTAATGGTTATGAATATCTGAAACAGGCAATACTTAAATGTTATATTAGCGTGGAGACTTATCGGCAGAGATTTCGAACCTACAGATATCATAATGCAGATTCACCCCAAGAAGCTTATACCCGCTGCAGGATTTGTGTTACAGATGGTTACAGCCAATGTCAAAGACCATAGAACAAGTGATGGAAGCTATTATATTGGAACAATTTATGAAGATATTACCACAAGAAGCCCAAATGTGGGTGAGGGAACATCGCCTGGAGACATCACAGAAGGCCATCAATTTAGCAGAAGATTATATAACTGCTAGATCGTCTAGAACAAAAGGCCACTATGGAACACGAGGACCCTCACCCACGGTAAGACCCTTTTCTTCTACTACTTCTGACACTGCTACTAAAACTCGGGGAACTATAAATAATACTACAACAGAGCCTATCAGATCAGGGAAGAGCCAGAACCCAAACATTATCTGCCATGAATGCCAGGGAAAAGGGCACATTGCTAGATATTGCCCCTGCAAAAAGAAAGAGTATTCTCATCTAGCTCTGGCCAACTGGGGTCAATATGTGATTATGGTACATTTAAACAGAAAAGAAATGCCTGCACTCTTAGACTCTGGCAGTAAACAGACACTGGTACAAGCATTTTTGATGCCTTATGAAAAGAATGAGAGCACAACCAGGGTCACATGCATTCATGGGGATATTCATACCTATCCAGTGCAGCGTGCCACTCTGGGGGTACATGGACAGGTACAATAACTGGAATTCGGATTGGTACCCAACCTTCCTGTGCCTCTGGTAATCGGACATGACTATCCAGAATTTGACACCCTTATGCCTAAAAACTGTAAAGTAGTTGTTGTCACCACTAGGGCACAAAGCCAGCAGGCCTCATCATTGACTCAAATGTTCCACTTTGATGATGATATTTTTCACAGCCCTGGAAAAGATAGAAAGTCAAAACTGGCAAGAAGAAGAGAAAAATCATTGTGGAACTGTAAGAAGGACAGTGTATCCAATATGGACAAACAGAATATACATGAAATGTTTAGAACTGAACAAAGTGAAGATACAACATTGCATTCTTGTTTTTCGCAGGTGGTGAAAGCAGATAGCATGACAGAGTATCCTAGATATGTAATTGATGAACACCTGTTGTATAGAGAATGTAAACATCCTAAGATAGGGCTGGTAATAGAACAATTGGTGGTACTGTCTCAATACAGGGAGCAATTAATATTCTTAGCCCATGATGTTCCTATGGCAGGCCATTTGGGTAGGGATAAAACCCTAAGTAGATTGTTATACAGGTACTTCTGGCCAGGAATCCATGAACAAGTCTTGACATATTGCAGCAGTTGTTCTGAGTGTCAGAAGGTAGCAGATATTGCCAAGATGGACTAAGTACCCTACAGCCACTTCCATTGATCACCAGACCATTTGAACTTGTGGCTATGGACATTGTAGGTCCATTACCTAGAAGCAGTAAAGGGAACCGATTCATCCTGGTAATATGTGATTACACCGCCCACTACCCTGAGGCGATTCCCTTACAAAATGTTATGACCCCTCGCATAGTAGATGAATTATTAAAGATCTTTAGTAGAAGGGGGGTGCCCAAAGAAATATTGACAGACAGAGGTAGTAATTTCCAGTCATGCTTATTGGCCCGCCTCCACCAGTCTCTGGGTATTGGAACTTTATACACATCTCCATATCACCCTCAAACCAATGGGTTGGTGGAGAGGTTCAATAAAACAATGAAAAAAATGTTAATGAAAATTTGTGAAAGAGTAAGGAAGGCCATGGGATGTACAGTTGCCTTTTTTAATGTTTGCCTACAGGGAGGTACCACAATCCTCTACTGGGTTCTCTCCGTTCGAATTACTCTATGGGAAAAATCCCAGGGGGCCCTTGGATATTATCAAGGAACAGTGGGAAGGAATGAAGGGCATGGAGGGCACACCACCATTACAGTACGTTACTCAATTAAGGGAGAGATTTAAAAAATATATTGATTTAGCACATCAGTATAACCAAGGAAAGCAAATAGCCCAAAAACAATCTTATAACAGAGGGGTGGGCCATAAAGACTTACAACCTGGGGATAAAGTACTGTTACTATTACCCTCTACAGACAGCAAACTAACCATGAAATGGCAAGGTCCCTATGTAATTCAAAGGCAGGTTGGGTCTCTAAACTTTGAAGTTGATGTTCCTGAAAGAAGGAAAAGGTTGCAGATTTACCATACCAACCTATTAAAGAAATGGCAGGAGAGAAAACTGTCCCCTGTATTATTTGTATACCCCGAACAAATTAATTCTGAGCTAGAACAAGCCTATCAAAGGTTAGAAGGCAATCAGGGATATGAGACAGTGAATATAAACCCAGAATTGGACACTCCAAAACAGAGGGCACTAAACAACATCTTAGATTCTTATCAGGGGCTGTTCTCCTGTCAACCTGGGAAGGCCTTGGGAGTAGAACATCATATCTACCTAAATCAGGGGACACCTATCAGGCAAAAACCCTATCATCTACCAGAGAAGGTACGGGGTGAGGTTATCAAAGAACTGGAGAAAATGCCGGCACTTGGAGTAATAGAATCATCCACTGGTGAATGGGGGTCACCAATGGTTGTGGTTGAAAAGAAGGAATGGGGCATAAGGTTATGCCTAGACTTCTGCAGTCTCAATGCTATCTCAAAATTCGATGCATACCCTATGCCTCGAATTGATGACATTATTGATCATCTAGGGAAGGCCCAATATATTAGTACCCCGGACCTTACAAAGGGGTACTGGTAAATACCCCTTGACCCCCTAGCCAAAGACAAAACAGCCTTCAGCACCCCACTAGGACATTTTCAGTTTAAGACCATGCCTTTTGGGCTCCATGGGGCACCGGCCACGTTCCAAAGGTTTATGGACAGTATACTCAAACCACATATGGACTACAGTGCTGGATACCTGAATGATGTGATAGTGTTCAGTCCCAGTTGGGAAGATCATTTACATCATCTGAACCAGGTCCTGGAAGCCATTGCCCAGGCAGGGTAACAATAAATCCTACAAAATGTGCTCTGGCCATGAGGGAAGTTAAGTTTTTGGGGTTTAGGATAGGATACGGGCAGGTAAAACCAGACGCGGGCAAGGGATGCCTGTACACAGCCCCATTCTTTTCCAACATCATGTAAGATCTTTCTTAGGCCTTGCTGGATATTATAGGTGTTTTGCAACTAATTTTTCAACCATAGCAAGCCCTCTGACAGATCTGACAAAGAAAAATAATCCAACTAAGGTGAAATGGACACCAGCTTGTGAAGAGACTTTCTGCACCATAAAAGGATACTTATGTGCCTCCCCTGTACTTAGGAGCCCTGACTTTAGCCTACCTTTTGTTGTATAGACTGATGCCTCCAACACAGGAATAGGAGCCGTATTAACTCAAATAGTCGAGGAGGAGGAGCATCCTGTAATTTACATTAGTAGGAAGTTGCATACAAGGGAAATCAAGTATTCAACTATTGAAAAGGAATGCTTGGCACTAAAATGGGCGATAGAAACCTTAAAAAGTTATCTTTGGTGTGGCAGATTTTGAAGTATGGACAGACCATAACCCTCTATGTTGGCTTCAAGCCATGAAGGAAAAGAATCCTTGGATCATGCGATGGTACTTGGCGTTACAGCCGTACAAATTCACCATCAAACACAGATCCAGTTCTGCTAATAAGAATGCAGATTTTATGTCTTGGTATGGAGCAGGACTAAATGACCCTAATCAGGTAGAAACAGACCTTGGGGTAATGAAGATAGAGGTATCAGAGTATGATCTTTGATACCACATTATTTTCTGATTTTTGGTTTTGAATAGGGACCTCGAGGTGGAGCTTCAGAGAGTGGGAGGGCTGCAGCTCCATTTCTCTTCTGAGAGATCTGTTTGTCTACTACCTGCTTAGGGAATTTTTCTCTAGTTTTCTGAAAACCTTTATATGGGGGGTTTCCACTTAGGTGGGAAGGAATATGTAACAGGGTTACATAGCTAATAATAGAGACCCCTTTTACTTTTCTCTGTTCTACAAGTCTGTTGCAACAGCACATTTATTTATTCTTTCCTTTCTACACTTCTCTCACCCTTCCTATTCCCCTTTAAATGGGAAGGCCACCTGTTTAATGTTCTATCTGTCTCTGAAACCTTTATTGTGGTCTCTAATTTAAAAGGCTGTAATCCTCCTGTTTATTTCGCTTCCTGACAGTGCGCACTCGTCTTCTCGAATGCTCGCACTACATCCAGCACGAGTGTGCGAACGCTTAGGATAGCGAGTCTGCAGGACAAAGAAGAAAATAGAAGTAAACCCTTACAAGTCAAAACGAGGAAACTCCAAAATAGCAGGAAGCGAGCTGAGATCTAAAGCAGAGTCAGTAAAGGTAGTTCTGCCCTTCGGATGAAAATACGCCCCCTTTTGGAATGCAACCTCCTGGTATGTGCTTATTAACCCCCAGCCTAAGCTCCTTATGTAAGTACTGAGAAAAGTTAAGCAGTAGCCCCAGAGATAATTAGGCAAATAAAATAGAACCCCCCCTTTGTGATGCATATGTGTCTTAACAAAACAATGAAGGAGGTGTAAAATAAAGTTTTATACTGTAGCGAGTGGGGCTTAGCAAACACTGTGTAGTGCTTCAGCCCTGCTCAAATACACATAGAAAAGAAATTATGTTGAAACCTACTTTGTATAAGGTGGATCCATTTATTGAGAGATGGCAGTAGATATGTAAGAATGATTTATTTTTGTTTTACCTCCACAGCTTTCTCTGTGTTCCTTGTTATAGCATAGAAACATAGAATTTGACGGCAGATTAGGACCGTTTGGCCCACCCAGTCTGCCCATTTCCCTACCTACTGGATAAGCTGCAGATCCTAGTTAACCAGCAGCCTACTTCTTCCTACCCCCAATCCCTAGAATTGCCTTATGACTGTCTCATGCATGCTTGAATTCCACCACTGTTTTAGACTCCACTACTCCTCCGGAAGGCCGTTCCACGCTTCCACAACCTCTCTGTGAAAAAATACTTCCTTAAATACCTCTGAGCCGCCCCCCATCTTCAAATTGTGCCCCCTGTTCTTGCACACCTCTTTTTTTGAAAGATGCTACCCTCTTGGACTTTGTTGATTCCCTTGAGGTACTTGAAAGTTTCTATCATGTCCCCCCTCTCCCTCCTTTCCTATAGGCTATACATATTAAGTGCCTTAAGTCTGTCTTCATATGTCTTCTGGTGAAGACCCTGCACCATTTTAGTTGCCCTCCTCTGGACAGCTTCCATCCTGTCTATGTCTTTGCGGAGATTGGGTCTCCAGAACTGCACGCAGTACTCCAGATGGGGTCTGACCAGCTGTCTGTACAGAGGGATAACAACTTCCTGTTTTCTACTGGTGATGCCTCTCCCTATGCATCCCAGTATCCCCCAGCCCTCCTTGCTGCCCTCTCACATTGCTTGCCCACCTTTAGGTCATCTGATATGACTACCCTCAGGTCCCTTTCCATTTTGTTGTTGTTAGTATCTCACCCCCATTGTGTACTCTTCCCTGGGTTTTTGTTTCCAGGTGCATTACTCTTGCACTTCTTAGCATTGAATCTAAACTGCCATACATTTGACCATTCATCTAACTCTGCCAAGTCCCTTCTCATCCTTTCCACCCACCTTGTGCATCAACTCTGTTGCAGATCTTTGTGTCATCTGCAAAGAGACATACTTTTCTTCCAGTCCCTCTGCAATGTCGCTCATAAAGACATTGAAGAGGACCGTCCTAATACTGAACCTCTGGTACCCCACTAGTAACCCCCTTCTTCAGAGTGGACTCCATTTTCTATTACTCGTGTCCTATTCTCCAGCCAATTCTTTACCCAGGCTGTCATCTTGGGACCCACCCCAGGCTGGCTAACTTGTATATTAATCTTTGTGGGACTGTGACAAATGCCTTGCTAAAGTCTAGGTAGGCCATGTCCACAGCCCTCCCTGATCTACTACTTTGGTCACCCAGTCAAAGAAATCTATCAGATTCGCCTGGCATGACCTTCCCGCTGTGAATCCATGCTGCCTTGGGTCCTGTGCCTCTGGCCTCTAGATACTTGACAATTCTTTCCTTCAGAAGTGATTCCATCATTTTCCTATCACTGAGGTTAAACTAACAGGTCTGTAGTTTCCTGCTTCTGCCTTGTCTCCCACTTTTGTGAAGGGGAATCACATCTGCCCTCCTCCAGTCCTCGGGTACCACCCCATCCTCCCATGATTTGTTAAAGAGGGTAGTCAGTGGTGTCACTAGTTCTACCCTTAGTTCTTTTAAAATTCAGGATGAATCCTATCAGGCCCCATTGCTTTGTCCACCTTCAGTTTTAAGAGTTCTTCATAGCCCTTTCTTCTGTAAATGGCTGGTATCAACTTCTGTATCCAGTGTTTCTACTGTTTGTTTTAGGTACCTCCCTCTTCATTTGTAAATACTGAGCAAAAATATTTGTTTAGTATCTCTGCCTTTTCACAGTCACCCTCTGCCCCCTCCCTTTGTTAAGCCTCACTATCCTCCCTTGGTCTTCCTTCGCTTCCTGATGTACCTATAAAAGGTTTTATCCTTCTTAACTGAGTTGGCTATCTTTTCCTCGGTTTGGGCCTTTGCTGTTCTGACTGCCTTCCCAGTTTCCTTTTGCTTTAACTGATACAGTTCTCTGTCCTGCTCCTTCTGTGATTCCTTGTACTTCCTGAATGCTCTCTTTTTCTTGAACCTTCACTGCCACTTCCTTTGAGAACCATAGTGGTTCTTACATTGTTTTGTTTTGTTTATTTGCTTCACACAAAGGCTTGTTACCTCTGTGATGGCAGTTTTTATTATTCCCCATTGTTCTTCCACCCCTCCTTCTTTCCCATTTGCTAGTGCATTTCTTAGGCACTCACCCATTTTGGCAAAGTCAGCCCTCTTAAAGTCCATTACTTTTGCCTTTGTATGGCTTGACTCTATTGCTGTGTTTATTGAGAACCATACTGTTCGATGGTTGCTAGTTCCCAGATGGCTACCCACTTCTACATCTGTGATCCTCTCTCCATCTCCATTTGAGAGAACCAGGTCTAAGATTGCTCCTCTTGAGTGGGCTCCAATACTAGTTGTCTCAAGGCATGCCCATGTAGGGGCATCTAGAATAACCCCACTCTTCAAAGTGGCTGCTGCAACTGCACTCCAGTTAACATCTGGCATATTCAGATTACCCATCAGCAATATCTCCTCTTTCTGCCATTCTAGGTGTATTCTATCATTTCCTTTGTCAATTTCCTCCCTGGAGAAGGGGGTTCAGATACAACCCCTGTGCTATTGTGGTGCCATTGCTCTGTCTCCAATTTACCCACAGTGCTTCTTCTCCTCCCTGTTTACCCTTTTGTTCTGTTGCTTTGATTCCTTCCCTATGTAAAGAGCTACTCCTCCTCCCTTTTTACCCTCCCTGTCCCTCCTGTAGATAGTGTATCCTGGTATGTTTACGTCCCAGTCATGGTTTTGTGTGTACCATGGTTCTGTGACTGCCACGATATCCAGATGTTCCTCCTCCATCAAGGCCACTAATTTAGGAAGCTTGTTACCCAGACTACGGGCATTGGTACTCATTGCTCTCTATTTTTTGATGGCTTTACCTTCTGTTGAAGCATCCCCCACTGACCTTTCTACCTCAGTCTTTTCTCATTTAGTACCCTTGTTTTGTAGGGAGAGGCTGGATTTTCCTGCTGCTTATCAGTGCCTCCCCTTGACTAGTTTAAAGTTTGCCAATTGAAGCATTTAAACCGATTGCTCAAAAGACTTGTTCCCTTCCTGGACAGATGCAGACCATCCTGCCAGTATAGGCTGGTGTCCCTCCAGGTGGAACCCCAGTCCCCAATGAAGCCAAACCCCTGTGCGTCACACCATTTTTTCAACCATTCATTAAACTGCATGGTGCAAAGTACCCTCACCTCACCCATGCCATTGACAGGCAGCACCTCTGAGAAGGATACTGTGTGTGCTACTTGTCTTAGGCCCCTCCCCAACTCTACAAAGTCCTCCTGCACTGCTCTAATCTCATGTTGAGCCAAGTCATTTGTCCCCAGGTGGACACCATGTCCAGCCTCAGACTCCCTTGCAGCTGTTCTGTGATCCTGAGGATGCGCTTCCTGTCCCTCCTGCCATGGCACCAGACAGGCACCTTACTTCAGTTTTCCCTGCTCCCCAGTTCTGTCCCCCTAATAATTGAGTCCCCCACCAGGAGCTGCTTCCTTTCCCTGTGGTGTCCTCTGCCTCCTTCCTGTGGGCCCCTCTTGAGACAGTTGTCCTCAGCCTCCTTAGTCTCCTCTGCAGGTTCATCCATAGGGGAGCTATGCTCCCCCAGAATGGTGTATGGATTGTGGAGTGGAACAACTGACTGGGTGTGCCTCCGTTCCACCATCCTCACCCTCCCTTTGCCCACTGTGGTCCAACTGCTGTGCTTTCTTTGCAACCTCTGAGGTAGTGGTGGTGGCTCTGGTGCTCCCTGGATGGGGGAGGTTCCCTTCCTACTTTCCAGTGTGGCCTGTGGAAAGGTTCCCTTACTACTGTCCAGTGTGGCCTGAAGATGGGCAACTTCCTCCCTCAGGGCAGAGAGTTGTCTGCAAATAGGGCAGCATCTCAGCCTCCATAAAGACTCCCAGAAGACTGCTGCCCCACAGCCATTACATTGCACTACTCCCCACATGTTTATCTACTTTTCTTTTGTGTGTGTGTGTGTTTGTGTGTGTGTGTGTGTGTGTGTGTGTGATTGGTTTGTTATATAGAAATATATACAGTATATATTGTGTATGCTTATATTGTCAGTGCAATGTGCTAGAGAGGATATGACAGTGATATGCACCTTGCCCTCTTGAGGAATTGATGTCAGAACCCCAGGTATAAAGGAACTATTTACAGGGGTGGTGGGTGAGGGTGGGCAGGTTGGGCCTAAACTGTGCCCTCACAAAACAATCAGCTAAAAGCTCTGACCCACCATCTGCGATGAGTGCCTTCCTGTCAGCAAGATGCCCTACACAACAATTTGACAAAGAAAATACCCTGCTAATCAAACAGAGGAAAAATCCAGACATCCAAGTCAGACACAGGTAAACCTCCCCAGCCCCAAAACAGCCTGGTGGTTTGTGCTCTGAAAGCAGTCAGCCCCAAAATAAGTCAGCTGTGCTTTAAACTCTGGAAAACTTCCCTCAGATGTAAGCAAGAGAGATTTGTTGCAGATATCTAGTCCAATATAGTATATCCCATGCAGCTTCTCAGTTGTTTCAAAGCACACCCTGTTACCCAGCTTGGAAGAAGATGGACTTCTGTCTGAAACAGGATCACACCAGTAGTTTATAGTAATTGATCAATGCTGGAATGTTCAAGCCAGAACAATTGGCTGTGATGCAGGTCTCCCTGACTTGTGAAGACAATTTCCCCTGCCTCAGGCTATGTCTGGCATCCAATTACAAACTGCAGCCTTTGCTATTTTAAAGTACACAGCCACCACCAGTAAATATTGCAAAATATATTGATGCAGACTGTCACAGAATACTAGTAGACAGTCCAGTTAGCCACAAAGGAAAATCAAATATGCAGTTATTTCAACCCTTCTGATGATGCTCACAAGATAAGCAGTTTTGAAAACCCCCTTCCTGAATTAAAAACTAAAATAATTAAACACAACGCAATACCAATGTAAGACTGTAAAGTAAGGAAAACTTCCCTCAGATGTAAGCAAGAGAGAGAGATTTGTTGCAGATATCTAGTCCAATATAATATATCCCATGCAGCTTCTCAGTTGTTTCAAAGCACACCCTGTTACCCAACTTGGAAGACCCTCGACTTCAGGACTCCTTCTGTGCATTCTCTGTTTGTCCTAAGAGCCGGCCGGCCAAATCAAAGCTAATTTTATACAGGGAATGTGTTGGAGGAGCCTGTAGATCTTGGAGACAGCCCTCATTTTCTTTAAAAACTGTTAAGGTGTGACAATTTTCATATCTAAAGGTTCCTAGTTTTTTTGTAGATACTTAAACTTGTCTTTAAATATGACAGAGTGCAATAAAGCTCAACTAATAAAGAGTTTGTCTTGTAAATATGCACAAGGGAAGGGTCTTCCCTTGTCACATGGTGATACAGTACTATATATGTAAGGATTTGACTATCTGTAGTCAGTTCGTCGTTCAGGGCTCAGCAGGGAGCTGACCCTATCCCTAGTGTTTTCTAGTGGAAAGTCACTTGTGTATTTTATGGACTTATGGAAACATTGTTTATTTAATGGGAGGAGCTATCCTCTTTTATTTTCTTTGTCGAACAGTTTGCATTTATTTTTTTTCCCCCTCTGGCTGAATAAAGCTGATTTATTTTGGTTCATTCAAACTGGTGTCTGAGTCTGAATGCCACGATTCTATCACAATGATTACATCTTCAAAGTGAAAAGACAGCTTAAAAATTTCGCCTTTTATCAGAGGCTTGAGTCTGATACAGTCACACTGGTTAAATACAGCACAGATGAATACATTGAAGAGGCTTTCTAAAGGGGTGGATTGATAACAATGTTAAAAACGTTCTTACTGAGAAGCATCCAATAAGAGCTACTATCTACATTCTCCCAAAAGCACACAAGGAATTTATAAATCCACTACCCCTGGCTAGGCCCACAGTAAACAGTATTGGATCTATTACTGAACCACTTTCTTAGTACATGGATTTTTACCTTTGCCAATATGTAGAGAATTTGGGGTCCTATATTAAGGACACAGGAGACATTTTGTAGGTACTTGGGGATATTGAGGTTTGCAGGGACTCCTACATGATCACAATGGACGCTTAGTCCCTGTACACCAATATCCCACAGGAAGAGGCATTTGATGGTATTGCCTTCTTTTTGAACTCCAGGAGGAGAACACTGAACCTTCCACAGAACTTTAAACTGCCTGAATTTGTCCTTAAATTCAATACTTTCACATTTCTGGGTGAGTTCTTCCTACAAACAAAAGGGCACAGCTATCGAGGCAACATTTGCCCCCAGCCTAGCAAACCTTTATGTGGGCAAATAGGAGAACAATATTATCAGAGACTCAGGTGTTAATCCCTTCATTCATAAGATAGAACTACACCATTGTTTTACTGTTGAAATTTGTATTGTATGGAAGGGGGACCTGGATAAACTTGAATGTTTTCTGTCTTACTTGCATGCCTGTAATCTGAACTTACATATTACATATAATGCTAGTAAGGAAAGGATTCATTTTTTTAGATTTGTGCATCAGTAAGGATACATGTGGCATCAATACCACAGATATCTACATGAAAAAATGTGACAGGAACAATCTTCTGATGTCATCCAGTTGTCACTTAAGATGTGTGGTCACTAATATCCCCAACGGACAAGTTTTAAGATTACGACCTAACTGCAGTACAGCTGAGGGGTATGATGCAGCAGCTAGGGACCTACAAGAGAGGTTCCAAGAAAGGGGATCTAGTTCCACTCACACTGAAAGCACTTACAGGGAGGTCAGAAGTACACCATGAATTGAGGTTATGGCAAATTGACCAGATAGACAGCAGAATCCAAAGAGACTTAATTTCATAACCACACACTCAGTTCATGCCCCAAAGGTTGGGGATATTCTAAGAAAGACTTAGAACATTCTAAGGGGGAACATGGATCTAAACCAGTACCATAATAGCATCCCGACCTATTTTACAAAAGAGCAGTCACTTTGAGAGATCATGTAGTCCACAGTAGGCAGGCCAGACCTACTGTAAAAACATGGCTGTTCAGTTCCAGTTTGAGATATTTTAAATGTCTGAAGTATACACATTGTTCTGTGATTTCACCAGCAAAAGATTTCACAAGCCCCAATACTCAAAAGATATACCAGATTCATCAGCTCATAACATGTGATACCTCTTCGGTAACATGTATGGCAATGTGAAAGTGAGGGGCATTTTATATAGGCAAGACAAAACATCAGTTTAAGACACGAGTGGGAGAGCACTGCAGGGCCATTAAGAATAATGATTTATCCTGTGTAACGGCACTCTATATAATGAGGGCAAAAACCAGGAATGAACATGGATTCTCTTTCAGGGCAATTGAAAATGTTTTCACTAACTCAAGGGGTGGTGACCATAATAACAGCATCCTTCAAGGAGAGGGGTTTTGGATATTTTTACCCTGAGAGCTTGTTATGCACCTTGTCTTAATGAACACCTAGATATTTCTGTGTATAATAATAAATCAAAGTGAAGTAGATATAGTATTAACACAAGTGTGTTTTCACTTTAAAGAGGTAGCAAATGATGCATGCATAGAGAATTTTGCTACAAGTTACCCGGGCGAAGTTTACTGTCTAACACCTTTTTTAAATGTTTTATTTCAGATATCCAAGCCTTGTCAATTGATTTTAAAAGCTTTGAGGGAGCTCACCTGACGTCAGGTCTTTGTGCCTCCACACATGAAACCATGATATGATGCAGGTCTGAACCTTCATGATTTTCTAATCCTGGCTATCATTTTTTTCTGAGAATTTAGCTCTTTTTAGGTGATTTACTTTCATTTAGTAGTAGTAGTACAAATTTTATTTTTATACAGAAGAAGAAACATGTTGTTTTGATTTTATCAGTTCAGTTAACAAGACAGTCCTGTACACTATCTAAGTTTCACAGAAAATAATAAATACAGTTATAAAATACTACAAATTTAACATACAGACATTTACCAAATATAGTTAAAACAGGCAGTTGGTGACCAAATTATAAAATGGGGGGGAAGGGTAGAAGTACAAGAGCACAGAAATTACCTCATACAAGTACATGTATGAACACAACACTTACTTAATGCCCTAACAAATGTTTTGTGATTTTGCTCAGTTTGTACTGGGGGTGGAAGTGTATTCCAATATAAGGAAGTTTGGGATGTCAATGTTCTGTCTCCAAACCTACTGTTTCATTTATTCGGATAAATCTTATTTTGATGTATAATTCTAACCGGGCATTTCCTGATAGCAGATCCCCTAGTTGTTAACAGTTAAGAAATACTGTGGTTTAAATTATTCGTTTTATATTTGTGAATAAAGGTTAATCAATTTTTCTTATAATCTAAATCAAGGGGTAGCCAATCTAATCTAGCCATTAAAGTGCAATGGTGGGTTCTGAAGTCATAGCACAGGACATACCCTGCAACCCTATAGTAATGTTTGTCTAATGTATTTAATAATTGTTTATTTACTTACCTGTAATTACATTCACCATACTTGAGTACTGGTAATATAAGATGTTCCGCAATCTTTTTTCTATCCTGTAGCTTCAGACATCTAGTTGTCCTTTTCAAAGCTCTCATTTCTTTATTTAACTTGGTAATAGTCATTTCTATATGTCCATTAAAGGTCAATAAAGAATCAAACTTTTCCCCTCAAATAACAATAAGTAGTTACATATTCTATTAGAATTTATTTAAGTGTGTATATTTGCAAATTATGAGAATGTTTATGTTTATTGGGAACAAAGTGCATTAATTTAGTCTTATTTGCATTCATTATTAGCTGTGACCTGGTGAACTACTCCTGTACCCTGGTAAAGTCTACCTGGAATTTTCTGTGGAGATCCACCAAACCATATCCAGATGCCACTATAGCAGTATTGTCTGCATATAGCCTAATGGCTGTATGTTGGATTACTGATGGCAATTCATTATTAAAAATCAAGAACAAGAGGGGTCCTAAAATGACCCCTGTGGAACACCCCTCTGAATAGCCCGAGGTTCAGAGAGATGCCATTGTACTTACACCCACTGAGAATGGCCAGTTAAATAGCACATAAACCAAGTTAGTGGATCCCCAGAGAAACCTAGGCCCACCAACCTCCTATATAGGATTAAGTGGTTCACCAGATCAAAAGCCTTAGAAAGATCCACAAATACTACTGCTTTTTCCTTTCATTCATTTAGAGATGTACAAATCAGGTCATTAAATTTGACCAAAGCTGATGCAGTTGAAAAACCCTTTTGGAATCCTGACTGATAGCATGTAAGTACGTCATGTTTATCCAAGTATTCCCCCATTTGTTTATTTACTAATCTTTCCAAACATTTGGAGTGAATGGGCAAAATTGCAATAGGGTGATAATTATTTGGAGATGTCTTATCACTGCCTTATAAATAGGCATTATTTAAGTAGTTTTCCAAGAGGTAGGAAACTGACCTGATTGCAAACTGCAATGAAATATAGATAAAATTGGAAGGGCTGTGTAAGGAGCAGCTATTTTTAGAAAATGTCCCTCTAAATGATCTAGGCCTGCAGGTTTATATGGATTTATTTTTAATAATTCCTTTTTCACTTCTAATAGTGTTAATAACTTGGATCTAAAGGGAGGATGCTGAGTGAGAAGTTTTCTTTCTAACTCAGTAACATCAGTTATCCCGGTATTACCTAATAACCACAAATCAGGAAGATCTATAAAGAAATCATTTAAAATATTTCAGCCCAAACTAGGGACATCTGTTATAACATCTTTTGCCCTTATATTTATATTTTTCTGTCCCCCTTGTCCTCCAGAATTGTACAAATGTTTTACAGTATTCCAGAATTTTGGGGGATCTACATTATGGTTTAACTTGTTATGGTAATAATTTGTTTTTGCCTTTTTAGTTAGTCTTATACACTCATTTCATTTAATTTTAAAGAGTTCCCAGCCTGAGGCCATTTTTGACTTTTTTAGCTTTTCTTTCCAAACTCTATATTTAACCTGGATTATTTTTAGCAATTTTTTAGTTATCCGTGGAAATTTAGGCAAAGTGCTAGGTTTCCGTTTAATCTTTGGAGCATGTATGTCACAAATTTTTTGAAAGCTATCAGTAAAGTACTCAATAGCAAGATCTAAGTCTGGTATTAAAGAGCACCTTTCCCATTTCTCTGATTTTATACTTTCCAGAAATTTGGATTCAGAAAAATGTCTCATGTCTCAGTTCCAGTTTTGCTTTAAATGTTCTTGGGATCTTCCTACCTGATAAGTAGGAAAAGTAACTGAGACAGGATTTTGATCACTGAAATGAGGGGGCCAAATACCCAAAGCCTTTATTTGTAAAGGTTCTGAAACAAAAAATAGATCTAAAATGGACCCATTTGTTGTAGTATCTGTAAATCTAGTGGGTGAATGTATCATTTGTGTGATCCCCAGAGCACAGTAATTTCTTTCAGCTGCTTAACCCTTGCTTTAGACTGGTCACAATTGAAATCCCCCACCAGTGCAATGAATTTATTCTTTGCATATTTCCCTATTTTATTTAAAACCCCTTCAATACTTTTCAAGTTAGTCTTTGGGGGAGAGTAAACCACTGCAACCACTAAGTTGTGTTGAATAATAGAAATGACCAAAAATTCTATATTGTTTTCACTTCCTGCTAATATAACTTCAACATGTCCAAGTGAGTTTTTAACATAAAACATTACCCCCCCCTTTACCCTTTCTGTCTTGTCTAAAAATTTGGTATGCAGGTATATCCATTTCATTTGTACATATTTTTTTCAGTTACCCAAGTCTCACTTAGACCTAGTATACAAGGATTTTGGGCATCCATTATAGTTGCCAGTACATCAGTTTTTTTTTGTATACTTCAGGCATTATCATGCACAATTTTTATATCATTTAAAACCTTGGGTCTGAGATTTAATTTGACATCACCCCCCCCCCCCAGAATCAACACTAAAAAACAAACATTAGTAAATCCCACAGGAGGTTTGTTTAAATTTGGAGAGGGCAATCTGGGGTTTTGTTCTGCATGGATATACATAATTCAGTTATTAGAGACATTATTTCTTCTAACCAAGGATGCATGCTCTCTTTGATGAAAATAATCAAAAATAAGTGGGTCCAGATTGTCTCTGTTAGACTTGGATCAGACTCACTAAAAATTGCCCCATTTAGTAGACAAAAAAGGGTAAAATAGCCCAAAACATTTAGTAAAATCATTTTCAAATCAATTAAGCAATGTATTCCTGGAGACCCCACCCGGTAGACAAGCAATCAGAAGCACAGCTCCAATACAGAGATTCAATATCTCCCTACCTGCACATGGGGAGAGAGAATCCAAGGAGTCAGAGCTCTGTTTCCTCAACCTTTTAACAACATTTTTTTTTTATGTAAGGAGTGCCACACACATGCTCACACACAGCAAGTGGCGTGGACTTTTAAATCTGTTAGCCCCACCTGCTCAGTTTGCCAATTGGCTGCCTGCCAGTCCCAAGTCCTGATAGATGTAAGTTACTGCTCAGTTCTCTGATACAACAAATGGCTGTAAATGAAGGTTCTTTGTCTTCTACAGTCAGGAGAGAAGTGGTACAGTGTAGGGACAGCTGCAGTGTGTGAGGGGAAATATGGCAATTCCCCTCAGCTGGTCTTCCACATAGCGTGTGGCATGGGCTTTTAAATCTGTTAGCCCCACCTACTCAGTTCACCAATTGACTGCCTGCCAGTCCCATGTCCCGACAGATGTAAGTTATTAGATATTGTGTGTTAGTTATATGTAAATATTTTAACCTTTGTTTATGTTTAATTATGCTACACTGTGTAATGTCACTTTATGGTCGCTTGTGGATGATGTCATACTTATGTACAAAAGACACTCCGTTGTTAAGTTACACACATCCGTTGATGAAGGAATTTTTAATTTTGAAATGCGTCAAGCTGTGACCTGTTTGCACTGGAACCTTAATAAAATGCAGCACTTATGGAGAACAGCGTGAGCAAAGTTCTTATTTCAGGTGGTGAGTGTAGAATTTTCTGGCTGATGTATTTTTGATGGGTTTTGAGCTTCTACTCATAACTTTGTCATTTATTAATATTTTTTTCACCAAATTTTCAACATAGCCTTTTTTGGACCCCACCTCATGAACAAGGTAGGTGACGGTTTTCAAATCTGGCCAGAAAGGTAATTTCACAGTCACTCCATGAAATCAACTTTTTGGCAGGTATTGAAAATTTCCACCTACAGATACTGTGTCCATGAGGTGGGGTCATCAAAAGACTACGCTGAAAATTTGGTGACCAGATAAGATAAAATGACCAAGTTATGAGTGGACTTTGAAATATTTCAAGGTTCACTCACAATTTCCATTTCTTCCCAATATTTTTCCACCAAACTTTCAACATGGCCTTTTTGGGACCCAGCCTCATGAACACAGTAGATGAAATTTTCAAATCTGGTCCAGAAGGCTATTTTACAAATGCTCCACAAAATTACCTTTCAGGCAGGATTTGAACATTTTCACCTAATTCACCTAACAGCTTCATGAAGTGGGGTCATAAAAAGACGAGGTTGAAAATTTGGGATCAAAATCTCAAAAAACACCAGAGGTATGAAGGTAGGTTGAAATATTTCAATGTTCACTGACCACTTTAGTAATTTTCAATATTTTGACCCCATATTTTCAACATAGCCATTTTCTTCACTCATAATGTGACTGGTGTCATTTCTCAAATTTTGCCTAAAACCTGTTTTCGCAGTTATGACATGAAATCACGTTTCAGTGATAATTTTATAAGTTACAACTGTCATGTTCAGGAGGGGAGCTTACAAAAAGACTATGTTAAAAATGTGGAGTTAAAATATTAAAAAAAAGTTATGAAGAAATGTTGCAAGGTCAGCCATTTGCCCAGCAGGTAGCGTGTTATGTTTCCATGCTGGTGACTCAAGTTTGTGGGGATGAGCTCAGGGAGCCAGCTGAGCAGCATGAGGATGGGGGCCTGCACAGTACAAACCTGGAAAGGTATTGCACAGTGTTCTGTTACACAGGTGACATCTTGTGATGGGCTGGGCAGCCTTCCCACACAAGGGGCTGAGGTGCGTGTCATGGCCTACTTTTGTGATTAATGATTCATGTTATTAAACATAACCACTACTCGCAATTTCTAAAAATGTCTTCCCTTCAGTTTACCTGTTCAGTGTGCATGCTAGATGCATACTCTGGGTTAGAGATGCAGCAAAGTATTTCTCCACAGGTGAATTTGTGGTGAAGTCACCAAATTCACATCCACAGAGCACTTCACGTAATTTGTTGAAATTACCCAGAGTTCGCCATTTGTAACGTCTCCTTGTTTTTTGGGGTTTTAAATGCAAATTGCACTTAAAAAACCCCAAAGCAAGGAGAAGCTGCATCCCCCTCCAACAGCCAGCAACCTGACTTCCCTCACTAGTGTCCAGTGGGCACTACCCTCACTGATCTCTCCACAATATAAAAAAAATAAATATACCTTTTTTCTTAAATCCCTTCCCTGGTGTCAGTGCCCCCACCACCAACAATCACTGGCCAGAATAAATCCTCCCCCTCCCTGGCAGCTGGCACCCTGCCTGATGTCTAGTGGTCACCCCCTGCTCCTGCCGATTGCCACCCAGCTGGCACCCACATCCACAATACTGTTTTAATTTTTTTTTAAGTTTAATTTGGGCCGGCCCAGTGGCACTGAGGGTTGAGGTGCTGGATGCCACACCTCACATTACAATGAATGAGCATGTGCTTGTACAAACATGCACATATTCATTGACAGCTAGCGGTCATTTTCTTCAGTTTTCAGGGGTGTAGAGAAGTGGAGGGGGCTGCTCCAGTGGCCCATGGGGAAGGATGGGGGAATGGGGTCCATAACACCATTCCCCCATCCTGCCACCCCACCAGTGATGAGAGCAGCCCCCTCCCCTTCTCTACAACCCTGAAAACTAATGAAAATTACCGCAAGTTGTTAATGAATGAGCACATGTTTGTACAAGCACGTGCTCATTCATTGAGCTCAGTTGGGCTGCCGGCTGTGGAGAGGAGTGGAGGGCTGTCCTGATGGTCCACTCAGGGTTGGGGTTGGGGGGAGCAGGGTAGGGGCACTACCTGAGAGGGTGGGGAGTGGGAGGTCCACTAGATACCAGGGATTAAATGAAACTTTAATTTTTAAAAATGAAAACAGTATTGTGTATGTGGGTGCTGGCTGGGTGGCAATTGGCAGGGGCAGGGGGATCACGAGACACCAAGCAGGGTGCCAGCAGCCAGGGGAAGGTGGATTTGTTGCGGCCAGTGATTGGTGATGGGGGGCACTGACACCAGGAAAGGCAATAATGAAAAAAATATATCTTTTTTTTTATATATTGTGTCCTTCCTGACAGCAGTTGGCTATGGCAGGGGGAACCACTAGACACCAGGGCAGTGTGCTAGGGAGGTGGCAGGGGGCACTACCACTAGACACTAGTGGTGGGTGAAGTAGCCCCAATTCGCTCCACAAAGTGATTTGCGGAGTGAAGGTGAATTCATGGAGTGCTCCGCAACATGAAGCGGAGTACTTTGCGTTATAAGGGGTAACGCGAAGTCCATTGAAAACAATGACTTTGCATTACTCCGCCTTCCCTAACCACCACTCCACCAATTCTTAAGGTGAAGTATATTGAAAACAATGTACTCCGCCTCACTTTGCCTTGTTTTTAAGCTCCAAAGGTGAATTTTGCAGTGATTCACGGGATTTCAGGTCACATGGGCTCTAGATTGTTCTGCACAGCCTCAGTTTGGGGTAGTATGTGTATGCAGCTGTAGGAGACAATCTGTTCTGAGAACTCTCTGCAATTAAAACCTCTCTAAAAGATGTTAAAAAACCCTTTTTGGGTCATTTGTTTTGCTGAAACTTTCGTTCATCGATTATAGGAAACCCTCCTGTGCTCATATCATCGAGTGTTTATTGTTTGTGTGTGGGTTTTGAATGTTAATGTACAATACTCAGTCTGTGTACTGAGAGACAGTGAAAGTGTGCTTTGGGGGAAGGGTGTATCTGTGGTGTAGGTGGATTAACTTGGAGAAAAAGACAGTGCTTTCTGTTTTGGTGATATTTTTCTTGTATAACTGTGTTATTGTATACACAGTAATATTTTCAATAATTATTGCCATTTTTATGCTGACTGTTGTGGTGCAGCAGTGCATAATTTTAGTTTGTTTAAAATATGTGGTTATAGTACTGAAGTTTTCAATTTGCTATGCATTACTTAGTGTGTGTGTGAGTAGATGTGTGATGCATGTCATCAAATCAGACACCTTTTATTGTGTCACGTAATTTCAGCAATGTGAACCTGCTATCCACTGCAGCTGTGTAATTTTTGTACTTCTTTGTGGTATCTTTACTGGTACTGGTGACTGCTACTGCAGCAGTGCAGTACACTGCCCCCCCCCGTGGCCTGCCCCAACCGGCAAAGGAATTCTTTTCCAGATTTGAATTTCTGATGGTGAGCACTGGTTAGGTGCTGTGCCTTTGCATTTGCATCTCTTCAGTGCACAGTGCAATCTTAATCTGTCTGTGCATTTGCATCTCTTTAGGGCCCAATCTCCATCTCTAATTTAAGTCACAGTTGTTTCTTTGGCTTCCCTTCAGAGTACTTGACAGGTGTGGTGCATAATTCTGCATGAACATTGTACTCATTAATATGCATTTTTAAGTCAGGACCATCATCACGAGTCACTTGTGATACAAATCATGTTCTTCATCATCACGGTCACAAATGCAGTCACAAATCATGATTTACAATCATATCATGAATTACAACATTAATATTTTTTAATAGTTACTTGGATGTATTGTAAGCCTGTTTTGTAGTATCTCTCCAGGCTTCACCTTCCCACCATTGTAGTCATTAATAAGTGTTTTTAAGTCAGGGATTTGGACAGTGTCTGCAGTACATACACAGACTGGAAAGAAGACTGACTGCACATATGTAGTTTAGCACAGTATTCTTGCACTGCTCAGAATACAAAGTGTCATGCATACGGAAGACAAAAAAAAAGGGCATAATTACATACAAGGGTCAGGGATGGTGGAGGAATACATTTTATAACACAGCAAGGAAGGTGTTGGGGGCACATGGTGTGAGGAAAAAAAACCTAATGTAGGATCCCATGGTGATCCAGCAGCAGTTCCAGCATGGACATAATTTGCAACTGATGTCCCTCTATGTGATCCAGATGCTGCTCTACAGCACTCACCCTCTCATTGTTCTCCTCAACAGCACTCCAGAGAACTGCCAAGTCAGCCTGTATTACATGCAGTTCTCTGGGGTCCCCATGTTCTACAGGCTGACCTGCTGGTGGTGGTGGAGGTGGTGGGGGTGCTGGTGGAGCAGCAGGTGCTACTGTTGCCATCCTTTTCTTAGGGATGCTGCCATGCACAGCTGCACTCTCTGTCACAGGACAGCCAGCAGGTGCAGGCATGGTCTGTTCTGTGGCAGCCAGCCACTCCAACTGGTGGTGATTGAGCATATGAGTGTGCTGGCCCCCAGTCCCCAGGTGAATCCCCCGGAGGCCATGGTGCACCTCCACCTCACATAGGTGGCACTTGACCACACTGTTGTCCTCCCCAACACAGTCAAAAAACTGCCAAACAACGGAGGTGCGGGGAGGACCAGGCACAGGCAGGGGAGGGCCAGATGCCCAGCGGAATTTAAATTCAGTGTATCTCTACTAGACACCAGTGATATTAATTTTATTTGTTTTGTGTGGAAATTCCACACTTCAGGGTCGACCTCCACTCTGCAAATACCCAAATTTCACGAATTGCACTCCACAAATTGAGCGCTATTCACAAAATTTTGGGGGGAGTGAATTTTATTGATTTCACCCACCTGTACTCTGGATGTAGTAGTATGACATAATCACCTATTTGTAATGGTAAATACAACAGCATTGCACCAATATATTTCATTTGCACATAGTATGCATGGCATGAGACATGGAACTTTTAAAACTTTCAAAATCCTATATCTTGCTTCAGAAATCAAAATACATAAGACGAACATTGCTACTCACTGACTCCTTTGCAAACTCTCTCTTACTACAATACTACTCCGACTTTATCATTCTCTACAGCACAACCAAAACATACCTGACCCAACATGCAAACAAACATTCAGCATCGACAAATGTTTGTTTATTGCCACAGATCTCTGATCCATTTTCAACACAGAATTTTGTGGCATGAAAAAGGGAGTTGTGCTAAACATTGTAATTAAGAAGTTAATTTTTGATGCATGCTGTATCATACATTGCAACAACACCAAGTAAGAATGTGATTCTGGGTACAGTAGGATTCTGCCGTCAGTCCCAGGAAGCCACGTTGCAGACAAATACCTTACAAGAAAAGCATTGCTGAGCCCTCCAAAAGCAACCAAACCAAGCAAGAAACTGACACAAAAATCAATTTATTGATACTTAGCACATGTACCCTGAAAGCAACTTAGTCCTAATTTATTCTGATTTGGATCCCCTTCAGGGTAGTAATGTAACCACATGGATCAGTCCTTCCCTTATCAGATTTTTGTATGTTCACACATGAGCACCTTTATACGCACTTTATAGATCACTGTAAATTTGTTCTTTTTATTTATGCAGTGTCACTTTAAATGATCAGTACTTGAGCGTATAATTTTGTATCTGACTCTGTCCCTCATGAAGCCTCTGAGTGAGGTGTGGCGCTGGGATAGTTAGTGACTGTCTGAGATGTCTTCTCAATAAATTGATTTTTGCAGCAGCTTCTTACCTGGTTTGGATGCTTTTCGAGGGTTCCATATCGCTCTTCTTATATGGCAGCTGCATCATACTTTGAGTTGCAACTGTGCCCAAAAGATACCATAAGGTCCATTACAAACAGTAATGTGTCCTGCGGGAAGGCAGGAGAGCACAAAGGAAAAGCACAAGTTGGCTGATGTCAATAAGGTTGGTCTTGCCTTTTTTTATGCTATTAGCTTTGTTTATTTTTGTAGCATGCCTTACTGTCTCACCAGTCTCACTGTTATAGTTATAGTTACGAGGACCAAATCCAACTTTGGTTTTAGAGATTTTTTGGTATACAGTTCCCAGACAGAGAGGTTTGATGAAGCAGCATTGTTTTTCAATGATGTTCTCTACACTGTACACAATGGTTCATGTCCACCCAACACCAGGCAATTAGTTTCATCCCCCAGCACCAAACTCACTTATAGCCCTCCCTCCACATTACTGTTTTTTTTTTTAATTCTCTGACGGTCCAGGTTGGACATTGGACCTACCAGATTGTTGTGGGACAGGTATTTTTTTATTCCCTGCTGGGCCAAGTTGGGCACTGTACCTGTTGGGGGCAGCGGGCCAGATATTTATTTATTCCCTGATGGGCCGCTTGGCAGCAGACCAATCAGGTAGTTTGTGGGGAGTCTGACTCTTTTTATTCCATGACAGGACGAGTTGAACGTGGGATTCACTGGGTTGTTTCAGGAGAGGGGAACATGGTTGGTTTTTATTTCCTGACAAGCTGAGTTGGGCCCTGTACTCATTAGGTAATTGGGGGGTAGTTGGGGAAGAAGGAGGGGAAAACTGTTTTTATTCCCTGATGGGCCATGTTATGCACCAGACTCATCGAATAATTATGGGAGATGTACAGGTTTATTTATTTTTTGTAATTATTACCTGATCAGCCAGGTTGGGATCCATACCTATCGGCTGGTTTGGGGGGACAGGGCCAGATTTTTTTAATTTCCAGATGGGCTATACATAGGTAGTTTTAGGAGAGCAATCTTTTATTAATTACCTGGCCTACTAGGTTGCTGGAAAAACCATTGCAAATGCCTATCAATTTTGTTTTGCTGATTAGCATCTCCTAACTCCCTGAACAGATACACAGTAAAACTGGCTGGAGTTTGCAACCTTTTTCTATCAACCCCTGCTTTCCCAGCAGTCTGCACTTTACAGCACAGCACTTTTTGAACTGCCATCAGCTTCTTTATTTATGGCCTTCAGACACTAGAGCACGATATGGAGATGTATGTTCTTGGCTAGTAAGGTTGTGAGTAAATTAATCAATTCTTCATTTTTAAGATGGTGTGGTAGTGCCTCAGCATGTTAAGTGCCTCCAGCTTCTCCTCAAACTGCAGCTTTTGTCCTCCGTACGTCAGATCATTTTGGTGGCACTGCATTGTGCCCACCCAACTACTTCAATATCCTTTTTCTATTGCAGAGCCCAGAACTCAGTGTTAGACTTACAGAGGGGCACATAGCTCACACATCACTGCCATTGACTTATAATGGGAATGGGAACTCAATTCAATAACATGACCTTCATGGGCCCCCATAGCTCCCAAATCTCATAACTTTTTTTTTACTTTCTATTTATTTGATTTCATGCAAAGCATTACCACCAGTTTACAGATAAATGCAGTACGCAAGAGATACATGAAGTTAGCAAAGATATGTGAGCGACATATATTGTTATTGCAAGACTACTACAGCTGTACACAACACTTCAGGTCAGGCCAACCAGGGCCTTGCAATGTGGCAGGATTACTTCCCATCATCCCCCTTTTGACACACCCTAGCATTTTGCTGGCACTCTTGAAAGCAATTGAACACCGCTTGTTATGTTTAAGGCCATTTTGTATTATGATACCCAAGTCCTTTTCCTCCTCCGCTACAACAAGAGGCACCCCACACAGTGTACTGGTCCTGCCTCTGTTTTTCCTCCCCAAGTGTGGCACCTTGCATTTGACTACATTTAATTTGAGATTGCAGCTGTCTGACCAGTCACCCTACTTGTTCATGTCCTCCTGAAGTTTATCACCATCCTCAAGGGACTCCACTACTCTGGCCAGCTTAGTGTCATCAATAAACTTAAACAGCCTGATGGAGAGCCCTACTTCCTGATTGCTAATAAAAACATTGAATAGCAGTAAACCCAGCACTGATCCCTGAGGGAACCCACTTAGTACACTGTACACACCTGGAGTAGTGCCTGTCCACCACATACTGAATCTTGAAGATGGGGGTTACATTTTCCACTTTCCAATCCTTAGGCACCACACCTGTCTGGACAGACTCATGAAAGATTACTACATATGGCTCCACTACTTGCTCCTTTAGCTCCACGATGATCCTGGGGGGTAGCCCATCCACAATTTTGGAACTAGGCTAACTTGGCTTGATCTTCAACAGAAAGTCAGCTACTAGGGCCAGTATGATGTCTGCAGGCTGTACCATGGCTACTGCTGATGCCATGGCCCCTCCCATTGAGCAACCCCTTCCTCTCACAGAGGGCTTTAGTGAAAACCCAAGAAAGTGCTCAATCATCATCTTAGCCATTGCCTCTGATGCAGTCATAGGCTCCTGCCCCCTTTTACTTTATTCAGGAGCCCCGTCCCCATTGTCATCTTCTTCTTTCCATTTATATACTTAAAAAGGTTTTAGTGTGTTTTGCAGCTCTTATTGCTAGCCTAACTTCCAGTCGCTGCTTGACGTTTTTCATTCTAGTCATGCAAGTCCCTCAGTTTTGTCCTGTACTCCTTCCTGCAGATGTCTCTCTCATACAGTAGGTGTTGTTGATAACTTAAGGATGCCTCATTTGTCTACATACAGTCCCTGTACTGACAATATCTAACTTGTTGGTTAGTAAAGCAGTCTGAATTACAAATGCTTTGTGCATGAAGGGTACTACTTAAAATGTGTTTTTTTCTAATCTTTTCTAAAGTAAAACAATGTACAGCGCATCTTCATAGCATATCACTGAAGAAGTCATTATCTGACCTTTAAACATCTGCAGAGATGTTATCTAGCTCAGTCTTTTTTAAATAAATTGTATTCTGTAATGGACCTTTCTAAAATAAAGACTCATTCAACCTTGTCAAAAATGTGCTCGCTCAACAAGGGGAGCTGCAGCTTTTAAACCTCATAATCTCATCAATTTTATGAACAGTAGGTACTATCCCTCAGCTACAAACTTCTTTCACTTATTTCTTCCAACTATAGATCTGTGGGACACTGCGTTCCAGCTATGATATGATCCTCAGGTGTTCGATGTTGGTACTAATGAATTATTTGATGAGCTCAAAGCAATCTATGCCATCACTGAGTTCCAGGTCTTATTATTTTTGGCCCAGTGTTTGAGTGATAATCTTTTCTCTTGACTGTTTTAGCCCAGTGTTGCTTTCTTTTTTTATTTAACATTGACAGGTGGCCCATCAGTGCGCAGTATGAGAATTTGGTATGGAGAGGCAAGATGTATAAAGGGATTATTCATAAACAAAGGAAGCAAAGAGGATTGCCTGAACTACTTAGAATAGGAGGTATAAGGCAAGATGATGTGGGTAGTTGAAAGACCAAAGCAGTTCTACATTATGCTAAGACATCATGCTATATACAGATTACTGGTTTACAGTGTGCCACTTAAATCATGTATAATGCCTGAAATGTTGAAATTGTTGGTTACATTGTGTCCCCTTTATTCCCAGTGTCTTATTTAATTTAAAAAGACAGGTTAATGTTACCTTATGGTTAACTAATGTGGTTTCAATGCATCCAATGGATTACTTCACGTAAAGGTAAAACTAGCTTAGTGACATGAATCTAAGGGCCAAAGTTTATCAATATTCTAACATACAGTTTTATTTATTTCTGTTTGATACATCATATTTAAATTCTAAAGTCAAGATAAAGATGATTATACCAATGGGACAGGTCTGCTTTGTTCTTGGGGCCAGCTGTTGCTTTCACATCATTTGGATCCAAATGTGTTGTTGCCAGATGTTTAGCATTTACAAGTGCTCCAAGGCATCTTATACAGGCTTCATTATATGGTTCATCAGCTGCATATAAATTTGCACAGAACCTAAAGCCTTCCACGCTTTCTTTTTTTGGTTAAACGTCATTTGTCTTAAATCCTTCCTGGGGATAATAAATATTTCATTTCCTTATTTAATTCAATCATTTGCATTTACTGCATTATGCAAAATGTTTAACTCTGTCATATGCCTGCTTGAAAGTCTGTCTCTGGATTGAAATCTTACCTTCACCATTTAAGTAATGCTGTTATGTCTATTGCCCCCGTCATAAAATCCAACAAGCTCTGTTTTGGGAGGTGGGAGGGGGTGGGTTAAAAATGTTAATGTTTTCCTGCATGTAAGGGATTTTAGTAAAATGCCATGAGCTACTATACGACAATTTTTAGTTATTTGAGTGTTTTATGGGAAACCTTCAACCACATGATTAAAAACTGGTACAGAGGGTAGCCCAAAAAAATATTCTATTATTCAAAAGTGCTGCAAACCTTCTCAGATCAGTTGGCATACAGTTTAACTGCCACAAAAATGGAGACAAAATCCCGTGCTTTCACCAAAAAATAGGTTTTGAAAAAGAGGCCTGTGTAAAGTCAGTCAGGAAGTCACAATTATATAACTTTGTCACAAAAACATTTCTGGAAAAAAAAAATATAAAGTGTAAAACCACTGTGCTAAGGAACATCAGTTTTTCAGCAGGTGAAATGAAAAACCTGTATGTTTATCTTACTAAAGAAAAGGCCCCCTGTGATTCTGAAGCATTTATGAGATGATACAGAAATACAGCCCCTCTAGGCAGGAGTTGTATGCCTTAATGATGGAATGCATAGTAACTACTAGCCACGTCTTCTACCCATATAGTACATTTTGTTCCTTGCAGAATTATATACTTCACTTGACCTAGACCAGAAAGAAACACATTTTGTTTTGTTGATTAGTATCTCCAGCTCCCACTGCTTATACAGTGGCGTGAAAAAGTATTTGCCCCCTTCCTGATTTTCTCTAGTATTGCATATTTGTCACACTGGATGTTTTCAGGTCTTTAGAGAAAATGTAATATTAGATAAAGGGAACCTGAGTGAACAAATAACACTTGTTTTTTTTTTATTTCACTTATTTAATGAAAAAAAGTTAACCAACACCAACTGGCACTGTGTGAAAAAGTAATTGCCCCCTTACACTTAATAACTGGTTATGCCACATTTAGCTGCAATGACTGCAACCAAACACTTCCTATAATTCAATATCAGTCTTTCACATCGCTGTGGAGGAATTTTAACCCACTCTTCCTCGCAGAACTGCTTTAATTCAGTAACATTTGGTAGGTTTTCAAGCATGAACTGCTTGTTTCAGGTCCTGCCACAGCATCTCTATTGGGTTTAAGTCTGGACTTTGACTAGGCCACTCCAAAACTTTAATTTTACTTCTTTTTAGCCATTCTGATGTGGACTTGCTTTTGTTTTGGATCATTGTCTTGCTGCATGACCCAACCACGCTTCAGCTTCAGCTGACGGAAGGATGACTGGACATTCTCCTTAAGAATTTTCTGGTACAGAGCAGAATTCATGGTTCCTTTAATTATGGCAAGTCATCCAGGTCCTTAGGCAGCAAAGCATCCCCAACCATCACAATACCACCACCATGTTTGACTGTTGGTATGGTGTTCTTACTGTGGAATGCTGTGTTTTTTTATGCTAGACATTATGGGATCCATGTTGTCCAAAAGTTCCACTTTGGACTCATCTGTCCATAGAACATTTTCCCAAAAGGCTTGTGGATCATCCAGGTGCTTTGGCAAATGAGAGATGAGCATTTATGTTCTTCTTGGTTAGCAGTGGTTTCCACCTTGCTACTCTCACATGAAGCCCATTTTGCCCAGTCTCTTTCTGATTGTGGAGTCATGAACACTGACCTTAGCTGAGGCAAGAGAAGCCTGCAGTTCTTTGGATGTTGTTTTAGATCCTTTGAGACTTCTTGGATGATTTTACACTGCGCCCTTGGAGTAATTTTGGCGGCCGCCCACTCCTGGGAAGGTTCACTACTGTTCCAAGTGTTCTCCATTTGGAGATTATGGCTCTCACTGTGGTTCGATGGAGTCCTAGAGCCTTAGAAATAGCTTTGTAACCCTTTCCAGACTGATAGAGGGCAACACATTTTTTCTGATCTTTCAGGAACTTTCTTTGATCATGGCATAATGTGCTTGTTGAATCTTTGTGCTGGCAACTGACTCTGATGGTAAGGGCCAAAATAAGTGAGGTTTATATTGAGCAGGGCTGGCTGTAATCAAGCCTGGCTGTGTTCAATCAGCTGACTCTAATTATCCCTTTAATTGGGTTGATTTAACTAGGGGAAATTACTTTTCACACAGTGCCAGTTGGTGTTGGTTAACTTTTTCATTAAATAAATGAAATAAGTAAAAAAAAAAGTGTTATTTGTTCACTCAGGTTCCCTTTATCTAATATTATATTTTGTCTAAAGACCTGAAAACATCCAGTGTGACAAATATGCAATAATAGAGAAAATCAGGAAAGGGGCAAATACTTTTTCACGCCACTGTATATGTTGTACAGTGTACCTGCAAAGAAGGGAGATTGGTTTGATAAGGTAAAAAAGAGTTATACAACTATGGATGTAAACAACTAAAGAATAACTCTGCAAAATTCTGCATTTTCTGTCTTGCTTCATAGCATATTCATGTGTCAGAAGTATTACGAAAAAACAGAAACTATACAATGTCAGTCCCAATAACAAAAGACTGGCTTTCATAGATTTCAGTGATGACCCACTTGATATCAAACCTTATCTCTGGGTCAGATGTTCAGGGAAAGAACTCCAGAAAATGGAAGAAGAAAAGCTGTACACCCTTCATCTGCAATCCAGCATGATACACTGGCAAACAGAGTAACTCTATGCATTATGGGTAGAAAATGTATGGCACTTGACAAGAAAGACTAGCTTTACAGTATTTCTTTACTGTAATCCAACAGGGCCACAGTTTTAAATGCCGTCATATAATGGGGTCTAGTCAGTTCTGGTTCTTCATTGGTTAGGACCCCATCACATCCACATGTTATGATGTTGGCATAGCACATACCTCTGCTCACATGATGTAGTGCATTAATCAAGAGCACAATCTGTTGGGGTCATAACAGTCAGTATGATAATTACTTAATGCCAGGGTCACAGTGCAAATCATCAAAATGAAGTCATGCAAATAAAAAAATGCATGTCAAGAGATTACTCCCCCCCCAGGTAACATTGCCCAAGAATAAAAAAGTGGTCCCCCCCACCCGATTCCCTGATATAAATAACAATGACCGTCCCTGGTGGTCAAGTGGAACCCCACCCATTGCTGTGATCGTGGTAATGCTCTGTAAATAAATGCCCTGGTGATCCAGTGGCACCTCCCACCCTCCCACCCACACTGAACCCTTGCCCCCGCCCCTCATTGGTGGTGGCTGCAACCCACCTGCATACCACCTGGCCACCTGCCGAATGACAGGTACAGTATGGACTTCATTCACATATTTGGGACTGCCTAGTACAGCATGCCCTGCAAACCCATTGGTCCACACTGGGGACCAATGGGCTTACAGCCCATACTGTACCTGTCATTCGGCTGGCAGCTGGGTGGTATGCGGGCAGGTTGCAGCCGCCCACCAATGATGGGGTGAGCAGGGTGGGCAAGGGGTTCAGTGTGGGTGAGAGGGATGAGGGGTGCCACTGGATCACCAGGGCATTTATTTATGGAGGATTACCGTGATCATGGCAATGGATGGGGGGTCCACTAGACCACCAGGGATGGTCATATTCACAGTTCTTGGGGAATTGGGTGGGAAGGGGGACCACTAGACCACCAGGGATGGTAATTTCTTACATTTATCAGGGACTCAGGGACTCGGGGGGGCCACTAGACAACCAGGGTTTGAGTGCTATACAGCTACATGATAGTGGCTATGGAGTGGGGGATGCCCCAGGATCCTCACTACATACATCATGCTGTGCAGGGTGCCAGGCACAAGTCACTGGACTTCCCTGTGCCAGGCATGCAAATGGAGCCATAATGACATGCAAATGGACCCATTTGCACCTTGCATATATTATGGTCTCATTTGCATGCCCCCTGCTGAATATCATGGATGATGTGCCTAGTGCAACTGCACTTGTGCTGGCACATCCCCATGCTCCCTATCTGTGACTTGCTCTGGCACAGTGCCACTGCGCCATGCGCAGTATGTATGCTGTCAGTGACATATTCAATGGTGCTGCACCATGGCGCATCCCTGTTGAATATCACCTGAACCTGGACCTGGCCCCGGCACATCACAGTTGTGCTGCGCCCAGACTTTCACCACTGCCTGGTGCAGTCTGAATATCTGGGCCAAAATATATTACAAAACTATGATTCTACACAACAGCAGAAGCACATATGCATAGAGTGCTAAACCATTGGGAAAACTTCTACAAGTCTTGCTCTAAAAGTTAGTAACATGTCCACTTACTGTACCATTCAGGCATACAGAAGAAACACAAGACAGTCTCCAACTTTCCACTTCTTGCACAACTACACTGCTGTGCACTTGCATTAGATCACATGGAATCTAATAAACAGCCTAAGCTTCCAGTTCAGACTCAGATCACATAGAAAGCACATGTATGGTCCAGGCTGTGACACTTGGCCAGCTGGTTATGATTGTTGTATGATATTTGTAATATAAAAATATGGTAGGTGATTGTCTCACATAAGACAGCCTGTGCTCATGGATGACCCCTCCCAGGTTTCAGTGAAGCAGGAACCGTTTAATTAACTGACTTACTTCAGAATGGCATTTTGTTACCTTCTTATGAAATGCCTAGGTTCTTTGAAGTGGAAACAAAATGTGACTTTATAAGTCTGCCAGGGGATGAGCCTAATAAACATTTATGACGTCTTAAGAGGAAGAACATTTTATACCAACCTGATGTTAAAAAGTTGTAAAACCCTTTGAATCTGCCTTGGGAACAGGAAACCACACAAGATCAAAGATCAAAGAGAAAATGTTTAATTGAGCAGTCATATTTAGGAAGTGGAGGCTTTGCTGATGTCACGTTATTTAATATATCTCCTGACAGAAAATCATTGTTTGTCTATTTTTTTAATTCTAAAAAGGAGGAGCTAGATGACTCACCAAGTGGTGAGGAGATGGAGTTGAAATGTATCCTTGTAACCGGGGAATATGACATACCACTTTGGGACTCAAGAAAGACAGATCTCTGATCTAACTTAAGCATTGTACAGAGGTAATGCATTAGATAGAAAAAGTCTAATTGTGTTGTGATAGGAGTTTTTGTTTTGTACTTTTCCTTGTTTTCTTTTAAGTGATTGTATGCTCTTTGATATATTATTCTGTGTTTACATATTATGTATTTTTTCATTTTTTTTAATAAAATCTTTTATTTGAAAGACTGCCTGGGGTGTCTGCCAGTTCTTTTTTTGCATGTGACGTACAGATGGTTAAGTCTGATAATTGTTCAAAAACTTGATGGTGTTACTAAACTGGGAAAAGGTAAAAATATACCAAAGGTCTTTTATAGAGTTTTAAGGGTTCATTTTGGAAGTCTGGCTTGGTGTCCCTGGCAAAAGATTGTACCGCAATCCCCTGAAGCCTGTACATTGGGTATGCTAGCATAAGTTTCACAGTTTGAATCCCCCCAGAACTTGAGACTAAAGGTGATTTGGACCCAAAAGCAGACAGGAGGGTTACCCTGTCTGTTACCTGTTCACATTACTGTGCTCAGAGGTTGGCACTGTGGAGCAGAGGGCCTGACCTGCTGAGTGTGTTTGTGACAGACTTGGTTAGCACCTGTGTGGATAAATTTGGTAACACAAGCTTTAACTGTTCAGTGTGTCAGCTTATTACTGTACAGCTCACTTGCAAAATAAGGCTGTGATTTATTTTTTAAAAACGAAACAGAACTATATAATTTTGCTTACAGTCAATTTCCTACCAGTTTTATTTTTTTCTAAAGTGCAAGTTAGAGTAGCCATAGTTAGGGAAGAATATGGCTTCCAACTACAGTGGGTACACTGCAGACTACTTGAGGCAGTTGTGCCAGGACAGAGGAGTCCTGCATGAGGTGAGAGCCACCAAGCAGAACCTCGTGGATGCCCTGATGGCAGGAGATGCCAACAGCATCAAGTCACAGACTGTGACTGTAAAGGACCAATCCTTGGGCATGGAGGGGCCAGTGCAGTGTCCAGATCCAGTGAGGAAGGTAGCAGGGCCAGTGCAAGCGATGGGCCACAACAGCAGGGGAAGGTCACCAGCATTCTGGAGCCAGAAGCAATCAGGCGGCAGATTGAGTTGCGTAGAATGAAGCTAGAGTTCCAGAGAGATGCTGAGTGAGAGAAAAGAGCTGCAGAGGAGAAGAGGGAGTGAGAACAATGAGAAGATGACCGTGAAGAGTGTGAGCACCAGCAAACTACAGAGGAGAAGCGGAAGTGAGAACAGCAAGAAGCTCAACGTGAACAGAGAGAGGTGGACTGTGAAGAGCATGAGCACCAGAGACGACATTAACTGGAGAAGCTACAACTCCAACAATCAGCACCAGAGCAGGTAAGTGGCTTGGGTTTAACTGGAACTACAGGACTGGGTTACAAATTAAATTCCAAATTGATAGCTGCATTTAAAGAGGGGGAAGATATGGATGCCTTTTTAAATTCTTTTGAAAAAGTTTGTATTCAGGCAAAAATTCCTAGAGGGTCCTGGAGCTTTCAGCTATTCCCGCTACTTACCAGGAAAGCTCGGCATGCATTGGGTCAAATAGACAATGAGGACAGTAATGATTACAGCAAACTTAAAGCTGCACTTTAAAAAAAGTTTGATTGAACTGCAGAAGCATACAGAGCTAAATTCTGTAAGCTCAGGAGAAGCCCTGACATGAGCAATGAGGAGCTAACCACGAAACAACATCAATGTTTAAAATGGTGGGAGGGAATTGAAGCAAACTCTGTAGATAAAATTGAAAATGCTATTTTGTTAGAACAGTTTTTCTGGGCATGCCCAGCACAGCTGAAAACCTGGCTGGAGGACTGAGCTCCCAAAACAGTGCAAGAAGCTGCTGAACTCTTGGAACGCTATAACAAGTGCATACCTGCTCTGAAAGCAAATAGGGTGGACGTGGCAGCACAGAAAGGGAAAAGCATGTCTTCAGGGCAGCTAAAACCCTCACTTCCTCCACCGAAACCAGTTAGCCCCAGGTTTCAAAGAAATGAGTTCTCTGAGAAACTAAACGAATGTTGGGTTTGTAAAGAAACTGGGCATATTGCCAGACAGTGTCCCAAAAGGATGAGCAATATGCAACATGGGCTAGGAAAGAAGTGGGTTGTTTGTGTGTCCCTGGAAGCATGCCTGTGAACATGAGGGAACACATGCACCCAGTCATGGTGAATGGTGTACAGACACAAGGGTTAAGAGACACAGGGGCATCCCTGACATTGGTAAAAGGGGATCTGGTAGAGCCTGGTCAGCTTATACCCAATGAATCTGTAACTGTACAAGACTTCACTGGGGAGAAGAAAACATTGCCACTCGCTAGTGTTCTCCTAGACTGGGGTGAAACAGGGAGAACTGTGCAACAGGTGGCTGTAGCCAAAACTTTAGCAGTTGATGTCATCCTTGGCAACAATCTCAAAGAAGGGATGGTGTGTGCAGTTACCCGTAGCCGAGCGGCAAGGGAAAACTGTAGTTCCCTGGACCCCACAGAAGCCATTGTGAAAACCACTGGGAGACTGGTTTCCCAGCCTGGGTTTCCTGATAAGGAGACTAATGAAAAGGAGGTAGATATTTCCCCAGTAGCAGTTAACCAAACTGCTACAGAGGGTTACTCTGAAGAAGGAGGGGTGGCCCATTGTCAGAGGGTTAGTGATGACAGTGATCCTGGTGCCCTGATGATAGTGCTAGAGACCCTAGTTTAGAGACTGAAGGGGACCTGTCCCATGCCTTGGGAATGTGTAAGGAGTTTGAAGCTGCTCAGAAAAGTGACTCTAGTCTAGAGAAGCTGAGGGCTTGGGCAAACTCTGATGGAGCACAGGAGGTGATGGTAAACATAAGGTTTATTGGGAAAATGGACTGATGTATACTCAGGATGTGAAGACAGAGGGAGGGGTGATAGGCAGGCAGCTTGTTGTTCCCCAGGGATATTGTGAGCAGTTGCTCAAGGTTACACATGATATTCCCTTGTCTGGTCACCTGGGAATCACGTGCACCATGCTGCAGCTGGCCAAGAATTTCTATTGGCCCATCTTCACCCAGCAGGTGAAGGAGTATTGCAGGTCTTGTCACCAGTGCCAAGAAATAGAGAAGGCAGGTAAGAAAACCCAAGCTGCCCTAATTCCATTGCCAATAGTGGAGGAGTCATTCCAGAGGGTGGAAATGGATATTGTGGGGCCTTTAAATACCCCCAGCTCCTCCAGGAAGAGGTTCATCCTGACTGTGGTGGATTATGCCACCCGGTATCTGAAGAAAGACAAAGTGGCATATGCCTTACTTGGGATTTTCTCCCGTGTTTGGTTTCCACAGGAGATTATCACTGATCGAGGGGGTTTCTTCATGTCAGACCTGATGAAATGTTTGTGGCAGAAGTATGGGGTGGTGTAGAGATGCACGACACCTTTTTGCCCGTGGAAAAATTTAACAGTACCCTGAAGTCAATGCTGAAAGCGTTTGCTGAACAGCATGGGAGGGACTGGGAGAAATACCTTCCCCACCTGTTGTTTGCATAAAGGGAGGTGTTCCAAGAGTCAACAGGATTTTCCTCCTTCGAGCTCTTATATGGATGCTGGGTACGTGGGCCCCTAGACTTGATCAGGGAGGACTAGGAAGGCAAGCACACCACCCAGAGCACTCCCATAGTGGATTACATCCTTAGGTTTAGGGAAAGGCTGAAGGAGCTTATGAGGACAGCCCAGAGCAACCTGGCAGCTGCCCAACAGAAGCAAAACATGTGGTATGACTGCAGAGCCAGAGCTCTCATACACAGTGGGTCAGGAAGTCATGGTCCTTATTCTGGTCTGGAAAGACAAGATGCAGGCTGTGTGGGCAGGACCATACAAAGTAGTTAGGAAGGTAAATGATGTGAACTATATCATAGAGTTACCTGACAGAAGACAGACAGAAAGAATGTACCATGTCAACATGATGAAGCCATATGCTAATAGGGCTGACATGATGCTTGCAGTATGTAGTCCTGGAGTGGGGATGGATGAAGGAGACCCCCTTCTGGACTTGATGGAAGAAAGCAAGCAGGAGTCCTCTGTGGAGGCAGGTAAATTGTTTCCCCAGCTGGCCCCAGACAAGATCCAGGAAGTAAGGTAGGTTTTAGCAGACTTTGCCCCACTGTTTAGCACCAAGCCTGGACTAACCCCCTTAGCAATGCACGATGTGGAGACAGGGACACAGATGCCCATACGGCGGACAGCATATCGGGTGTCAGAGGCTGTCCAAAGGACATTGCTGGATTTAGGGGTAATCCAGAGATCCCACAGCATCTGGGCCTCACCTGTAGTCCTTGTGCCCAAGCCAGATGGCTCTACTCATTTCTGTGTGGGCTATTGTGGACTGAATGTAGTCATGAAGTCAGACCCCCCCTCGATGCCCTGGATGGATGAACTCCTGGACAAGTTGGCAGGGGTGACCTACCTTATGACTATTGACCTGACAAAGGGGTATTGGCAGGAAGAGTTAACTGACAGAGCTAGGGAGATGTCGGCCTTCATCACTTCGATAGGCTTACTTGAATTTAAAGTGATGCCTTTCGGAATGAAGAATGCCCCGGCCACTTTCCAAAGGTTGGCGAACTAGGTGTTAAATGGTGCAAGGAGTACGCCGTGATGTACCTGTATGACATTGCCATCTTTAGCTCCAGCTGGGAACACCTGTCCCACATTGGGGAAGTGCTGGGCAGGATACAGAGGGCTGGGCTCACTGTCAAAGCTGAAAAGTGCCAGGTGGCCTTGGCTGAAGTGGCACACCTTGGGCATGTTGTAGGCGGGGACAGCTCCATCCTAACCAAGTAAAAATAGAGGTGACCAAGGCATGGCCCAGACCAGAAACACAGAAGCAGGTCAGGAGTTTTCTAGGGACAGCAGGGTACTATAGGAAATTTGTACCCAATTACAGTGACCTGGCTGCTCTCCTCTCTGACCTAGTGAAGAAAAAGATGCCTAAGAAAATTACCAGGGAACCAGCCTGTGGAAAAGCCTTTACCAGACTGAAGGAGGCACTGTGCAGTGCTCCTGTATTGACAAGTCCTGACTATAGCAGACCCTTTATAGTCCAGACTGATGCCTCTGACATGGGTATTGGGGCCGTACTGGGTCAGACATCCAACCAAGGAAAAAATCACCCTGTAGTATACCTGAGTAAAAAGTTACTTCCCAGGGAGCAGGCTTACTCTACTGTGGCATAAGAGTGTCTTGCCATAGTGTGGACCCTAAAGAAGTTAGAGCCAAACTTATATGGGCAGCATTTTGAGGTACACACTGACCACAACCTCCTGGTTTGGCTGACACAAATGGGAAAAACTAATGGTAGACTATTAAGATGGAGTCTTGCCTTGCAAGGGTATGACATGACAATCTTACATAGGGCTGGAACTACCAATCAGAACACAGATGGCTTATTGCGTCTATATGTGGAGTGAACTGACTTGGGAAGCTCATCCCATGCAAGGGATAGAGCTTCCAAATTCAGTCTAGATGGGGAGGATTGTGATGCTTGGCCAGCTGGTTATGATTGTTGTATGATATTTGTAGTATAAAAATATAGTAAGTGATTCTCTCACATAAGACAGCCTGTGCTCATGGGTGACCCCCCCCAGGTTTTAGTGAAGCAGAAACCATTTAATTAACTGACTTACTTCAGAATGGCATTTTATTACCTTTTTATGATTTGCCTAATCTCTTTGAAGTGGAAACAAAATGTGACTTTATGAGTCTGCCAGGAGATGAGTCTAATAAACATTTACGACATCTTAAGAGGAAGAACATTTTATACCAACCTGGTGTTAAAAAGTTGTAAAACCCTTTGAATCTGCATTGGGAACAGGAGCCACACAAGATAAAAGAGAAAATGTTTAATTAAGGAGTCATATTTAGGAAGTGGAGGTTTTGCTGATGTCACATTATTTAATATATCTCCTGACAGAAAATCATTGTTTGTCTTTTTTTTTAATTCTAAAAAGGAGGAGCTAGATAACTCACCGAGGGGTGGGAAGATGGAGTTGAAATGTATCCTGGTAACTGGGGAATATAACATACCATTTTGGGACTCAAGAAAGACAGATCGCTGATCTAATTTAAGCACTGCACAGAGGTAATACATTAGATAGAAAAAGTCTAATTATATTGTGGTAGGAGTTTTTGTTTTGTACGTTTCTTTGTTTTCTTTTAAGTGATTGTATGCTCTTTGATATATTGTTCTGTGTTTACATTTTACATATTATCATTTTTTAGTAAAATCTTTTATTTGAAAGACTGCCTGGGGTGTCTGCCAGTTTTTTTTTTGCATGTGATGAATAGTGCACTTCCTACCACTTCGATGGGCAGTACATTCCAGATACTAACCACTCTTACTGAGAACCAATGTTTTCTTGCCCGAGTGTTAAAGCATGCTCCTTTTAGCTGTAATGGATGAGAACGCATGTTATATTTAGACCAGATATATCACGGCGTGCTCATCCGTCTAACAAAAACCTCCGAACATGATGATTCTCGAACAAATGTTAATATCTGTAGACTACTGTCGAGAGTGGTAACACAAACAATGATAGACTTTAAGCATTCCCTGGACAGCTATGTTCGTGTAAATACTATAACAGGGTATCACTAGTAAACATGGCGCGCCAAATGGACCTCAGTCTTTATAGTGCTCCGAATACCTATGACTTATGAGTTGGTTAAGTCTGACAATTGTTCAAAAGCTTGATGGTGTTACTAAACTGGGAAAAGGTAAGAATATACATAAGGTCTTTTATAGAGTTTTAAGGGTTCATTTTGGAAGCCTGGCTTGGTGCCCCTGGCAAAAGATTGTACCGCAATCCCCCAAAGAGGGTATGTATCTGAGCCTGTACATTGGGTACACTAGCATAAGGTTCACAGTTTGAATCCCCCCAGAACTTGAGACTAAAGGTGATTCGGACCCAAGAGGGTTACCCTGTCTGTTACCTGTTCACATTACTGCACTCAGAGATTGGCACTGTGGGAGCAGAGGGCCTGACCTGCTGAGTGCATTTGTGACACAGGCTTCCAGCCCAGCCTCACAGATCAAATGGGAAGTATAGCAAGTTAAAACACAGAAATACCTATTTAAAGCAACATGACCAGCTATAACCTTGCAACCATAACCCACTCCTTGCAGTGCAACTGCACCCAACTAGTTAATCAGTCCAGCTACAACCTAATCCCTGCTGCAGAGCCAAATTATGCTAATGTCCTAAAAGTGCCTATTTCAAGATGCAGTACCAAATTAAATCACTAGTACACTGTCTAAAAACTAACATTACTAAATATAAGTGGAGAATAAGGCAATTCCATTGTGGGAATTATGCTTGTCAATGTCTGATTTCAACTTTTGATTAGCTAATCCAATCGTATTACTACTAGGATATATATCACTCACCATTCATTTGACTCAAAGACTTGGAAAAATGAGGATATACTGACTCTGACAGTGGATGGTTTTGCTTTTTACAGATTATTTAAGTTTATGGACATTGGGGGTTGGCAAGAGGGTGATAAAGGGTCTCTGTCACCAGAAAAAGGGACTGGTAGGAGGGAAGAAGTTGGGGGAACTTGCTCTTGAGCACAGGGGAAGGGATTGGACTGCAAGGTTGCATTTACAGATAAACTTTGTTGGGTACACGGAGGGAGGGGGAAGGAGTTGGGGGCCTAGCTGGGGGGGGCAGGTGGGAGATGCTATTTAAAAACATGTGGTTTTGTGGGAGGGGGTAAGTGACATGACAGAGGGTGTTTTTTTTCTTTAAATCAGTGCTGCATGGTGCCAATGGCCTAACTGTTACTTTAAAGC
Organism: Neoceratodus forsteri; assembly: GCA_016271365.2. Lineage (NCBI taxonomy): Eukaryota > Metazoa > Chordata > Ceratodontiformes > Ceratodontidae > Neoceratodus > Neoceratodus forsteri. The sequence continues at coordinate 155,112,301 of CM057451.1, forward strand.
TCCTGAAGTCTCTTTCTGCCAGGGGTAACCGTGGCAGTGATGGGCTTTTCCTCTCTTTCCTTAGGCTCATCTCTCTTGTAATCATTGAACCCCTCACCTTCATATTTAATCTTGCCCTCTCCATGTCCACCATGCCTGATTCCTGGGAGGATGCTAATGTGGTGCCTATTTTCAAAGCAGGTAATCCTTTTTCTCCCATTAACTATAGGCCCATCTCCCTCCCCAATCCGAGCAAGCTATTGATGAAAACGATGCACTTCCAGCTCTCTGAGCATCTCGGAAAGCATAATTTGCTGTGCTCCCAACAGTATGGTTTCTGAAAGCTCCACAGCACCACATCAGCCTTAGCCCACTTCACTAACCACGTCCTCAGAAACATGGACTCAGGTAAGGCCACAGGTGCTGTATCTGTGGATCTGACTAAGGCCTTTGACCTCATCAACCACCCCCTCCTCTCTGCTCTCCATCACCTTGGCTGTACCTATGAGACAACCTCATGGTTTTGGAGCTATCTGGAGAGCAGGTCCCTGTCAGTTAGAATTGGTACAGCCTTCTCCACTGCCCTGTCTGTCTCCACGGGGGTTCCCCAAGGCTCCATCCTTTGCCCTCTATTAATTTCCATCTTTATTAATGCCCTCCCAGCTGATAGTCTCTCCTGTGAGGCACTTCTCTACGTGGATGACATTGTTCTGTACCATATCAAGAAGTCATTTGCAAACATCTCCTCCATTCTTACCCTTATCTATGGTGCTACCTACAGCTGGTTTCTTTCCAACAGACTCTTGGTAAAGGAAAAGAAAACAAAATCAATGCTACTTAGATCCAAACCATTCCTCACCAACGTCTCCAAAGCTAATTCCTCTCTCCATGTACTCATGCCTGTAGGCCCCCCTCAAAAATGTCACCAGTTTTAAATACTTAGGCATTACCCTGGACCCCTCCCTCACATTCACTGAACACGTTAATATTTCCATGCTTAGAGTTAACTAGAAGCTAGGGGCTGCCTACTGACTAAAACAATTCTTATCTTCTGAGGTGTGCCTAGCAATTGCGCAAAGCAACTTCCTCCCACTAATTGACTACTGCTCTTCTATCTATTCCCTTGTGTCATCAGCCATGCACTCCAGGCTGAACTCAGTCTACAATAGTATCTGTCATTTCATCCTCTCTGCCCCCTATTCTACCCACCATTGTGATTTGTACCAGTCACTTGGTTGCCTCCTACTTCAAGGACATTTCAACTACACCTTAAGCGACAATACTCTCAGAGGTGTCCTCCTGTCCCCATATTCATCCCTTCTCATGGGCAGAGTGGCATCTAGGTGCCTCTGTGCATCATCTGTCCCCTCCTGTGGTAGTCCCTAGAATCTCCTCTACCATGGGCAGTAAAGCTTTTCCAATCTCTGCCCCCTTCCTATGGAACAAACTCCTAATATCACTCCGCTTGTCCACCTCCCACTTACAGTATCTTTTAAAAAAACATCTCAAAGACTAGCTACTGTTGGAAGCCAAATGCCCCATCCATCCAGATAATCTGTGGCATTCTCTCCCCCCTTCTCCCCCCCACCTATTGTGGGGTCACACCATCTTTAGAGACACCTCTTCCTCGCCTGCTCTCTACCCTCCTCCTGCCAGTCTCTGTTCTCAACTCCATACTGTCTACGCCACTGCACTTGTCTAATGTGGATAGTTGCACTGAATCTGAGTATCTACCTCATTACTGACCTGTTTACTAACAGTGTACGTTAATGCAATTGCACTGTATCTGTCGTATATGGTAATCGTCACCTTATGTATTGTTCTCTGGTTTTTTTGAGACCATGTATTGGACTGTTTACTGGCCTGTTACTGCACCTTGTACCTTATGTAATTTCAGCTTGTGTAAAGACCCTTTGTACCGGGCAGACTGGATGGGGCCTAGCGGTCCTTATCTGCTGACAATTTCTATGTTTCTATGTTTCTATGTACCATAATTCCTGCACCTTACTGTTGAGGCCTGTATTACTGTCATGTTCCATCTGTATCTATATTTCTTAATGTGCCATGTTTGTGGATCGGGTCATGCCTGAAAACAATCCCTTGGGTCAGCGCACCTACCCGGTTATCAAAGACATGCATAAATAAATAAATGAATGAAATATGCAATGGGGACCTTTGAGATAGAGGATTCATCAGCATTCCAACCCAACTGTTTGACCATGGACACTTAACTGGCGGTTTATGTTGGTGCTGAGTATTACCTGAGGTCAAACAGTTCACATACAGATCAACCAATTATTTCAAAGGTCCCCACTGCATATGGACTTGTATGATAAAAGATTTAAGCAATAAGGCACAATGCGGTGTGTGTTATTGTATAATAACGTCATGCCTAGGGTGTTTGAAGCACACGGCCACAGACCAAATGTTTTCAACACCTGAGAAGGGGTGTTATTAATTAGCAACAGACACCCTGGGGTGCCTTATTGCTATTAGAAAATGTCTCGTTTATGTTAACCAAAAAAAAAAAAAAGATTTAAAAAAACGTAAAATGATTTTAATTAATTTTCCTATGTGTCTGCTTTAAAAAGAAAAGTCCACGGTTCCTGTTTTTGCCACTAGGTGGTGTTGACACTACATGCTACCTGCTCCCTCCTTCTCCACAGTTCTGTTCCGGTCACTGATCTGTCATGGTGCCCCCCCTCCCCCACAAACTGGGTGTCACTTTTCTTCTGTTACTTGACTTTTGAGTAAACAGTTCTTCATTTGCCTCTTTGCCTCTGCTGCTGCTACCTACTGCTTCTTAGCCGCTAACACTCTGTGCAGTTAACTTAATGAGCAATCATGAGGAAGGCTATGCAGGGATACGATGACATAAGGGGAGTGGTGGACAGTGGGATAAAATATGGAAAGCCCTGCATCTAGTAACAAACCATTGTGCTAAGCCCTGCAGCAAGAGCAAAAACAAAAGGAAACCACTGTGGTTTTTGAGGGGAGTAGCAGAGCTAGCAAAGGAAAAAATATGGCATTTCTGAGGCACAAGGCAACACAAAGCAAGGACAGGCAAGAATATTTGGAAAAATGAAGGGATGCGAACAAGGCAGTAAGGGCAGCAAAGGCCAAAACTGAGAAAAAGCTAACTAAATCAGAAAAGGAAGGAGGGAATGCATTCTTTAGGTATATTAGCCAGAGAAGGAAGATGGGGAAGGGGGTTGTGAGACTTAGGGAGGAGGAAGGCAGGGTAGTGGAGAAAGACATTGACAAGGCAACCATTCTCAACAAACACTTCTGCTCCATATTCATGGAAGAAGGTACTGGGAAGGTCCCCCATTAATGGAGAAAGGCAAACTGGGAAAAGGGGTGGACATTAGACCTTTTTCAGAGGACAGAATAAAAAGAGCACTAGAATGGCTTAGGGTGGATAAAGCTATGGGGCCAGATGGGATACACCCAAGGATTCTGAAGGAGCTCCAGGAGGAACTGGCCAAATCTCTAACTAAGCTGTTCAGTGGGTCACTGGAAACAGGCGGGTTCTGGAGGAGTGGAGGAGGGCACAAGTGGTACCCCTGCACAAATGTGGTAGCAAGGAAGAGGCAGGAAACTACCGCCCTGTCAGTTTGACCTCAATAGTAGGTAAAATGTTGGAAACCCTGCTTAAGGAAAGGCTGGTGGACTACCTAGAGACAAGGGGGCTGCTGGACTCAGGGCAACATGGATTCATGGCAGGGAGGTCATGCCAGACCAGCTTGATTGATTTCTTTGGTGGGTGACCAAGGAAATAGACCAGGGAAGAGCGGTAGATGTGGCCTATCTGGACTTCAGGAAGGCCTTCGACACAGTCCCACACAGGAGACTAATCCACAAGCTGGCAAATCTGGGGTGGGGACAGAGGTGGTCACATGGGTTAGAAACTGGTCGAGTAACAGAACACAAAGAGTGGTGGTACATGGGGTTAGCTCACCGGAGGGATGGGTAACAAGTGGTGTACCCCAGGGATCAATGCTGGGACCAGTGCTTTTCAATGTCTTCATAAGCGATATTGTAGCATGTCTAGAAGAGAGGGTTAGCCTGTTCATGGATGATACAAAGCTATGCAACAGGGTAGATACACAGAAAGGTATAGAAAAAATGAAGAGAGATCTGAAGAGGCTAGAAAACTGGTCCAAGGACTGGCAACTGGGTTTCAATGCAAAAAAATGCAGGATTATGCACCTGGGGAGATAGAATCCTAGGGTTGAGTATGAACTAGATGGAGCAACACTGGAGGCCACCAGAGAGGAAAGAGATCGGGGGTAGTCATAGAAGAGAACCTCAAAGTGGTTAAAAAGTGTGACAAAGCAGTCGGAAAGGCTAACAGTAGTGATGCTCACATAGTGCCATCATGGATCTGCCAGTAATCCAGTGGATGGCAGCACTGTTCGAGTGGAATCCATCCCGGGATCCAGCCGAATACTGAGGAAGGATCCTGGTTTGGAGCCTGTGTTATCCAGCAATGGATCCCTGGATCCGGCACTGGATAACATGGGATTCAACTCAGGAACTGACAGCTGTACCCATGGGCAGATAGTGATGGTATCAGGCCGGATCCACTATCCTGCCATGAGGGCAGGTGTCTGGTGGATCCAGATTGGTCAGGATACTCTCTGAGCATTACTAACTAACAGAATACTAGGGTGCATTGAGAGGAGTATAACAAGTAGATGGAGGGAAGTGGTGGTACCATTGTACAATTCCCTAGTAAAGCCTCATCTGGAGTACTGTGTTCAGTTCTAAAGGCCCCATCTCCAAAAAGACATGGACAGGATGGAGACGGTACAGAGGAGGGTGACAAAAATGGTGTCCAGGATGCAGCAGAAGTCATATGAGGAGAGTCTCAGAGCTCTCAATATCTACTCCCTGGAGGAAAAGAGAGGGGGGGTGACATGATAGAGACCTTCAAGTATCGGAAGGGGATCAACAGTGTACCAGAGGGAAGCATCTTTCACATGAAGGGAAATAGCAGAACTAGGGGGCACAGCATGAGTCTAAAAGGGGGAAAGCCTAGGGGAAATTTGAGGAAGTTCTACTTCACTGAAAGGGGTGGAGAGATGGAACAGTCTCCCCAGAAAGTGGTGGGGGTAGCCACGGTTCAGGGATTCAAGAACGTGTGGGATAGGCACATAGGAATTATCAAGCTAGAACAAAAGCGGAGGAACTTATCGTAGCATCTAGGGTACCTTAAGCATTAGAAAGAAGGCTAGGGCAGACTGGATGGGCCACGAGGCCCTTATCTGCTGATAACATCTATGTATCTATTTATCTATGAATGTGAGTGGTAACGGAAAGGAACAGCCGTGTGCTGTCCTTTTAAAGTTCTGCTCTTTTACTTGCTAGAATGCCAGTCAGAGTTAAGGTTTTTAAGAAAAAGCTTAAAAGATAATAAAAACAAAACTTTGATCTGTAGTGAGCGACCTTGATCCACACTGCCTGTTTCAAGAACCGCTCACTTGGTCACTCGCCTACAGAAGTTGCAGTGCTTGATTTAAAAAAATGTACTACTAGTTAAAAGAAAGTGACATAGAATCATAGACTTTGATGGCAGACAAGGACCTCTTGGCCCACCCAGTCTGTCCATTTCCCTACCTATTGGATAAGCTGTAGATCCTAGTTAACCAACAGCCAACTTCTTCCTACCCCCACCCAGAATTGCCTTATGACTGTCCCATGCATGCTTGAATTCCATCACTGTTTTTGACCCCATGACCCCCTCAGGAAGGCCGTTCCATGCATCCACCAACCTCTCCATTAAAAAATACTTCATCACGTTGCCCCTGAGCCATCCCCCATCTATCTTCAAATTGTGCCCCCTTGTTCTTCTTGCACATCACTTTTTCTGAAAGATGCTACCCTCTTGGACTTTGTTGATTTCCTTGAGGTACTTGAAAGTTTCTATCATGTCCCCTCTCTCCTTTCTTTTCTCAAGTATATACATTACATATTAAGCACCTTTAGTCTTTCTTCATATGGTTTCTGGTGCAAGCCCTGCACCATTTTAGTTGCCTTCCTTTGACTGCCTCCATCCTGTCTATGTCTTTGTGGATATGGGGTCTCCAGAACTGCATGCAGTACTCCAGATGGGTTCTCACCAACTGTCTGTACAGAGGGATAACAACTTCTTGTTTTCTACTGATGATGCCTCTCCCTATACATCCCAATATCACCCAACACTCCTTACTGCCTTCTCACATTGCTTGCTTACCTTTAGGTCATCTGATATGACTACCCCCAGGTCCCTTTCCATCTTTTTTGTTGTTAATACCTCCCCCCAATAGTGTACTCTTCTTCTGAGTTTTTGATTCCCAGGTGCATTACTTTGCACTTCTTTGCATTGAGTCTAAGCTGCCATACTTTTGACCATTCGTCCAACCTTGCCAAGTCCCTTCTCATCTATTCTGCTCAGTATTCACAAAGGAAAGGGGAATTACCTAAACCAAACAAGAGAAACACTCTGGAGACGGGGGTCGATACCAGTCCATTTACAGAAGAAAGGGTTCTGAAAGAGCTAGTAAAATTTAAAGTGGACAAAGCAATGGGGCCTGATGAGATTCACCCAAGAATTCTAAAAGAACTACTGTAAGGGTAGAACTAGTGACACTACTGACTACTCTCTTTAACAAATCATGGGAGGATGGGGTGGTACCTGAGGACTGGGGGAGGGCAGATGTGTTTCCTCTTCACAAAAGTGGGAGCAGGGTAGAGGCAGGAAACTACAGACTAGTTAGTTTGACCTCAATGGTAGGGAAAATGATGGAATCACTTCTGAAGGAAAGAATTGTTGAGTACCTAGAGGCCAGTAGGGCACAGGACCCAAGGCAGCATGGATTCACAGCAGAAAGGTCCTTGTTAGATGAATCTAATAGATTTCTTTGACTGGGTGACCAAAGTGGTAGACCAGGGAGGGGGTGTGGACACGGCCTACCTAGATTTTAGCAGGGCATTTGATACAGTCCCACACAAAAGATTAATAAACAAGTTAGCCAGCCTTGGAGTGAGTCCCAAGGTGGTAGCCTGGATAAAAAATTGGCTGGACAACAGGACGCAAAGGGTAGTAGTAAATGGAGTCCACAGTGAAGAAAGGAGGGTTACTAGCGGGGTACCACAGGGTTCAGTACTGGGACCGGTCCTTTTTAATGTCTTTATAAGTGACATTACAGAGGAACTGGAAGGAAAAGTATGTCTCTTTACAGATGACACAAAGGTCTGAAAAAGGGTTGAATCACAAGATGGAGTAGAAAGGATGAGAAGGGACTTGGCAAGGTTGGAGGAATGGTTAAATGTATGGCAGCTTAGATTCAACGCAAAGAAGTGCAAAGTAATGCACCTGGGAACAAAAACCCAGGGGAAGAGTACACAATTGGGAGTGAGATACTGACAACAATAAAAATGGAAAAGGACCTGGGTGTAATTATATCAGATGACCTCAAGGTGGGCAAGCAATGTGAGAAGGCAGTAAGGAAGGCTGGGGGGATACTGGGATGCATAGGGAGAGGCATCAACAGTAGAAAACAGGAAGTTGTTATTCCTCTGTACAGACAGTTGGTGAGACCCCATCTGGAGTACTGTGTGTAATTCTGGAAATCCCATCTCCACAAAGACATAGACAGAATGGAGGCTGTCCAGAGGAGGGCAACCAAAATGGTGCAGGATCTGCACCAGAAGTCATACGAAGAGAGACTAAAGGAGTTTAATATGTATACCCTTGAGGAAAGAAGGGAGGAGGGGACATGATAGAAACTTCCAAGTACCTCAAGGGAATCAACAAAATCTAAGAGGGTAGTATCTTTCAGAAAAATTGATGTGCAAGAATAAGAGGGCACAATTTTAAGATGGGGATGGCTCAGAGGTAATGTGAGGAAGTATTTTTTTCATGGAGAGGGTTGTGGATGCATGGATCTGCCTTTCTGAGGAGGTCATGGAGTCAAGAACTGTGGGGGAATTCAAGAATGCATGGGACAGACACAAGCAGTCCTAGTGGGGGGGGGGGGTAGGAGGAAGTAGGCTGTTGGTTAACTAGGATCTGCAGCTTATCCAATAGGTAGGAAAATGGGCAGACTAGGGGGGCTAAGCGGTCCTTATCTGCCATCAAATTCCATGTTTCTGTGTTTCTATGTTTCCACCCCCCTTGTGTATCAACCCTGTTGCAGATCTTTGTGTCCTCTGCAAAGAGGCATACTTTTCCATCCAGTCCCACTGCAGTGTCACTTATAAAGACATTAAAAAGAACTGGTCCCAGCACTGAACCCTGTGGTACCCTGCTAGTAACCCCCTTTTTTTGGAGTATACTCCGTTTACTATTACCCTCTGTGTTCTGTTGTCTAGCCAATTTTTTTATCCAGGCTACCACTCTGGGACCCACTCCCAGGCTAGATAACTTGTTTAGTAATCTTTTGTGTGGGACTGTGTCAAATGCCTTGCTAAAGTCTAGGTAGGCCATGTCCACAGCCCCTCCCTGGTTTACTACTTTGGTCACCCAGTCAAAGAAATCTATTAGATTTGTCTGCCATGACATTCTGCTGTGAATCCATGCTTCCTTGGGTCCTGTACCCCTCTGGCCTCTAGGCACTCAACAATTCTTTCTTTAAGAAGTGATTCCATCATTTTCCCTACCACTGAGGTCAAGCTAACAAGTCTGTAGTTTTCTGCCTCTGCTTTGCTTCCACTTTTGTGAAGGGGAATCACATCCACCCTCCTTCAGACCTCAGATACCAAACCAACCTCCCATGATTTATTAAAAAGAGTAATCAGTGGTGTCACTAGTTCTCCCCTTAGTTCTTTTAGAATTCTGGGGTGAATGCCATCAGGTCCCATTGCTTTGTCCACCTTCAGTTTTAGGAGTTCTTTCAGAATCCTTTCTTCTGTGAATGGACTGGTATCAACTTCCCTATCCAGAGTGCTTCTATTGATTGGATTAGGTACCTCCCCCTCCTCTTCTTTTGTGAATACTGAGCATAAGTATTCATTCAGTATGCCTGATTTTTCACTGTCACCCCCTGTGCACTCACCCTCCCCTTTTTTAAGCCTCATTATCCCTCCCTTGGTTTCTTCGTTCCTTAATGTACCTATAAAAGGTTTTATCCCTCTTCTTAACCGAGTTGGCTATCTTTTTCTCGGTTTGAGCCTTTGCTGTTCTGTCTGCCTTCCCTACTTCCTTCTGCTTTTACTGGTACAGTTCTCTGTCCTGCTCCTTCTGTGTTTCCTTATTCTTCCTGAATGCTGTCTTTTTCTCCCACACCTTTCCCGCCCCTTCTTTCGAGAACCATAGTGTTTTTTTCCTTAATTTGATTTGTTTATTTGCTTCACGCAAAGGCTTGGTGCCTCTGTGATGGCAGTTTTGATGTTTCCCCATTGTTCCATCACCTCTCCTTCTTGTCTGTTTGCTAGTGCTTTTCTGAGGCACTCTCTCATTTTGCTAAAGTCAGCTCTCCTAAAGTCCAGTACCTTCAGTTTTGTATGGCTTGACTCTGTGGCTGTGTTTATCATGAACCACATTGTTTAGTGGTCACTTGTTCCCAGATGGCTATCCATTTCTAAATCTAAGATCCTCTCTCCATCCCCATTTGAGAGTACCACGTCTAAGACTGCTTCCTCCTGAGTGGGTTCCATCACTAGCTGTCTGAGGCATGCCCTCTGTACAGCATCAAAAATGACCCTACTCTTAGATGTTGCTGCAGCAAAGGTGCTCCAGTTAACATCTGGCATATTCAGGTCCACCATCAACAATATTTCCCCTTTTTCTGCAATCCTAAGGATGTCTTCTATCATTTCCTTGTCCAATTCCTGCCCCTGAGACAAGGTTCTGTATGCAACCTGCATGTGGATTGTGGTGCCATTTCCTGTCTCCAGAGTGCCCCACAGTGCCTCCTGTCCTCCCTGTTTACCCTTTAGTTCCATTGCTTTGATCCCTTCCCTTACGTAGAGAGCTATTCCTCCTTGTCTTCTACCCTCCCTGTCCTTCATGTAGATTATGTACTGTGGTATGTTGACATCCCAGTCATTGTTCTCTGTGTACCATGTTTCTGTGACTGCCACGATATCCAGGCTTCCCTCTTCCATCAAGGACACTAGTTCAGGGAGCTTGTTACCCAGACTACGGGCAGTGGTACTTAGTGCCCTTCATTTTCTGATGGCTCTACACCTTTTAGCCCCATCCCTGTCCTTACTGCCTTTGCTTTTTTCTCCATTTACCCCATCCTTCTCCCTATCGACTTCTCTATTTTGGTGTTTACCTCACTAACTACCCTGTTTTGTGGGGGGGCCTCAGATTTTCCTGCTCCTTTTCAGTGTCTCCCCCTTGGCTAGTTTAAATGCTTGCCAATGAAGCATTTAAACCTATCACTTAGGATCCTGGTTCCCCTCCTGGACAGATGCAGACCATCGCACTAGCATAGGCCTGTATCATACTAACATACTATTTGCCAGCAGATTAGGCCTTACGGTCTATTGAGTCTGCTCGAACCTCAGATCCCTAGTTGGGTGCCGAGTCCCTTCCCTCCCTTGTGTTTCAGAAACCCCTATCATCCATCCCCAACCCCCGGGACAGGCCATCATCTGATACATCCACTTTCTGTGTCTGTCCCACCCTCTCTTGAAGCCCTCCACTGTGGATTTCTGAACCAGCTCACCAGGCAGTGCATTACAAGGGTCCACCACCCTCTCAGTGAAAAACCTCCTCCTCTTTTCCCCCCTCACCTTCCTCCTTCCAACTTCAAACCATGCCCTCTGGTAATACCTCCCTGCTTTAGTCTAAGTCCTTCCATGTTTACCCTATTTATTCCTTGAGGTACCTGAAGATCTCAATCATGTCCCCCCTTCTCTCCTCTCCTCTCCTCCAATGAAAACAGGCAGAGCTCCTCAAGTCTGTCCTCATACGTCAAATCCCCTAGCCCTCGTATCATCTTAGTTGCCCTCCTCTGTACTCTCTCCAGGAGCTGTATGTCCCTTCTTCTGCACACAGTACTCAAGGAGTGGTCTAACCAATCCATTGTACAGTGGCAAAATCACTTCCTTGCTCCTAGAGGTGATCCCCCTTACGATGCATCCCAACATCCCGTTTGCCTTTCTAGCTGCTCTCCTGCACTGCTCAGAGTTATTCATACATGCATCCACCATGACCCCTAGGTCTTTTTCTCCTATTGAGGCCTCCAGCGCCTCCCCTCCCAGGGTGTACCTGGGTTTAGGGTTTCCCCACCCAAGATGCAACACCTTGCACTTGGTGATATGGAAATTTAATTTCCATGTGTGAGCCCAGCTTTCCAGGGTGTCTAGGTCCTCTTGCAGGGCCAACCTCCCCTCTTCTCCCTCAACTACTGCTTCCATCTTGGAGTCATCAGCGAAGAGGCTCATTTCACACCCTATACCGTCCAGGTGGACCCCCAGTCTCCGATGAAGCCAAAACTCTGAGCTCTGCACCAGTTTTTTCAACCATTGATCGAATTCCATGGTGCGGAGCACCTTAGCCTCACCCATGCCATAGACAGGTAGCACCTCAGAGAAGGTTACCATGCATGGAACTTGTCTAAGGGCCCCTCCCCAACTTCACTGCACTGCTCTGATCCCATTCCCAGCCAGATCATTTGCCCCTATGTGGACAATGATGTCCAGCTCCCTCCCCTGTGAAGCTGCTCCCATGATCCTGAGGATTCTCTCACTCTCCTTCCAAGCCATGGCACTGGGCAGGCACCTAACCTACCTCCCTCTCCCCTCCCTTCCCCAGTTCTATGCCCCCTAACAATTGAGTCCCCCACCAGGAATTGTTTCCTTCCCCTGTGGGGTCCCATGCCACCCTCTTGTGGGTCTCCTTTGTTGAGGTTCCCAGCATCCTCCTTGGTCGCCATTGCAGGTACCTCCATAGAGGAACCAAATTCTGCCAGAATGCATATGAACTGTAGAGAGGTACAACTGGAGGGATGCACCTCTGTTCCACCACCCTCACCCCCCCGAGCCCACCATGGTCCAACCACTCCACTTTCTTGGCAACCTCTGAGGCACTGGCTGCAGCCCTGGTCATCCCTGGGTGGGAGAAGAGGACCCCCGCATCCTGGCCAACTCAGCTTGGAGACAAGCGACCTCCTCCCTCAGCCCAGAGTGGTGCCTACAGAAGGGACAACACCACATCCTCCAGAATGTCTCCCAGAAGACTGCCGCTCCACAGGCACTGCACCACTCCCATCATATCTTATTTGTGGCCTCTTGAGTGTTGTTTTGTATGCTTACTCTTTCCTCTCTCTCTCTTTTTTTGTTTGTTTGTTTGTATTTTCTCCCTGCTTTCCTACTGCCTATGTGTCCTTACAGCTCCTGCCCTTCCTGTTCTGGGACAGGAAATTCCTATATTCTTCAGTAGTCTCCTTCTTACTTGCTCAGAGACAGACCTCTAGCAGCTAACCCCTTTTTTCCTTCTCCTTCTCTCCCTGTCTTTCTCTCCTTCTGTAGTGACTTACAGCTTCTCTCTTCTCCTCTTGTATGTGCTGTGCTGCCTAACTGCTTGGTACTTGGTGTCTACAAAAAACTATCAACAATCTGGTAAAAAAAAAAGACTTTCTTCTGTAGCCTACAGGGCAAAACACAGCTCTAGTTTAAGGTAGCTGCTCTCCCTCTCTCAGCTTCTGCAGCAGAGTCCACAGTCAACTCCTGTTTGTAATCCACAGTCCCTCAAACCTTCTTCAGCAACTCCCCTTATATGACACTTCTTTCACAGAGTTTCAGTAACAGCTCTAGTCACAAATGACTGCAAATATTCTCCCAGCTAGATTGCCTCCCTGGCAAATTAAAGCTGCAATAAGTAAAGACAACCCCCCAAACAGAGAACCAAAACATTGACTTCTACTTACTATTACTGGTCCCTGAATTAAGAATTCAGTTCAATGTACTCAGTAAATCACCTCCTTGCTGTAGGGTAGCTGCTCTCCCTTTCTCAGCTTCTGCAGCAAACAGAGTGACAGTGTGGAAAAACAAAACGAGAACCCAGGGACAGAATATGTGTGTGTTTTGGGGGTGTTGGGGGGAGTCATGACTGCTTAGCTAGCTGATATGGTTGAATTTTTTGTGGATTGAGCAGGAAGTGATTTTTGAGCTGGTAATGCAGTCTTTTCTGTGCCTGCCCTAGATACAGTGATGTTATTGTGAGGTAGCTTCACAGGAATGGTAGCCCATCAGATTGCTGGGATTATCCTTTCCATTGTATAGTTATCTTTATTAGTGCTGTTTGACCTTAGGTTTGTGTTTTTTTTTTCTAGGATGCCCTTCCACAGTGTTCCTCCCCAGTAGGTATGGGCAATATCATGGACACAAGTCTAATGATGTTGGGTGACGCTGCAATGTCGCAGCTCACTGCTAGAGGAGCAAGTAGAAGAAGACAATTTTCTTCTCTGATGCCCTTCCACAGTTTTACTCCCTGGTTACTATAGGTGTTGTCATGAACATGGGCATAGTGATGCTGTGTGGTGCTGCAATGTTGCAGCTCACTTGTGGAGCAAGTGGAAAGCAGAACATTTTCTTCTCTGTTGCCCTTCTGTGGTTTCACTCACCGATTGCTATAGATGTTGTCATGAATGCAGGTGTGGCGATGCTGGATGATGCTGCAACATTGCGGCTCACTGGCGGAACAAGTGGTAAGAAGAACATTTCCTAAACAAGATATTTGCATTCTTTAGCAATGGTGTCTGGTTAGGTAGCAACTGCTTTCAAGGAATAGCCTTTGTGGTGTGGTGCAGCGTAAAGACAAGTGTTCTTTTATTTTGTTTGTTTGCTTTCCATGATCCCAGTGGGGTATGAGCAGGGGTGAGGGGTCTGTGTGTGAGAATGGTATAATGACTGGTAGCATGTGGGTGGCAGGGAGGCACAGGGTGGAGAAAAAAGTTAGATTATTTTCTTTACCGTGGCATTTGTTACAGTTTGGAGAGACGATGATTTTGGAAGACACATTGAGAAGATCAGGTCCCGTAGAGCCCAAAGGAAGATGCTGGTATGAGCGGTAAAAACCTGGGGCCAGATTTAAGAAAGTGAAAATATTTTGAATGTGCAGAAAACAAATCACACAAGGGAGGGTTTCCTTGCAGCCTTTTTCACTATTTACTTGTTTGCACATATTCTTTTGCACTGCTGCAGAAAAAATCCTGCACCTGTTTTAACAGGTATAGTAATATTTCAGCAGCTGCAGAAAAAAAGGAAAATGACTCCTGTGCACATAAAATGTTGAAAATATTATTTTTTAAGGTGCATAGATTTTCCCTTTGCCAGGGAGCTGTGCACAGGGACAGTCTCTGGGCCATGTCAGGCCTTTCGAAAATTGGGCCACTGAAGTACTGTGTGGGGCAGAGAGAAGGAACAGTTGAGGGCACAAACCTCATGTGCTGGTAACAATGGAGGTATGTGGAGACAATTCAGTGATGCAGAAAAAGGAAAAACATATGGCAAAAAATGAGTTTGCTTTTGAATGTCTACTGTTAGGATAAGAAAACGTTTTATATTTGTGGGAATAGTATGAAGGACTGTGATGAAAGAGAACGTGATAGAGTGGAAGTAGTACCCCTCAGTGGGGGGGGGGGCTTGATGATGAGTTTACTTTGTGTATAAATGTGTGATGACCAATTTACTATATGTATAAATCTAAGATTTTACATTTATACACATAGTAGCTCAGATAAACACATTTATCACATAGCTTCTGAGTTCACACCCTCTTTCATAAACATATGGATGCACACACAAACATATACACATCACCTCACGCCATGCTGGCGGCCTGGGTTCAGGAATGAGCCTGGACCGCTGGGGGTCGGCAGGGGCGAGAGATGATTGAGCCTCCAGAGGACTGCTCTCCTCACTCGGGGGAAAGAGATCCTGTCATCCCACTCCTTGACTGCACTTTGGCAGTGGCTGGAGGACAGAACAGGTTGGGAGGCATGTACCAGCATCCTTACATTGGTGGGAGGGGGGGTACAGGAAAAAACTTGGCAAAGGGAGCTGGCAGGCTCCATGACGGCCCGTTGTGTCCCTGGCTGCCCCTGGCTTCTGGATAATTCTGTGGGGGGGGGAGAAAGCCAGCGCTGTCCTCCCTGGCCCCACCATGAGGGATGAGCCATGGGGGAATTACCAGGGGTCAGTCTGAGCAGGGGATGCATGGGCCGGAGGATGAGTCCCTCCGAGGGAGGGCCATAGCCGCCTACTGGGCTTCAAGGGAGCAAAAACAGATAATAGAAAAGAAACAAAAACAAACACATACACACATGCACACACAAACACATTCACACATGCATGTACGCATACACACACACACACACACACACACACACACACATATGCACAAGCACACACACATGCACGTGCTCCCACACAAACAATGGGACAGGAAACCCCCCTTGTCTCCAGTGTCCGAATAAAAGTATTTCAGTGTCATTCTGGATAATTTCCTTGACTTTCTTCATAAATCCAGACACAGATTTCCAGTTCCCACAGGAAGCTTGGAGCACTCTGTCTTGTGTGTGACTGCCTTTCCCGGGTATGCACAAATGCCTGGTTGAGTGTCTAATCCTTCCAATGATTGACTCTGGGGATCTGGTTTAAGATGTCACCCCAAAATGCCAGTTAATGAAACTAGATACCCTATTTATTGCCCTCTGTAGGTTTATCCTCTGCGCTCCTGCCCAGACATATCATTGCATACTATATGACTGCTTGTGTTGGCCTTCACTGACTGACAGACAAGTGCAACTGCTTGCTCTCTACAGTTCTAAATACTGGCTCAACAAACTTCCAGATTATGTGTGCACACTCCTCACTTCTGCTACTCTGTCCTCACATCAACTTTGCTCCCACTCTGGTAACAGAGTCCTTGTCTGAGGGTGCAAACGGAATTCTGATCAACTTGTTTACAGCTACTGGCTCCCTCAAGTATGGAACAACTCAACAGCTCACCCAACAGCATTGCCATTGTTAAAATGCTTCTCAAAAAACTAAAATGTCCTACTGTGACTGTACCTAATTTGCTGGTTAAGTGTTGTGTTTACCTGTCCCCCTCATTGCTCAGTATACCAGTGAAAACTGTAACATACACAGATGTTATACTGTATTATATTATATATTGTGTTTTTGCTACTTACTTATTCCTCTTTCCTGTGCCCAGGTCACATGTTGAATGTGTACAGGAAGGAAGGAAGGAAGGAAGGAAGGAAGGAAGGAAGGAAGGAAGGAAGGAAGGAAGGAAACCCTCTTGTGGGGTTAGAGGCGCCTTACTTGTGCACTTGGATGTGCACCACTGGGACATGTTTGTGGGACTTCTCATCCCTGTAAAGGGTTACTAGTTTTGCCTCCCCAGGGAGCTGCTGACACAAGAGCACCCTGGGGGAGGTGCAGGATATAAGGGGAGAATGTGGGAAGAGGAAGGGAAGCTTGTGAGTGGGACTGGGATTGAGCAGGGCAGTCACCCGCTTGAGCAGAGGGATAGTTTTTCTCTTGGGTAGGAAGCTGAGATTGCAGCTGGGGAACATGGCAGTGGCCACTCAGTTCTGACTTCCCCAGTTTGGGGGCAGTGATGAGTAAACCCCACGATGGGAAGAAGGATGGGAGAGAGATGAGATCTGATGGAGGGAGAAGTGGCAGTGAAGACAGGGATGGGTCACCACGAGGTTCTGTGGGGCCACTGTCTAAGAATTTTGGCGAGTATGGGATGGACTGGCAGTGGCCAGTGTGGGATGCAGCATGCCCAGACCTGAAGTCTGGACTAGTGGGAGCAGGGAGTAATAGCTCTGAGGTGAGAGGCTAGCTGAACTGCCCCAATGAGTGATATGAACCTGTGGAATACTGAGGCATTGGCCCTGAGGTGAGAGGCCAGGCTGAGCTGAAGAGATGGGAACAAGGTATTTTGAGACTGTGGGGAGACCAAACATGTAGTGAGGTGTGTTTTCTCCTGCTACATGATTAACTGAACTGCCTGAGGATTGGGGGTCATCTGGACCATGCCCCATGAATGGACTTTATGTAAAAGGACTAAATCAATTGTGTGACCTCCATGGTCAAGAAATAATGTGCTGCCCCTTTGTGTTAAGATACGAACTGCTCCATGGAGTGGCTGTATTTTATTGAACCATGTTTATTATGGCTGTGGGAGGAGCCTACAGCCATCTTACTCTAGCTTTAAAAATGGATACCATGGAAAAACATTTTTTAGTACTTTTCAGCGTATCCTTCCGTAAATGCAAATCACTATGACAGTTAAATAAAATACTTCCTTCTTTCTGTTTACAGTGTTGGAGACAGAACTCCAAGCTGCTTTTCTCTGAGAGCAAATGTGCACACATTCCAAACAAATGTAAACATATTATAACTATTCAAGGTATACAAAAATAACTGTCTTGTTTAGTAAATCAGGCACATGGATTTACTAGAACAAGCAGTTATCATTAGCCATGTAGCATCAGACAGTTCTAACAGACAGCACCAGGCTTGAAGTCTCACCTTGAATTGACATGCTGGAGTTAGCCTGTATCAGCTTTCCTAGGAAATTACTAAGGCTAACAGTCATTAACCCTTTACTCACAGAGCATCCCATTTTCTTTTTCTAAAACACAAACAAACAGAAGACTGAACTAATACATAATAGCCTGAGGTTTTTGTGAAGTCCTCTAATTATGTGTTATTTAGTAACATGCACTAGTCTATCTCCTCTACTTGTAGTCTATTATATTCATGCACTGTAAGTAGATTATACTGGTAGCATACAGTATCTTTTTCCATTTGTAACAGTATTTATTCTGACTAGCATGAGAGGGATTACTCTGTTTACCTGACTTGCTATCTGAAAACTAGACAACAGCAAACAGGGATCGGTAGATGGTTAGATAGATAGATAGATAGATAGATAGGTAGATAGATAGATAGATAGATAGACAGACAGACAGACAGACAAATACAAAGATAGATAGAGCTACACATAAAAATGTAGAGAACATGCTTTTAGTATTTGGCAGTTTAACAAGTTTTGATAAGTCTCTGTGGTTGTTTGATTAACAAACAGGCAAAAGACTGCACTCCTCAGTTGGATACAAAATGCTTTATTGTAGAGATTAAAACTGCAACACCATGCTACCAATGTACTGGTTTGTCACTGATTGGCAAGGGGATAAGTGACAGAGGCTGGTAGTAAATGGAATTCACTCCAAGGATGGGAAGGTGGTGGGCGGGGGTACTTCAGGGGTCAGTGCTTGATCTGGTCCTCTTTAATGTCTTTATAAGTAAAATTGCAAAGGAACAGGAAGGGAAGGTTTGACTCTGCATGATTATACCAAAATCAGCAGCAAGATGGAAAAGTATGAGCAGAGACCTTAGAAGACTTGAACAGCAGTCAGCGGTATGGCAACTAGTGTCAGTGGCTCAGCAGGTTACACACTCGTCTCTGAGGCCTGAAGAGCACAAGACTGTGGGTTCTATCCCCACTCCAGGCACTTGGGTTAAATCCTAGTACTGACACTGTAGTGCAGAATGAGGGAGGTGCTACACTCCTGAGGTGCCGTCTTTTGGATGAGATGTTAAACTGAGGTCTCATCTGGTAGTAGTTCAGGTGGATGTTAAAGATCCCATGGCACTTCTCGAAAAAAGATTAGGGGAGTTTATTGAAGAAAATAAATCATACAGAAACACAATACAAAAATCAAGAGGGATACAAAAAGAACAACATTACAGCCAGAAAAAAAAATAAAGTACTTATACACAAAAAAAGAGAAATAAGCATCACTCAATTACATTATATAGTATGCTGGAAGCTTTTTTTCCCCCAAACCCTACTATAATTTGAATATAAATCATGATACCTGACACCCACCATTTTTAAGTAACAGGTACATCAGAATCTGTTATCCATAGCATATTACTCCAAACTGAGCTCAAAGTTCTGGAACGTAAGAGCCTAGCATCTTCATTATATTGAATTTTTAAATCCCTTGTAATTTTACCAAGAAGCTCTTCATGAGATAAAAAATTCTGCTGTAATGAGAATAAACATCTACTGTTCCAAATATACCATTTAACAACCAACAATATTCTATGTAACGTTTCTGTATGCCAATGATCTGCCCCTATATATTTACCCCACATCAAAGCATCCATAGTAATAAACTGAAACCATGGAGCATTCCAGACAGTTGCCAATAGAGGCCAAAAAGATATAATATAGACGCAGGTCAAAAAAAGATGTTCTGTTGTTTCCAGTTGTTGAATACATCCGGGTCTAACACATAAACGTTCAGTCAGTTGTTTATGTTTTTGATTAGCTTTAACATTAATCCTATCATGACAGCTCAGCCAATGAAAGTCTTTAAATGTATCTGGAATCCTAGGAGTGTTTAACAAACTTAGTACTGCCTCTCTGTATGGAAGGAGACATTGAGAAAAAGTTTCTAATTCTGTAAGTTGAGTCTGCGTAACCCAGTTATATAACACTTTCCTTTGTTTTCAGATCAAAAGATGGCTTATAAGTTTCCAGCATTTAAGATAAACGAAAGTTTCCCTGATATAAGGTGGTATATTTAAGGATCTATGCAAAATCCCCAATTCCCCCCGTACCATCGTCAAAACCACAGGCACCCAAGTTTTATCAAAAAAATTAATAAAGGCCTAAAGTTTGCATATAGAAAAAAATGCTATAGAAAAATAAAATCGGATTAACCATCCCTAACCCTCCCTGTTTTATTGGCAAGTACACAATATTCCTTTTTAACGGATTTAACCTACTACCCCATACAGCTTGCAAAAAAAAAATACTATAAATTGCTGTTACTAGTTGACAAGGTGGAGGAAAGACATAACTTATATAAAGAAATACTGGAATGAGAAATGTTTTAATTAGATGTACCCTTTTCCGTTTGCTTAATTTCCACTTATTCCATTTAGCCACTAAAGCTTTACCATGAAGTAAACAAGGTTTCCAATTCAAAAGCACATATCCCCCTGGCCATAAATAATCCCCAGAATTTTCAAATGAGTAGCTGAGAAATTAATACCAGCTACTTCTAAAACAGGAGGTACAACTGATCCAAGCTGTGTACCGAAACATTTGTCTAAATTTAAACTGGTACCAGAGTGAGTTATAAGTTGTATATATATCTAAAGCTCCTTGAATAGAAACCTTGTCCACCACTAAAATGCAGAGATTGTCTGCATAAGCCAAAGCTTTGTAACGTGGGGGGATAAAGCAGCAATAATAGGCCTTAAAAGTACTGAATTATTAAGGAGCTGAAGTAAAGGATCAATGCAAAAAGCATATAGCAGAGGGCTGAGTGGGCACCCCAGGTGCACCCCTCTCCTCACTGTCAGCATAGGTCCCTTCCAACCCCTAACCAAAGGAGTAACTGTAGTTGTTTTATATAAGCATTGAACCCAATTAATAAATTGCAGTGGCAAACCATTTTTTTTAAACTCCCCATAGGAAGGTGTGGCTAACTGAATCAAAGGCTTGTCTTTGATCCAGTGATAGTACTAAGCCATCTACTCTATGCCTAAAACTGTGCTCAAAAATTTCCCTTAACAAGATTAAATGTTTCATGATATTCCTACCTGGTATGGCGCATGCCTGTGCTGGGGATAGAACATGTGTTGCTACTAATAACAAGCAGTTGTTTAGAATTTTAGCTAAAATCTTAAAGTCTGTATTAAGGAGAGAAATTGGTCTCCAGCTTGGCAGAAGACACCAGGAGGAAGGACTGCTGTGTGACTGGACTTCTCTACTGGGACTAAAGAAGTAGAACTCTTGTACTTGGATCTTTAATTTAGGTTAAAAAAAACAAACTAACAAACAAAACAAAAAAAGTGTGTGTTTGTCTGAGTTAACTGAACTGAATGGTTATCTGAACAGTGATCTAGGTGTAAATCTCAGGTGATTGAAATGACTTGATAGCTGTGCAGTTTAAATTACTTGTAGAAAGATCTAGTAAGTAGGGGGAGTGGCTTAGCTAGAAGGAAGCTAAATTTAAAGACTGCCTTAGAAAGATTCTGCTAGTAGCTTGGCAGAAGACACCAGGAGAAAGGACTGCTGTGTGACTGGATTTCTCTACTGGGACTATATTGCTCTCCTTCCCTCCCCTCCACCCTCCCACCCAAATCTAGTTCTACATTTGAGGCACAGGATTTGACTGACAACAGAAACTTCCTGTTTGGGAGCAGGAAGTGAGTGATCACAGAACCACCAAAGACCCACCATCCTAGAAGGGCAAGAGTAGCTCTCCGGCCCCCTCTAGCTGCTGGAGGTATGCCTCTGAGCAAGTAAGTGGTCTACTGAGAAATATAGGATATTCTTGTCTCAGAACAGGACAATCAGGAGCTTAAAGGGCACACAGGCAGAAAGTAAATAGAGAGAGAAGAGAGAAAAAAAAAAAAACAGAAGAAAGAGTAAGGAATCCAAACAGTTAAGGGGCCAGAAATAAGACATGATGGGAGTGGTGCAGTGCAGTGGCTGTGGAGCAGCAGTCTTCCGTGAGACATTCTGGAGGATGCGGTGTTGTCCCATCTGCAGGCACCTCTCTGGGCTGAGGGAGGAGGTTGCTCATCTCCAGGCTGAGTTGGCCAGGATTTGTCGGATCTCCTCTTCCATCCAGGAACCACAAGTGCCACTGCCGTTGCCTCAGAGGTTGCCAAGAAAGAGGAGTGGTTGCAGCACAGTGGGCTCAGGGAGGGTGAGGGTGGTGGAACAGAGGTGCATCCCTCCAGTTGTACCTCTCCACAATTCCTATGCCATTCTGGCAAAGTGTGGTTCCCCTATGGAGGCACCCGCAGTGGAGACCAAGGAGGATGCTGGGAACCTTCACAAAAGAGACCCACAGGAGGGTGGCAGGGGACCCCACAGGGGAAGGAAACAGCTCCTGGTGGGGGACTCCATTGTTAGGAAGGTAGAACTGGGGGAGGAAGGGGAGAGGGAGGTAAGGTGCCTGCCTGGTGCCATAGCTTGGAGGGACAGGGACCGAATCCTCAGTATTGCTGGAGCAACTGCACAGGGGATGGAGCTGGATGTCATTGTCCACCTAGGAACAAATGACCTGGCTAAGAAAGGGATTAGAGAAGTGCAGGAAGAGTTTGTGGAATTGAGGAGGGGCCTTAGACAAGTAGCATACACAGTAACCTTCTAGGAGGTGCTGCCCATCTATGGCATAGCAGAGGCTATGGTGTTCCACACCATGGGGTTCAATCAGTGGTTGAAAAACTGGTGTAGAGCTCAGGGATTTGGCTTTATTGGGGACTGGGGGTCCACCTGGAGTGATGCAAGCCTATACTGGCATGATGGGCTGCATCTGTCCAGGATGGGAACCAGAATAATAGGTGATGGGTTTAAATGCTTCATTGGCAAGGATTTAAACTAGCCAAGGGGGAGGCACTGGAAAGGAGCAGGGAAATCCTAGCCCCCCAAAAAAATCATGGTAGTAAGTGCAGTAAACACCAACATAGAGGTGTCAATAGGGAGTGAATGGGGTAAATGGGGAAAGTGACAAAGGCAAGAAGGACAGAGATGGGGCAAAAAGGAGTAAGGCCATCAGGAAATAGAGGGTAATGAGTACCAATGCCCGTAGTCTGGGCAACAAGCTCCCTGAGCTGATGGCCTTGATGGAAGAGGGATGCCTGGATATTGTAGCAGTCACAGAAACATGGTACACAGAGAACCATGACTGGAATGTTAACATACCAGGGTACATAACCTACAGGAGAGACAGGCAGGGGAGAAGAGGGGGAGGAGTAGCTCTCTCTGTAAAGGAAGGGATAAAAGCAACTGAACAAAAGAGTAAACAGGGAGGAGAGGAGAGGAGGCACTGTGGGTCACCTTGGAGACTGGAAAGGGCACCACAATCCGCACAGGGGTTGTGTACAGACCCCCAAGTTATGGGGAAGAAATGGACAAGGATATGATAGAAGGCATTCTTAGAATGGCAGAGAAAGGGAGATACTGTTGATGGGAGACCTGAATATGCCAGATGTTAACTGGAGCACATTGCTGCAGCCACATCCAAGAGCAGGGCCATTCTTGATGCCCTACAGGTGGCAGGCATTAGACAGCTAGTTTCAGAACCCACTCATGAGGGAGCAATCTTGACCTCGTACTCTCAAGCGGGGCAGTGAGAGGATCTCAGATCTAGAAGTGGGTTGCCATCTGGGGACAAGTGACCATCAAACAGAGTGGTTCACGTTAAACTCAGCTACAGAGTCAAGCCATATAAAAGTGAGGTACTGGACTTTAGGAGGGCTGACTTTGGCAAGATGGAGAAGTGCCTCAGAAAAGCACTATGCAAACAGGCTATAAGGAGGTGTGGAGCAACAATGGGAATTATCAAAACTGCCATCACAGAGGCAACAAGCCTTTGTGTGAAGCAAATAAACAAATCAAAATGAAAGAAAAAGCCACTATGGTTCTCAAAGAGGTGGCTGTGAAAGTCAGGAAGAAAAGATAGCATTCCAGAAGTATAGGAAACACAGAAGGAGCTGGACAGAGAGCTGTACCAGTTAAGGCAGAAGGAAGCAGGGAGGAAATCAGAATAGCAAGGCCCAAACTGAGGAAAGATAGCCAACTCAGTTAAGAAGGATAAAACCTTTATAGGTACATCAGCGAGCATAGAAAGACAAAGGGGGATAGTGAGGCTGAATAGAATGAACGGAGGGTGGGCAGAGGGGACAGTGAAAAGTAGGAATACTGAGACGAATATTTCTGCTCAGTATTCACGAAGAGGAGGAGAAGTGCCTCATCCAATTAACAGAAGCACTCTTGATAGGGAGTCGATCCCAGTCCTTTCACAGAAGAAAGGGTTCTGCAAGAACTCCTAAAACTGAAGGTGGATAAAGCAATGGGTCCTGATGGAATTCACCCCAGAATTCTAAAAGAATTAAGGGAGGAACTAGTGAAACCACTGGCTACTCTTTTTAATAACTCATGGGAGGATGGTGTGGTACCCGAGGACTGGAGGAAGGCGGATGTGATTCTCCTTCACAAAACTGGGACCAAGACAGAGGCAGGAAACTACAGACCTGTCAGTCTGACCTCTGTGGTAGGGAAAGTGATTGAGTTACTTCTGAAGGAAAGAATAGTTGAGTACCTAGAGGCCAGTGGGGCACAGGACCCAAGGCAGCATGGGTTCACAGTGGGACGGTCATGTCAGACGAATCTAATAGATTTCTTTGACTAGGTGACCAAAGTAGTAGACCAAGGAGGGGCTGTGGACATGGCCTACCTACATTTTAGCAAGGCATTTGACACAGTCCACACAAAAGATTAATAGTCAAATTAACCAGCCTGGGAGTGGGACCCAGGGTGGTAGCCTGAATAAAACATTGGCTGGACAACAGGACACAGAAGGTAATTGTAAATGGAGTTCACTCTGAAGAAGGGGGTTACTAGTGGGGTACGCGGGGTTCAGTGTGGGTCCAGTCCTTTTAATGTCTTCATCAGTGACATTGCAGAAGGACTGGATGGAAAAGTATGCCTTTGCAGATGACACAAAGATCTGCAACAGGGCTGATACACAAGGAGGCGTGGAAAGGATGAAAAGGGACTTGGCAAGGTTGGAGGAATGGTCAGAAGTATGGCAGCTAGGATTCAATGCAAAGAAGTACAAAATAATGCACCTGGAAACAAGAACCCAGGGAAGAATACATAATGGGTGGGAGGTAGTAACAACAACAAAAAGGAAAGGGACCTGGGGTAATCATATCAGACGACCTTAAGGTTAGCAAGCAATGTGAGAAGGCAGTAGGGAGGGCTGGGGGTATACTGGGATGTATAGGGAGAGGCATCATCAGCAGAAAACAGGAAGTTGTTATCCCTCTGTACAGACAATTGGTGAGACCCCATCTGGAGTACTGTGTCCAGTTCTGGAGACCCCATCTCCACAAGGACATAGACAGGATAGAGGCAGTCCAGAGGAGGGCAACTAAAATGGTGCAGGGTCTGCAAGAGAAGCCGTATGAGGAGAGTCTAAAGGAGCTTAACAAGTATACCCTTGAGAAAAGAAGGGAGATGGGGGACATGATAGAAACTTTTAAGTACCTCAGTGGAATCAACAAAGTCCAAGAGTGTAGCATCTTTCAGAAAAAAGAGACTTGCAAGAACAAGGGGACACAATTTAAAGATAGAAGGAGGGCGATTCAGGGGCAATGTGAGGAAGTATTATTTCACAGAGAGGGTAGTGGATGCATGGAACAGCCTTCCTGAGGAGGTTGTGGGGTCTAAAACTGTGGGAGAATTCAAGAGTGCATGGGACAGACATAAGGCAATTCTTGTGGGGGGTAGGAAGAAATAGGCTGTTGGTTAACTAGGATCTGCGGCCTATCCTGTAGGTAGGGAAATGGGCAGACTAGATGGTCCTTATCTGCTGTCAAAGTCTATGTTTCTATGTTCTATGTTTCTATGTAAGGTATTTTGAAACTATGGGAAGAGCAGCCCTGCAGCGAGGTGTGTTTTTTTCCTGCTACATGATGAACTGAACTGCTTGAGAACTGGGGATTGTCTGGATCATGCTGTGTAAATGGACTTTATGTAAAAGGACTAAATCAAAATTGTATGATCTTCGTGGTCCAGAAATAATGTGCTGCCCTCTTGTGTTAAGATATGATCTGCTTCATGGAGTGGCTGTATTTTATTGAACCATGTTTATTAAATGTGGGATCTCATGGTTCTTTGAGTCAGAAGGAGTTGTCTTATTCTTCCTGAGCTGTTGATGCTGTTTGTTTAACCAGCTCTTTTCCTCCTTGCTCAGCACTGGAGGGGCTGAGACGGCACCCCCTTTCCTATCAGGGACTTGGGTGAATGCAGCCATCTTGGAAGGTGGTCTTGCTGCTGTGGCCACCCCCTCTCCCCAGACATTCACCATCATACCCCTAGACAATGGGGAGGGGGTGGGCTTACATACATACAGTGCAGGAAGGAAGGATGGAAGTAAGGAAGGGAGAGAAATGAAGGAAGGAAGGGAGGGAGGGATGATTATTTGTATTTCTCCCTGTTTTGCTCCACCTTTGTAGGCCAGCATTAGTATCCTTGCTAGATCATTAAGAGCCTTTTTTCCAGTAGCATTTCCTTAGTTCCCTAATGTTTCAGTTTAAGTTTATTTCTTTTGACTACAAATCATTACAAAACAGAAGAAAATTAACATTTACAATCTTCAGACAGATACAAATGTACAAAATATACATAAAAGTTCAATCCATCACATCAAAAATGCCTTACACTATATGAATTCAACTAAAATCTTTGTAGCATTCCATAGTACTGTCTATAAATAACTTTGACAATGCCAAATTGAACTAGGTAAGCCTACAGTACATTAGTCAGTACGTCCACAATAATCAAAAGATATCTCCCAAAAATATTTAACTGAATTCTTTCTAAATTTGAGTTGAAAAGACAAAGTTACAAAGCGCTTTATTGCTAATTTCATATTCGTACTGAGGGTGTTTTGTTATAAACTTCTATGGCAAATTTATAGACAAATTACATCTCAGTATCCTGTAATTAAGCCAATACCATTAAGGGTCCACTGGGTTCCCTCAAGTAAACACTTCCACGCATCACAATTGAGCTTCTGTACTCATAACCAAAAACTATCCACTCCCTAAGGAGAAATTGGCAAAGGCATTGGTCCCTGAACATTCAGAGATCCATCTATAAAACATTAAATCCAAACCAGTTAGCAGTGAGGCAGTCCCTACTCCTTGGACCAACCAGAACAATGTCCAAGAGATGAGACCTCTTGCCACTTTTGCCCTTTATGAATTGGGATATTAGTCCCACATTTAGGACCACTAGTCTGGTATCAGGACCAAGCTGCTGATCACATTCCCTCTTTTTAGGAATAGAACGGTAGGGTGTACTATCAGATCACAGCAGATATTTATTTTATTTAGTTTTTGTTAACTGGGTTGGTGCACTAGCCAAAAAATGACTATTTTCAGGCATGACCCGGGAGAGTACAACAAAAAGAGAACAGCTGAACAACAGCAACTTGGGTACAATAATACAAATAGAGGAACAGTACAGCAGTGCTACAAAATTACAATGGGTAGAAACAACAAAAAATAATGTATTAGAGTGTCACATAGGTTATTCCCTGTACCCTAAAATAGTTCAGCCATAAAATGGGATTTTGCTAAACCTTGCCATTAATAGTCTTTTTAACACTCAAACTCCAAAAATTCTATCATCACAAATGTCTTATATGAGATCTCTTCATAGGCTAAAATCACTAAGAGGGTGCATAACCAATGGGTGGGATATTCAGACTGCGCCAGGCAGGGGTGCAAGCCTGGGCGCAGTGCAACTGGGCTGCACCAGGGCATGGACCAGGCGATATTTAACAGTGCTGCACCATGGCTCAGCACCGTTGAATATGGCACTGGGGGTGCATGCATATTGCATGGCGCAGTGGCACTGCACCAGCACAAGTGTCAGGTGGGGAGCAGGGGGATGCACCAGCGCAAGTGCAGTTGCGCTAGACACATCAACCGTCATATTCAGCACTGGGTATGCAAATGAGGCCATTATGCATGCAGGGCGCAAATGGAGCTATTTGCATGCCACTATGGCCCCATTTACATATGGTGCGCCAATCCCTGGTGACTTGTGCCTGGCGCCCTGCCAGGCTGCAGCTGTCAGGGACTGATGCCCTGCTGACCCTAGGCAGTCTCCACACCTGTAGATCCAATTACGGGCATAAGTTGTTTAAATCCCTGGTGGTCTAGTGGACCATTATCCTATGCCCGATTGCAGGCATAAGTGTGTTATATCCCTGGTGGTCCAGTGGACCACTATCCATCGCCCGATCGCAGGCATAAGTTAAATAAATCCCTGGTAGTCCAGTGGACTGCTATCTATTGCCCAACTGTGGGCTTCGGTGAAGTATAACCCTGGTAGTCCAGTGGAACCCCCCCCAGTGCCCAATCATGGGCAGAATGAATGAAGGATACCCTGCTGGTCCAGTGGTACCCCCCTTCCCACCTGCCCACTGAGGCCCCCTCCACCCTGCACCCCCCCAGTTAGCATCGGGTGGCAGCTCCACCCACAAGCTGCCCAGCAGCCTGCCAACTGACAGCATACAGTAGGGTCTGTACTCCCATTGGTCCAATATGTGGGCCAGTGGGCATGCAGGCCATACTGTACTACAC
This sequence comes from Neoceratodus forsteri, assembly GCA_016271365.2. Lineage (NCBI taxonomy): Eukaryota > Metazoa > Chordata > Ceratodontiformes > Ceratodontidae > Neoceratodus > Neoceratodus forsteri. Next base: position 155,140,438 of record CM057451.1, read on the forward strand.
AGGTCTGAAATGTGCTGCTGTCTGCCGCTGACTGGGGAGGTACAGGGTGGTGGGGGCCTCAGCGGGTGGGTGGGGGGTACAACTGGACCACCAGGGTGTCCTTCATTCATTCTGCCTGCGATCGGGCACTGGGGGGTTCTACTGGACCACCAGGGTTATACTTCGCCAAAGCCCATGATTGGGCAATGGGTAGCAGTCCACTGGAACACCAGGGATTTATTTAACTTATGCCTGCAATCAGGTGATGGATAGTGGTCCACTGGACAACCAGGGATGTATGTAACAGATGTCCATGGATGGCCAAAAGGTGGCACGATGCCCCCTGGGCAGGGGGCATGTGGACTGTGTTCTGGGTGGTCGGGTGGCCACCCACAGCAGGTGGCTGCCGTGTTGCACCTTGCAATATGACAGCTCACCTGTGGGTGGCCAGGATTTGTTCCTGGATTCACCAGGCACAACTTTGCACCCCCCCGAGTGGCAAAAGGTGAGTATGTGCCAGCATATGCGCTGCACATCCCGGGCTGAGAGAAGGTTACACAGCTTGGATGTTAAGAGGGCACTTAACAATTACATTGAGCACACTAAGGCACTTAGGTTTGACTGTCCTCAGTTGTTTCTTATGGTGAAGTGGGAAAGGGCAAACCTGCTACTAAGAGGACTATTGCCAGGTGGATTGTCTCTTGTATACAATTCTGCTATGAGAAGCTAGGAAAAATACCCCCTTCAGGCCTGAGGGCTCATTCAACTAGAGGTAGAGCTGCTTCTCTGGCTGCTGCCAGAGATGTACCATTATTAGAAATATGCAAAGCAGCCACCTGAAAAACAGTCCATACATTCACCAAGCATTACTCCCTGGATATCCAGGCAAGGAGTGATGCTAGGTTTGGTACAACAGTACTGCAGAACCTATTCCCAAAATAGGTTCATCCCTCCTCCATGAGGTACTGCTTGGTAGTTTGCATAATGTCAGAATACAGCACGATTTCATGTTGTTTGAAGAAAAAATTACTCACCTTAGTAAGTGTGTTTCTTCTAATGGAGTCTTGCTTTATTCTGACCTCCATCCCTGCCTCCCCTCTCAGAACCTGTTTTTTGAGAAGTGGGCTGGCAGGTACAGTGCTGCACCTCAGGGGTGCACTTAGCACTCCCCCCATATAGAGAGGGGGAGTGGGTTATGTTTATATTGTTTTTTTATAGTTATGTTCACTACCGAGTTTTGTTTTGGAGTTCTCGACTTGAGTCTTTTGGGGACCCAAAACATTTGGTTGCCTTTTGGCTAGTAGCTTTACAATTTCCACCTAGCAGGTGTACTTAGTATTAGCTTATAAGAATCTGATGGTTACACTTGAAAGTGCAGTAGATGGAGGTTTGAGCCGAGCTCGAGCTCAATGTTCTATGTGCCGGGATAGAGTTGGCTCTTTTCTCTCCGGAGCAGTTCAGGTATTGGGGCTAACTGCATAATGTCAGAATACAGCAAGACTCCATTAGAAGAAACACAGTTACTAAGGTGAGTAATTCTTTCTTCAAGGCCCTCCCATTTGGTCTTTCCTCAGCCCCCCGAGTATTTAGCAAATGCCTGTCGGTGGTGGCGGCCCACTTGCGTACCAAAGGAGTGCAGGTATTCCCGTACCTGGAGGATTGGCTCCTGGTGGCCCCATCCAGGGAGGAACTCCTGCACTCCCTTTCCCTTACCCTGCAGGTTTTTACCAGCCTGTGTATCATCATCAACCAGGCCAAATCCCATTTGGTCCCTTGCCAACACTTCCAGTTTATAGGGGCAATCTTGGACATGACTGTCGGCAAAGCCTTTTTGCCTCCAGACAGGGTGGACACCCTTCAGACTCAGGCCCATCTCCTGTCCAGTCGCAGAAGGGTCAGAGTCAGGTTAATCCTTCGCCTCCTCAGGCTTATGGCAACTGCTATTCCGACAGTCCCACGCGCTTGGCTCCATATGAGGATCTCTCAGTGGATGCTTCGGTCTCAATGGGACCAAACACTGGACGACCTAGACCAGGAGGTTCTAGTTTCTGATCTCGTGATCAGGGACCAGCAATAGTGGATGGTACAAGAGAACCTTTGCCTGGGAGTTCACTTCAATATCGAACCCCTCCTCCCAGACATTGACAACAGATGCCTCAGGAGAGGGCTGGGGAGCCTACCTCAGGTCTCTCAAGATTCACAGCAGCTGGTCCTGGCTAGAACAGAATCTGCACATAAATGTGCTTGAACTCAGAGCGGTCCTGTATGCCCTCCAGGCCCTACACTTCTCCATACTTCCTGGTCATCTAACCATACAGACAGACAACATGTGTAGTCTGGTACATTAATAAGCAGGGAGGGACACGTTCCTAACCCGGTGCGAGGAAGCAATGAGAATATTGAGCTGGGCTACCCGGCACAACCTTCACCTGCTGACCATTCACGTTCGGGAGTAGAAAACATGCTGGCAGACCACCTCAGTTGATCCTCAACCAGGGTCCATGATGGGAACTGGATCAAGAGGTAGTGAACAACATCTTCCTGCTTTGGTGAACCCTGGGTGAACCTGTTGCATCTCCTCAAAGCAAAAACTTCCGCCTTCTGCTTGCTCGCTCCAGGGCAAGACATTTTCTAGCGGGACGCTCTATCTCTCGATTGGAGGGACAGATTTGTCTATGCCTTCCCTCCAGTTCTCTTAATTCCGAGAGTCCTGCAGAAGCTCAAAACAGAGGGAGCGCAAATTATCCTCATTGCTCCATTGTGGCCCAGGCAAGTTTGGTTCTCTTCTGCAACAATTTTCAGAGGAACCTCCAATTCCGATTCCTCTGTCACTACACTTTTTGACCCAGGATCGGGGGACCCTTGTCCATCCAGGCATCAGATCCCTTCATTGCATAGTGACTCCTGCAGACATAAGCAAGCCCACTTCAGGGTTTCATCACTCATTGCAGATATTTTGGTGGAGCCAGAAAGCCTTCCACCAGGTCCACATATGCCATGAAGTGGAAACGATTCTCTATTTGGGCCACGTCAAAGGACTTCGAACCTTTCTCTTGCCCAGTCAATAAGATCCTGGACTACATGTGTCATCTCTTCGATCTGGGTTTCAGCCATTCCTCTTTAAAGGTCCACATTGCAGCGATTGCAGTCTACCATGTTCCCTTCTGAGATGGGACTTTCACTCAGTTGGAAGTCTCTAAGACTTTCCTCAGAGGGGTTCTCCATTTGAGAACCCCCCATCTGCATTCCTGCTCCTCCTTGGGACTTGAATTTTGTTCTTAAGAAGCTTACTCTGCCCCCTTTCGGGCCGGCAGCCTCAGCAGATTTAAAGTTTCTCTGTTGGAAGACTCTTTTCCTAGTGGCCATTACTTCAGCTCGACGAATTTCCGAGCTTCAGGCCTTGATGTGCAAAATCCTGTATTTGATTTTTCACAAGGAACATGTGGCTCTGCGCACCAACCCTAAATTTCTCCCTAAGGTGGTGGTGGAAAATCTGCTGAATCAATCCATTGAGCTACCTACTTTCTTTATGCAACACTCCAATCAAGGGGAATACCTCTTGCATACTTTGGATGTTCATAGAATACTATGGGGGTAGTCATATCAGATGACCTAAAGGTGGGCAAACAATGTGAGATGGCAACAAGGAGGGCTGGGGGGATACTGGGATGCACAGGGAGAGAGGCATCACCAGCAGAAAACAGGAAGTTATTATTCCTCTGTACAGACAGTTGGTGAGAGCCCATCTGGAGTACTGCGTGCAGTTCTGGAGACCCAATCTCTGCAAGGATATAGACAGGATAGAGGCTGTCCAGAGGAGGGCAACTAAAATGGTGCAGGGCCTGCACCGGAAGACATATGAAGAGAGAATTAAGGAGCTGAATATGTATAGCCTCGAGGAAAGGAGAGAGAGGGGGACATGATAGAAACTTTCAAGTATCTCAAGGGAATCAACAAAGTCCAAGAGGGTAGCATCTTTCAAAAAAAGAGGTGTGCAAGAACAAGGGGGCACAATTTGAAGATAGAGGGGGCGGCTCAGAGGTAATTTAAGTAAGTTTTTTTCACAGAGAGGGTTGTGGATGCATGGAATGGCCTTCCGGAGGAGGTTGTGGAGTCAAAAACAGTGGTGGAATTCAAGCATGCATGGGACAGTCATAAGGCAATTCTAGGGGGTGGGAGTAGGAAGAAGTAGGCTGCTGGTTAACTAGGATCTGCAGCTTATCCAATAGGTAGGGAAATGGGCAGACTGGGTGGGCCAAGTGGTCCTTATCTGCCGTCAAAATCTGTATTTCTATGTTTTATGCATGGGCACGTCCCCTGTAGTTGTGCCGCATACATTACTGTTGCACCCTGGTGCATCGGGGGTTGCGCAGCACAACTTGCCCCATTGAATATCATGCCGAGGTGCATCGGTGGGCGCAACCATGTTGCACCATGAGCAACCATTTTGAATATCCCACCCAATGTATTTAAAAATGCTTAGAAGAATGAATTAACTACATTCTAAGCTCTCAGTCAATATTGTGAAAGTGTTTGACTGCAAAATAACCATTTATCTGTAATTGATGCAGTAACTGATACAGTTTCCACAAACTGAGTAATATAAGGTAACACTTATTTAAAATACGATCCTAAATCTACTAATGATATAAATGTAGAAGTAAAATAAAACAATATTTCTTTCCTCTGAAGATGCCAAAATATGCTTATTAAACTTTAGAAGCCTCTCCACTAAGGGAAGAAACATAGAAACATAGAAATTGTTGGCAGATAAGGACCACTAGGCCCATCCAGTCTACCCGTAGGCCCTATACATGTATGGGTCCACTCATCCTAAGTGGTCAATGGCTTTTCATCACTCCCTTCCTGCCCAAGATTCCCTTGTGCTTCTCCCAGGCTTGTTTAAACTCCTCCACTGTGCTTGCCCCTACCACCTCTTCTGGCAAACTATTCTAAGCATTCACCATCCTCTCTATGTAGAAACATTTCCTCACATTACCTCTTAATCTAACCCCCTTCAATTTCGTATCGTGCTCCTTCATTCTGGTATCTTTTCTACATTGTAAAAGATCCCCCACCTGCACCTTGTTTATGCCTTTGAGGTATTTAAAAGTTTCTATCATGTCATGTCTTTCTCTCCTCTTCTCTCCTCCAGTGAGTACATATTGAGGTCTCTTAGCCTCTCCTCATATGTTTTGTGGTACAAATCATGCACCATCTTTGTCGCCTTTCTCTGGACAGCCTCCACCTTGTTTATGTCCTTACGCATTTGTGGTTTCCAGTACTGCATGCAGTACTCCAGGTGAGACCTTACCAGTATTTTATACAATGGCATCACCACCTCCCACCTCCTACTAGTAATACCTCTGCCTATGCACCCCAGCATGCCACTGGCCCTCCCTGCAGACCTTGTGCACTGCTTTGATACCTTAAGTTCATCAGATATGATAACCCCTAGGTCCCTTTCCTCTTTGGTGACAGTCAGCACCCCCCATCCTGTAGATCTCCCCAGGGTTCCCCCTACCCAGGTGCATTATCTTGCACTTTTTTGCATTGAACTTCAGTTGCCACATCTCCGACCATCTTTCAAGCTTCTCCAGGTCCCTCTTCATTTTCTGCACCCCTTCTGGAGTATTCACCCTGTTGCAGATCTTGGTGTCATCTACAAATAGGCATATCTTTCTGTCCAGCCCCTCTGCAATGTCACTAATGAAGACATTGAACAGGACTGGTCCCAGTACTGATACTTATGGCACTCTGCTAGTCACCCCTCTCTCCCCAGATTGGATCCCATTTACCATCACCCTCTGCCTTCTGTGAATCAACCAGTTTCTAACCCAATGTTTCACCTTATGCTCCATGCCCAGGCTGCTCACCTTGTTAACCAGCCTTCTGTGTGGAATGGTATCAAAGGTTTTACTGAAATCTAGGTAGGTGACGTCTATTGCCTCTCCCTGATTCACTTCCCTAGTCACCCAATCAAAAAAAATCTATATCAGATTCATTTAACAAGACCTTCCTGATGTGAATCTGTGCTACCCCAGATCCTGGACACTAATTAATTCCAGGTGTGCCACTATCCTTTCTTTCAGCAGTGTCTCCATGATCTTTCCCACCACTGAGATGAGACTGACTGGCCTGTAGTTTCCCCTTTCTTACAGCCTAATCAAACACCTTTTAGTCACTCAGGTCTGTGTAAGAAAGTTCACTGAGGAATTTCTAATTTAAATAAAGCAAAATTCCAAGAATTATAATAAATACTTTCAGAACAGTTAAATGTGTGAAGCTTAGGCTTTACATAAGAGCGGGAGTCCGAGTAAGTATTCAGTAATATTTATGAGAGCCACAGCAAAAGGCCGTGCCCAATTATCCATACCCAATTTATCTTATTAATTCATTTATTAGATAGGGCATGTGGACAACACCTAGAAGTAAATGCAGACCCTCTTATGAAATTTAATCCCAAGGCCGATTTCCCTTGTTGCCAATACAATGCTACAGCTCCTTAACAGGAGTTCATATTCCATAAAGTGGTTTTTAACCCACAGTTGATTTTCCATAAAACGCTGGCATGGAGTTAAATATTTATATCAATTAGCACTGTGATGCAGAACTAGGTAATGGATCCTATGTGAGCAAAAAAATTAACCCACATGCGGCTCAAAGATGCAGAAAACATAAGGATGTAAAGATTGTTAATCCCCCAGTGTTTCCAATGCTTATATAGGTCAGTTGTGGCCTTAATATATTCAACAATGCCTAAGAATAAACAATAGGAACCAACTCCAAGTATTTCCCCCAGAATACATTTTCAGCTCCAAGACCAGAAGTCCAATGGCCAGTATAAAAGCCAACTTTTATAATTTAATGGGGCTTTCTTCTTAAACATCGAAGTCCATCTTTAAACTTCATATTTATTATTTTCACATTTCTCCATCCTTCTTTCCATAAAAACTGTGGTCCAAAACTGTGACCACAGATAGTATTGAAGTTAGAAGTATAAGTATTTCTGTCAGAAGTATTAAGGTTGTGCACAATTTAAAGTTTGAAACATTCAAAGAGTCGCTATATGAGAAAAAGGTAAATTTGTCAAACTTAGCTCAGACTAGGTTCCTGCTTCTTATGTAGAAATTCACAGGGTTTAACAAAGCCTTCTGGACTCCGAGGTCTGTATTTATTACTGGCTTCTCCAAATGACTCCAAGGATCACCTTCGCTAATTACTTTAACACTATCACAGGTTCTAAATTCCAGCATGTCTGGGATCTCCAACTTACCTAGAAGGAAAGAGAAAAAATAACAACTCTCCACCGGGCGTAGTAAAATCAGAATGTTTCTGAGATAATGTAGAGGAGCCTGGCCCTAGGCAGCATTATCATACCTGTAATAAATATTAATAGGCATTTCTATACATGTAGTTCACCCGCTGATTAATTCATTTGGTGCAGCCATCCTCTCTGACCATCAGTAGGCAGTTGCTACAATTTGCCCCAGCCAATGCTCTCCGTTCCTCAAGACCAATGGAAACTTTTGTAGAGAGTCTGCCAAAGAAATAGCCTTGTCAAAGGGCCACCAAAGCAGGACTGCTCAATCAAATCAAATGCTACCTGAACGCTACACACAGCAGCCATCCCAGGCATACTGCAGCTGCCCGAGGAGTGCAAAACTCAATATCACCAGCAGTAAATCAAAACCACAGGAGTTTCATTCAGGTTTCTAAGAAGTATAGAGGTTGGGGTTCGAATACAATCACCCAACAAATGAAGCAGAGCAGCGGGGAGTGAAGCAGCAGCATGGCCATCTTGCTGCCCAACCCATCCCCACCACTGCCTAATTCCCCAATGAGATGCCCACATTTCCCCCTGTATTGCAGAAAATTGTTTAGTTAAGGTTATCCTTCCTGACTCTACAGTTCAGCCTATCTCTTGCTGTTTTAGACTCCCCTTCCCCCACCCCCAGCTACAAATGCACATTGAACTCATAGCTGTCTTTCTTGTCTCCCTTACTCAAAACAGGCTCCCTTTATTGGCTGGAAGGACTGCTGAACTGGAAGTTCAAGTAACATGTTCATGGTCAAAGTGAGCCAGGAGCTAGAGAGAGACATATAGTTCCTTCTTGTTCTTTGAAGTGTGGCGCTTTGTCCGATTGACCAAACAGCCTTCCTGGATATCTTGTGATGTGTTGAAGAGAAACCATGTGCTGAAGCAGTTCCACTTGTGTTACTGCTATTTTAGAGAAATACTGATGATTCATTGTTGCATTAAATGCAAAGCATGTGCTTGGTTAAGACAGTTTTATGGAATGTTCAAATTTATGGTAGGGTGTCAGGTATACTGGTGTGCGCATGCTTGCATATGCCCATGTAAAATTATCCTGTTACATTGGGAAACAAACAGAGACTTGTGGAAATAATCTTAAAAAAGGACTGCAAAGCTGGCAAATTGGAATCTGATAATTGACATTCTTTTATGCAGACTGCGGTATTCTACTGTTGGACTATTACCTTGGCCACCAGCAGCACTGAATCATGTAATGAGCCTACAATGCTTGGTGCTCAAGGCATAGGGTTATAATGAGAGTACAGTGTTCTCTAGTGATAATAACCAGCCCAGCAATATAGGTGAGATAATTACTACCGGAAACTTTTAAAAGAAAGAAAATACTATTTTTCTCTGCAAAAATGATGGCCAAGAACCTTGAACTATTATACCATGAAAGACAGATAATGTCACCTCAGATTACATATATTATTTGATACCATTATTTTCAACAGAAACTCATTTCTTCTTATTACCTATGAATACAACAGTATGATGAGATTCCATTTTGGAAGTGGTTGCAATTTTGCCTAGTCTCAATGGTATGATCCTATCAGGGTTTGAATATAGCATTAAAGCTGAAATTACTCTGGAGAACACATTCAATAGAGAAGATCATTCTTTTGCAGAGAAAGTCTGTGTTGAAGCTTAGCCTTAGTCTCATATTTCAGCTTCAGGAAATTAGTTTAATGCAGGACTGTCAGTCCAAATCTGCAAATAAATTGATCTTTATAAACTTTATCAAGCTAAAAGCCTTACAGTTAAGCCACAGAGTTCCCTAACAGGAACTCATTATACATCATTTTGGGTGGCATTCAGGGAGGGATGTGAACGAAGGTCACCCCTACAACCTAGAAGAGGACATTCATTTTCAATGGGACGGTGTGATATCAACAAAATGATTTCTCTTGATTCAAGGAGTAATCCCTTAATCTGAATGGATTGTTATAATCATCCCTTAACACTGTACACTGTGCAGCCACATTTCATCTTCCTGTTAATGGACACTGCCAAACCTGTGTAGGTGGAGATTTTAAACCAATGTAGGGGGTTGGCGATGTCTCTTAAGACCTTGCAGTAAGTCTTTGCATTTACTTTTTATTAAGTTGCTTCTGCATACAAGGCAGTGACCCCCTATCAGGCTGTTCATCCTGTCTCCCAGTAAAATAATTGGTAGGGTCTGATACCAATGAGAAACCAGGCACTATATTTGTCATATATGCATGATCTAATACCAAACCAGGCTGAGACAGATAAACTCACAGATAGTTCTATAAGCCATGCAGCAAGCTGTTACACTATCACAGTAATTAACAACAGCTGTGACAGCCTCTCCAGGCTTCCTTGTGCATTTCCAAGTCATCAGTACATCCAACAGTTGTATACTACTTAATGAAACCTCACTTATTTTTTGTGAAAATCCATGTTTTTCTACTCCATCAACACCATACAACTTGTCCGTAAGGTAAATAAACAATGGAAAAGCAAGTTCTGGTTAATAGCAGACCCAGACAATTATTATAAAAAATAAAATATGGGAGAGTGTGTCATTTCTCTTTTTTAACACACCCTCAGTATGTTTCGCATTTATGAACAACTTGAGCTTTGCTCTCATGGTTTATGTAGCAAAAGACACCTCAAGTGTATAAAAATCTCATCTCACACACTCTCCCATACTATACAGTATATATACAGAGAAAGAATAAATTATGACAAAGTGTGATATACAAGAAAATAGCATATAGGAGTCGAACAAGCCATAAAGCCATGAGTTTGAAGGACAAGTGGCCTTTATGAGCTTGTTTGACCCTGATATGATATTATTTCATGAGTTCGTCAGACTTTGCTGTCTTTTATTTTATATAATACATTAGGTTGGACACTTTTTGCTGTGTTTAACATTTTACTGTAGTGTAGTTTATTTCCGTAGTGTGGTGGTTTGTGTTGGTGCTTTTCCATAGTTTAGTGATTTTCTTTAGTGTGGTGCTATGTACTTTTAAGAAGGTACTTAGTGGCAAAGCAAGGCTAGGCAAATTTTATTTTTCTAGGTGCCCAATCCCAGAGGCTCTGGGCACCGCACAAATCAAAAATACTATTAATAAAACCATAAAATTGCAGCAATAAATTAAGTGGATAGTATGAGAAAATAAATAAGACAAAAAGTAACAACTGTAGCTAAAAAGAAGGGGCCAACCCAAGGATAAGATCTAATACAGAGTGTCTGGCAAGGCCTGGCTGAACAAGTGGATCTTCAGGCGGGTTTTGATCACCTCAACTAAAGGGGCCTCCCGTACAAATGGTGGAAGTGAATTCCACAGGATGGGACCAGCAACATTAAATGACCTGTCGCTGGCAGTTTTCAGCCTCATCCTGGGAATTATGAGGAGGCCCCTACTGGAAGAGTGGAAGGAGAGGACCGAGGTAGTGGGGGTTAGAAGGTCAGACAAGTAACCAGGGCCAAACCCATGCAGGGCCTTAAAGGTGAGTAGACCCACCTTAAAGATGACCCTCCACCTGACCGGCAGCCAGTGCAGTTCACACAGCACCAGGGTGACATGGCAATATTTTTGACTGTCCCGTCAGTAGCCTGGCAGCTGCATTCTGCACTAGCTGCAGTCTGCAGAGGGTACCTCCTGAGATCCTGAGGTACTGTACATTTCAGCAGTCTAGCCTTGATGTCACAAAGGCGTGTACTAGGGTCGGGAGTTCCAGGGGCAGAACCAGGGGCTTGATCCTGGTGATACTCCTCAGATGATAAAAGCTGGACAGGACAACGGATGACACCTGAGCCTCAAATGTCAGTCTGCTGTCAAAGGTCACACCAAGACTGCAGACCCTAGAGGAGGCCTTCAATGGCACAGACCCCAGGAACAAACCTGTCTCTGTGCCAGAGACCACCCTATCACGCCCTCTGTTCCACTCCACAACCAGTACCTCTGTCTAATCGGTATTCAGTCATAACCAACTGGAGGCCATCCAGTCATTGATCTTGGCGAGGCATTTATTTAGCACTTCCACCTTTTCTGTAGTGTAGTGGGTTCTTAAGGGATTGCCATTTTTTTGTTGCAGTAGTGTTTCCATAGTGCAGGGACCTCCTATAAAAGAAAGTGTGACACTGGTGCCCTTTCCTTTAATTTCATGAGGGAGAGCAGCATGATGTGAAGTCAGGAGCGGCATGGCATAGGATCAGGAGTGTTACACAGTCAGGAGTGGAGTGCAGTCTACTTCAGGCAGAGCATACAATAAGCCAGAGTATGTGGAGGCCAGGAGCCCTGAGAGATGAGAGTAGTGGTGGTGGTGGCAGCAGCAGCAGCATGAAAGGCCAATGACAGACCTGCTTGCTAGATGGTAAGAATGATGGGAAGGTGTTGGGTGGGTTTTTAGTGTAGGTTAGGGAAGTGTTCCATAGATAGCATTTTGGGGGGATTTATGGGTAGCTGTTATAAAAGTTAATAAGGTGACTGTTACATGTTCTGTTAAGAGGCTTCCTACATGTGCTATTAAGGGGCTTGTTACATGTGGTATTATGGGATTTTTATATGTTATTGGCGTGATTTGTAGTGTGTTGGGTAGTAATGTGTTAATAATACATTAATATAGTATAATTAGCTAATTGGTGTTCTCATACACCAATTGCTTGGCTACCATCATGTATGGGGAATATATAATGGCTTTTCAATAGGAACAATTATCCAGCTATACAATATATAAGGGGTATGTCATGGCCCTACCAGAAATATCTCTGATATTTCTTCCGAGTGCAGTTTGACTTTATGACATCACAATTGGCGAAGCCACGAGTGATGTCATATTTAAAAGTGCACGAGGCAGATATACCAGAGATATTTCCATTAAGGTTTAGGGCATATTCAATTTATGCAATGCCATCTGTGTTAGTTTTGGTTTTCTGCTTTTGTTTGAATTACAGGTTTAAAAAAAATTCAGAATTGCATTTTACCTCTGGCCGAAGCAGTTTCAAAATGAACAGGTGGGTGGTGATGCTTTAATTGTGTCAGAGTGTGTCAGAGCATTGTTTATGCATGTGTTTCCTTTGAGATGCTTGGAGAAGTGCAGCAAAAGCAGCAGGTGCAGCCTACTCGAGAGACTGGGCCACTACTGAACATAGTCCAGGGGAAGAAGACTTCATGATGGCAGAGGATATAGGATAGTGGCAGTCCCGGAAAGTGGTCGGCTCTCAAAAAAAGAGTGGTCCTGTGAGTGCCAGATATGGATAACACAGCTTGTGGCAGTGAGTACTGGGGAACTGTTTCCACTGTGATGTGTTTCACAAAATAAAAAGATATATGTTTTAATGAGTTTTCAGGAATGAGGAGCCTGGCGGTGTGACAGTAGGTTTCTACTTTGAGTGAGTTGAACCCAGTGCGCGAGTCAACTGGGGCTCATTGAAAGTGAAAGTGTGCTGCTTGCGCTGCTAGCTCCAGCCAGTTCTGAGCTACAATGAGAATATTTTTCCGATTATGGACCTAGAGTGAGAATATCACAATATTCTCACTCCAGGTCCTTATAGTGGCAAACATATCACTAATAATGTGCCACAATTTATTCTGACAGATATTGCATAGATATACATTATATTCATACAGTATGTAGATATAGCTATATATATATATATATATATATATATATATATATATATATACAAAATGGAAATATATATATATATATATATATATATATATTATGGTAGCACAATAGTGCTACCATAGTTAGGGTTGAGGAACCATTTCTATGTTAAACCCCAAAACTTTGCACCTTAATAACTTTGCAACCATTTGACAGATGTGGCTAAAATTTGGAATACCTGATCAAGAACCATAGGCCTTGGGATCTGCCAAGTTTCGTAGTGGTCAGATATACGGCTGCGGAGTTATTAAGTGTGATCTGTGCGCACGTTTACTCTTTTTCTGGAATTCTACAGTCGCGCCTACAGGTCGTACGGTTTGCGCGACTGGTCCAAAATCTTCAGAGAACATGCGGCCAAGGTCCCCGATGTGTCTTTCAAAGATTTCATGAAAAATATTAAACGGTTCAAAAGTTATTCAAAAACAGTTTCCATTATAAGTCAATGGAAAAGTTAACAAAAAGTTCAACACTTTCGCAAATGAATTTTTACTTTCACAAATGGGCCTGTTACTTTCGCAAATCGGCCATTTTGTTTTCAGTTGGTGATTAGAAAAATGGTTGGCATTTAAATTTGGGACCCTCTAGCAACCTAATTCTTTTGTATTCACCTAGTCGGACCCTGAGGATGCTTGCCATGTCTTTATTTTATGATAAAACACCCCAGAAATATGCTTTTCAAATTTCTGGAAAAAGTACTTCATAAATTATACCGTGCTCACAAAAGTGTTGAACTTTTTGCGAAAGCTTTCACAAAATGCGACAGTAGTTTTCCATCTGTGGGACAGTGACAGTGATTCTTTGGCACTGTGCTGCAAAAGAACCGTTGGAAGTTTTGGGCTGAAATGTGGAGGGAACAGAGCTGACATCTCACAGATGTGCCTTTCAGTGTTGTATTAAAAAAGTATTACACGGCGGAAAAGTTACGGCACTCCAAAGTTGATGTTTTTTCCCATAGGATAACATTACGGCACCCGACGCATTACAGAAATCCTTTGGCACCCTGCTGCAAAATAACGGTTTGGTCTTTTTTCCTGAAATTTGGAGGGAAGACAGCCAACAGCCCACAGATGTGCCTTTCAGTAGTTTGGTGAAAAATATCACACAGCGGCAAAGTTACGGCACTCCAAAGTTGACGGTTTTTCCCGTAGGATAACATTACGGCGCCCGACGCATTACAGAAATCCTTTGGATCCCTTCTGTAAAATGACGATTTGGTATTTTTTCCTGAAATTTGGAGGGAAGACAGCCAACAGCCCACAGATGTGCCTTTTCGTGGTTTGGTGAAAAAACATTACAGGGAGGCAAAGTTATGGCGCTCCGAACTTTTCTTTTTTTCCCATAGGATAACATTATGGCGTTCCCCGCGCCTTTCAGGGCCCGTATCTCGGAAATGGTGCGAGATACAGACTTTTCATTGGAAAATTTCTTAGCCCCCAAATTAGCCAGGACAGTTGTAAATAATATGACTTTTAAATTTTTTTTCTACGTCGTACGGTTCCTGAGATATAATGTATTTAGTATTCCAAGATCTCATTTTCTGTGCCGATACTCATTATTATGCATACATTATTTGTACTCACTGTCTTTCTCTATGCAGGTTTTGGGGAAAACCAGCCTGTGCACTTAAATTACTGTTACTGTTGCCCTTTCCGCTTGTGGTTCTGTACCCGTTTCACTTACCGTTGACGTCTGCGCCACCATGTGCGTTATCCTTTGAGTTTTCATTTGCGCTTGCATTTCTGTTATTTTTTGCCATTTCTGTCTACAGTACTGTTTATCTTTCTGTTTCACTTTACATCACCATGCCCATTGACATTTCTGTTTGCAGGCACCATGTTACTATGTGACAACACATCACGTGGCAGACCATTCCCGTCTACGCCACCATGTGCGTTACCCTTTCTGTTCTCGTCGTGCTTGTGTTACCATAATAGCCAATGTTAACATTTCTGTTTCGCGTTGCTGTCCTGTTAGTGTGCCACAAGACATCATGTGGCGGGCCTCCAGCCTCCGGCTGCATTACATTCACTATTTCTCGTTATCATTCTCAAAAAGAAGGGAAATTAGAGGCAAAAAACTCCGTTTAATGCATTAGTTAGGGTTGTTCCACAGCAACAAAAGTGAGGAAATTCGCTGTTAGGGTTGAAAACCCTAACTCCGAATCCCCCCCAGCACCACACACACACAGACACACACACACATTCAAGTATGGGGAGGACCAAGTCAACACAACCAATGACACACATCCAGCAGCGGTGACAGAACCAACAAATAATTGTCTAAATGTATCTACGAGACATCCCCACCCACCTGACCAGGTACTGCATGCTCAGTGGAGATCAACAGCAAACTGAGGCCATGTACACCAAGCGTACACATCCCTGATTGCAGCTGCCACTCGTACCACACTTAGTAGTTGCATGGCCTTACCTACCGATGCCCCACACAGACCACACCACTTGTGGTGGGCCATCTGAACAATAGAGTTCAGCAAAACCAAGGAGTTGTACAGGTATAATATCTCTGATTATAACAAGGGTTTGAGAAATGCAGCTTTCTAATTGACTGTAAACATTGTAACAGCCTTATGTTTAGTTTTTATTAACATACATGTAGAGACTAACCATATGATGAACATGGTTTAATGTTGTTTAAAAAACAGTTTTATTATGATAGCAATAAGCCACTCCCAGGTATTATGTTAATGGTCAGTTTATCACTGTCTAGCGACATGTGGCACTCGGCTATGCCTCATTCAACATTAACCCCCTACAGGGTGATTAACAGACCATTTAACATAACTGTTGGTCATGCCTTATTGCTTAATTGTCTTTATGAGTAGATACTCTCCCTCTGCTAGGCACTGCAGCAGCTTTGCAACACAGTGTCCCACCCAGTTACACCATACACTGTCTAGTTACTGGAGAATGGCTGTGAATATGAACTCATGAAGATGAACAGTGTAACTTGATCATTACAGTCATCGAAACCCTAGTGTGATTATAACTGACAGAGTCAGTGATAGAGGATGACCCCTGCTGTCCTAGTACACTTACCCCATTGTGAGTAAATCAATACTAAAAGACATTCTGTTTATATCTACACCATACCTACTTGATTCCTGTTGTACCACAATTAACATAGTTATCACTTTGATAGCATCAGTGACAGAAGTGTGGCAAACCCAAACAGTAGGCATACAGCCTGAGTATGAAACAACTGTTAAAAAAATCACACTGTGTCCATAAGTGGCATAGATCACTCATTGCAACAATAGTAAATGTATTACTATTTGAATAAGTTAGTCATCACAGATGCAATGAGATTGTCTTTATCAGGTACAACATACTCAGTAAGTGCCTACAGGAAAATCTATCTATATACATCTCCGATACAGGTACATCATTGTTGGCTCAGTAGTGCTATGATATTTAGAAGTTGCTTGCCTGATCCATGCAATTACAATGTTTCTTACAAGAATACTTACTGCATCTTTAATATTGAAACACACTGAAGGTCTATGTATGTACATCAACAGTACACCTTCATCAGTAAGAATGCATGTGATACTGGCATGCAATTTCTGGCGTTGAACAGGCAATGCTTTTCCATACGTTTACAGCATCCTCTCTATGTTGAGTAAACCATTGCAGTAAATGTACTACTATGTAAATCACCTACTAAATGTATCACTACTTTTATCTTGAGCATGCTAGTGTCTTGTAGTTAATTTATGTGCTTCTCTTAATTAATGTATACTCACTAGTGTTAAAACCTTTCTACAACTGTCATCATGCACCTTCAGCATTTATATTGAATAACGACACAGTACCAGTTGTGGTGTGGTGTGGGGCATCGGTAGGTAAGGCCATGCAACTACTAAGTGTGGTACGTTGTGTGCAGCTGCAATCAGGGATGTGTACGTTTGGTGTACATGGCCTCAGTTTTGCTGTTGATCTCCACTGAGCATGCAGTACCTGGTCAGGTGGTGGGGATGTCTCGTAGTACATTTAGACAATTGTTTGTTATTTCTGTCACCTGCTGCTGGATGTCTGTCATTGGTTGTGTTGACTTGGTCCTCCCCATGCTTGAATGTGTGTGTGTGTCTGTGTGTGTGTGGTGCTGAGGGGGGGGGGTGAATTCGGAGTTAGGGTTTTCAACCCTAACAGCGAATTTCCTCACTTTTGTCGCTGTGGAATAACCCTAACTAATGCATTAAATGGAGTTTTTTGCCTCTAATATATATATATATATGGGATATGCAATTCGCAGACTCAGAATATGCCATTTATGTTCAAATCTGAGAGAGTTGGATAAGAGCTCAAGACTGGCAGAACCATGAGTGAGATATGTAAGTCCTGCACTCTTACAAATGACGATGAAATATATGTTCTGTGTGATTTCACTGCTCTATTTTAAGTGTAGCACTGGCCATTGTGATGTCATCAGGTATTGCTCAAGCTGCTTTCTCTTTGTGATCTATCAAAAATGAGAATAAATGGCCAGTGTGAGGATAACTCATGTATCATTAGCTGGAATGCTTCACTGTAGTAGCTTAAAGTATAGTTGTTCGGCACAAATCATTACAATGTCACTACAAAAATACAAAAGTATAAATACAAACATTAAGATACAGTGAATGCACTACATAATCTCATCACTTATAAAATCAAAAGCTACATAGGTAAATCCATATTTTTAAGCAAATTAAACTGTAGGCTCCTCCAAAATGCATCTGTTAAAAGACAGGCAAAATATGTCAGCCTAATAGACGTAGGCAGCAACAGACCATGATGCCCAAGGAAAAAATGGAAGCAGCATAATTAGACCCTTCCTGTAGCAAATCCTGCCACACCCTCACAAGGTGGAAAACAGATGCCATGACTAATAAACCCCAGAGGAGGTCCAGGGTCAGTACTCTGGACCATTCTGACAGAGATAGTAACCAAGCAGGCATACAGTCTTCTGAGCAAATAGAGGCGTCAACTAAAGTGGCCATAAAGAAGTCTGCAGCTCTGTTGCAAAGCCCAGACCTATATTAAACCCGATGAATCTATAAACATATCCATATGAGCCTAGAAACCTATACAGGCAAAGCCCTGATTTATTTAGAATTGGCATCATTTAGCACACCAAAGAAGGTCACAGTTCCATGTGATATGAGCGATGCAACAATAGCCACATTAAAATTAGCGAGTGCATTTTGCCGAATACAAAAATGGCAATGTGCACTACAGCTGAACCATAAACTGCGACAGTCCTCAACATTCTGTCCAGGGGCAACATGTACTAAAATTGTTATGCTTTGCTTCCCCCCCCCCCGCAACCCCCCATTATTATACTAATCAACTCTGTGGGCCTGATGCTGGGGTACAGGGGAAAATTCAGGAAGGGTAATTAGAAGGGGGATCAAGTCATCAGGGGACAGAACATTGGGGGGGCAACCTGTGGATGGGGGACCACATTCAGGAGTACAGGGGAGCTTTCAGCACAAATTCAGGAGGTGGGGAATGTAAAAGAAAAACTTAAGTATCCAAACAACACAAAAAACATTATTCCCACCCACCTAGCTAGCTCTGAACTCGGGTCCTCCTGCACCAGAGGCAGTGACTGCTGCCACAGCACGAAATGGCCAGCTGGGAACTGCCTGGACAAACAACCTCCTATATCCTCATTCACTATAGCTCCCTATCACAGTTGCTGCATTCTTCTCGTTGCAGTTCTTCTACTCTCACACTCACTGTTACTGCCCCTTGCTAGTCTTTCACACTCGCTGTTCTCACAAGTGGTCAAATTGAGTCACTCAGTTTGACTTTTCCATATCACAGGATACCGAAGGTCAAATACTAGACTCCACTTAGTCCTGGAGACCTTACCTACCCCCATACATCTGCTCATATAGCCCCTTTCCTTGCCAAAAGACCCCCCAAAGGCCAATGCCACAGCTTCCTGATCCCACCCCATCATAAGGGAAACAGGCAACTTAGACTCATGGTTAGTGTAGCTATAACTATGCTACCAATCTAAAGGAGTCCCAAAACTTATACAAGTCAAGGGGGACTAGCCATCCTTCAAGTAAAATTACGATGACTATGAGAACCATATAATCAAAAAGGATTGCACTACGAAACTCTGAAAGTGCCAGGAAGATAACTATGCACATTTCCTGGTTAGGACAAATCTCAGTACAATATATAAACACACAAAACACAGTAAAGTAATAATAATAAAAAGAACATCTATTCTCCAGTTCACATGACACAGGCTGTTAAAATGAGACAAAGTGTCCGTAGCTAAAATATAGTTGTATGGTCATGTAAACACTAGTATATTATATATGTATTCAGATATAAAAAATGTCAAAAATATGAAAACAAATTCTGCAGGCTCACAATTACAGAGTTCATGACAGAAATCATGGAGGACCACTGCCAGTACTGCCAGTAGCGTATAAAAGAATAGCAAGACATGAGAACACCTGGGTTTAACATAGATTTTCTAGTTATTCCACTCTGCTCGACTGGGAGTCCATTTATTACATGTAAGGTACTTTCAGTATTCTTTCTCACTTTTGTAAATCCTCTGGAAGTCCTCCGCTTACCCACACTCACGTTATTAGTGGAATAAGATGTGACAGGGAGCTCCTGCCAATCTTGAGGACCAACCTTTTCTTAAATCTGTTGCAACAGTTCTTCTGTTTCTTAGCCTTATCTATCCTTTACAATTTCTAGTCCATAAAGTTGGCCACCTATGGGCACCCCCTCCGCTTTCTTGACTATGCTATAGTGTCCTCTTTAAATTTCCTTTTCCCTCTCAGGTCCTCATACAGGGAGGTTATTGTTGTGACCTCAGAGCTGATATAAAACAGGTTGTGTTCCTCATTGTTGGCTTTAGTATGCAATGGCGCTATGTCATAAAATACTTTAATGCATGTACCGTATGTGTATAAAACCTGCAAATGTTGAAAATAACATGGCACTAGGTGTTTTTGATAAAGGTAAAAAGTACTAGGTGACTGTATATTATAGAAATTAAGTTAGTTGTGCTATTTAAAATGCATGTAAATTTCTGTAAGTTGAACAAGTCTGAAATGGCATGATGATTTACATATATCCCATGATGCTTTGTATTATGGAAGTATGTGTGATGTGGTTCTTTGAAACTTGGCTTATTGTCTGTGCCCTTTGGGGTAACTCATATTTCAGTGCTTCTGCACTGAGGTTCTTTGTCTTTAGCTTTTTTTTTTTTTTTATTTGAGCCCCCACCACCCAAGCAAACAAGTCCCGTGTAGGGGTGGAGGCTGAATCTCAAATGCTAAGTTAGATCACAGATCAATGTCAGTAGGTGCTAAGTACAGAGAAAGGACATAGTCTGTTGCTGCAAACTGATGTACTGAAGAAGGAATATGACATTGCTTAAGGTTATCTTCTGTACACTGAATAAACATCACACAGAGATTGTGTGCTGAACTTGAAGTTCGGTGTCTGGTCCATCTGTTATCCCACAACCCCTCCACACAAGACCTGCGAGCAGAGATATACTCTTTTCTTACCCACAGGGAGACCATTAAGGGTTATCATCCAATGTTTTGTGAACAAAGGTGTCAGAAACAGGCCATAGGCTCAGTTAATTGTTCCATGCATAGAACATATATAACATTTTTCAGCCTGCCCCAAGTCTCTCCCCACAGCTATCACAGACATGTTTAAATATGTAAACATGGGACTAGTTACTTGTGTGAGATACTCCGTAGTCTTTTCCTTCAGAGTTTATTTAATATTCCACAGAATATCTCTCATTCATTACCCTCAGAGGGACTTCTAGGTTCTATGTGTCCACATCTGCTATAAATCAGTCCCTCTTAAGAGTCCAAATTTAAAGAACTCTCGGTACTCAAGACTCAGACATCCATTAAAAGTTCTCACCTTTTATAATGGCAAAATAGCCTTTCAGCACATTTAGTGCATTGGGTGCAGCAATATTCAGCTCCATCCTCTTATCTTTTTTTTTGTATGCTTTATGTGCTTCTCCCAGAGCTCTGCTCTGCCACCCCGAACTCCGAGCATCCCCCTGAACCCACGGCGATCCGATCCCAGGCTTGCAACCACTGGGTGAGGCCACCGGTTGGCCCGGGACTTGCGGACCTGAAGTTGGGACTCCAGCAGGAAGCCCCCACTGAAGGATCCCCCTGGCTTGCCCCCCCAGGGCAGAGCCATGGGACTGGGACATGCTTGTGGGTGCACGTCTGTCTGTCACCGGCAGGGTCAGGGAATGGATGGGCAAGGAGCATGGAGCATCATAGAGGAAGGCATTAATATTTAGATGTGGATCCCTGGGGGCGGGGATGTGCAGTGATGTGCAGCATCCATCCTGCCACCTGTAGATGATGGCGCTGGCTGAGGCAGTACCCCCAGCCACCACCAGAGGTCCGTAAAGCACCAGAGACTCTTCGCCCCCTTCCCCAGAGAAGGAGAGCAGTCCCCAGGATGCTCAATCCTTCTCCCCACAGCCGGCCCTCTGATTCCTGAGTCTGTCTCCAAACCCAGGATGTCAGCAATACAAGCAGACACCTTGCCGTTGTGCTGGCAGGCCAGTCGGTTCCAACCCCTTATCTTTCTGCTGCTCTCCACCTGTCCGCCAACTCTCTCTCTTGAAGCACTCTTAGGAACAGTTAATAGCTCCATTTATCACTCATTCATTTGTTCATTCATCTCATCAGCCTGGGCCAGTCATGTACAAAAGGGCACAAGTCCAACAGGCCCACAGGTTGCCTTCTGAAAAAGGGCAAATATCAGGGATGTAAGCCAACAAGGAACTACAAATATCAAAGCCTGGCTTCTCAGCTCCATGGTACACTTCAGCACTAATATCTATCTGGGCAAACACAGTCTCCAATCACCGCTCAGAGACTCACTCAATAACTGCTCACCACTGTCTATATTGCATGGCAATCAGATTGCATGTGGAATGCTATTGATCTGTCTCCATGAAACAGCCCCTCAGCTTTCCCCCTTTTCTCAATAAAATTTGTTTACCTGTCTCTGGGAACTAAATTAACTAACATTTTTCTTTAAAAAATGCTAAAGGCCTAATTCTGCAGCCAATCGCATTAGAGTCTAAACAAACAAAAATTACTGACTTCTTCGGTGCCGCGGAGGAAGCAGGCAAAAACACAGAGGAGGTTTGAAAATAAGTGCTTTAACTGCATTTTAAAGTTTTCCACCATGTAAATTAAGAGGCCATTCACTTAATCAACCCAAAACAAACCATGTTCACAAAAAGAGCTGAAAGCACTGTAATCACTTCACTTGTGTGTGCCAGTATGCTCGTGTGTGTGTGTGTGTGCATGCGTGTGTGTGTGTATGTGTGTGTGTGTGTGTGTGTGTGTGTGTGTGCATGTGTGTGCTTAGAGAGGGGGAAAAGGTGTTTACAGGTGGACCACAAATAAAAAAAAAATGATTTCTCGTTATTGGGATGGCCGCTTAAACAGGACAACTCAGTGTCCATGGAGCTGTCCCCTTTAAGCGGCTTCTGCTGTATCTTCAAAAGTTGGGGTACATTTTTTATTTAAATTGTTTAACAAGCAGCAAACATTGGGCATTGACAAATGTTTGGTGGTCATCAATACCACTCCATCCATTTTGTACTCTGTCCCTGGGTTTCTGTGCCCTAAGTGCATTATTTTATACCACTTGTCAAGGCCAGGTACTCCTGGCCTTGATAAGTGGTGTGAGTGATGTAAGACCCCTGAAGACACCCCTTACTGACCAGCATAATATACTCCCCTCAATCCTGCTGCCATCAGGCATTACACAAGGTCCAGATGCATACACTGCCTGCAAAATGATGAACATAACCCCCCCCAACTCACCAGGCTCTCGTCCCTCACACCTGCTACTGCACAGCTCTGCGCCTGCCCCATATATGTCAATAACTTTAAAGTAAGGCTCGACAAACATAAGATTACTATAAAACAGGTGGCCTACTGGAAGCAATGCCTTAAAAGACAAATCATCATCCTTCTCCTCTTATCAGGGAACATCCACCCTAACCCAGGACCACCCGGAGCAGGGAAGACAAAACCTCATGGCACCCTCAAAACTGCCTCTATCAACATAGGTAGCCTACATCCCAAGCTCCCCCAGTTCCAGACCTGGGTAGCACAGCACAAACCCCACATTATCTCTCTCACAGAAACCTGGCTGTCCCCTAAGATCCCAGATGCCTCAGTATCCCTTGATGGATATTGCATCTTCTGGCAAGATCGACTCTAAATGTGGGTGTGGATGCTTGGTATATCTGTGTAATGAGAGAAAAGGTCAGGTGTTGCCAAATACAGTAGTTCTATCTCCAAAAAGGCACAGCTACTATCTATCAAGCTCACCACAGAATGCCAGAGCAAGACTATGGTACTCACCACTGTCTATATTCCCCCTGGCAAGCAGGCAAAAGGCATAGAACAGTTCATCGATCACAAGAACCAGACTAAACAGAATTGGGAACAGGTTGTTGTTGGTGATTTTAACACTAACTGGCTAGCACTAGATACCACTAACATCAATGATGTAATCTCTAGCCTGTACCTGACACAGATGGTTACACAAGCAACTAGGAGGAACTACTGCACTGGCACAAGCTCATTAATTGATTGGCTACTATCCAACTGCCCTGAACAAATCTCAGATGTATCAGTCCAACCAGACTCCCTGAGTGACCACTCTCCAGTCATGTGGAAAGAATAGTCGAGTACCTAGAGGCCAGTGGAGCACAGGACCCAAGGCAGCATGGGTTCAGAGCGGGAAGGTCATGTCAGACGAATCTAATAGATTTCTTTGACTGGGTGACCAAAGTAGTAGACCAGGGAGGGGCTGTGGACATGGCCTACCTAGACTTTAGCAAGGCATTTGACACAGTCCCACACAAAAGATTAATAGTCAAATTAACCAGCCTGGGAGTGGGACCCAGGGTGGTAGCCTGGGTAAAACATTGGCTGCACAACAGGGCACAGAAGGTTCTTGTAAATGGAGTCCATTCTGATGAAAGGGGGGTTACTAGTGGGGTACCGCAGGGTTCAGTATTGGGTCCAGTCCTTTTTAATGTCTTCATCAGTGACATTGCAGAGGGACTGGAAGGAAAAGTATGCCTTTTTGCAGATGACACAAAAAATCTGCAACAGGGTTGATACACAAGGAGGCATGGAAAGGATGAAAAGGGACTTGGCAAGGTTGGAGGAATGGTCAGAAGTATGGCAGCTAGGATTCAATGCAAAGAAATGCAAAATAATGCACCTGGGAAACAAGAACCCAGGGGAAGAATACACAATGGTTGGGGAGGTAGTAACAACAACAAAAAAGGAAAGGGACCTGGGGGTAATCATATCAGATGACCTTAAGGTTAGCAGGCAATGTGAGAAGGCAGTAGGGAGGGCTGGGGTATACTGGGATGTATAGGGAGAGGCATCAGCAGCAGAAAACAGGAAGTTGTTATCCCTCTGTACAGACAGTTGGTGAGACCCCATCTGGAGTACTGTGTCCAGTTCTGGAGACCCCATCTCCATAAGGACATAGACAGGATAGAGGCAGTCCAGAGGAGGGCAACTAAAATGGTGCAGGGTCTGCAAGAGAAGCCGTATGAGGAGAGACTAAAGGAGCTTAATATGTATACCCTTGAGGAAAAAAGGGAGAGGGGGGACATGATAGAAACTTTTAAGTACCTCAGTGGAATCAACAAAGTCCAAGAGGGTAGCATTTTTCAGAAAAAGAGACTTGCAAGAACAAGGGGACACAATTTAAAGATAGAAGGAGGGCGGTTCAGGGGGCAATGTGAGGAAGTATTATTTCACAGAGAGGGTAGTGAATGCATGGAACAGCCATCCTGAGGAGGTTGTGGGGTCTAAAACTGTGGGAGAATTCAAGAATGCATGGGACAGACATAAGGCAATTCTTGTGAGGGGTAGGAAGAAATAGGCTGTTGGTTAACTAGGATCTGCGGCCTATCCTGTAGGTAGGGAAATGGGCAGACTAGATGGGCCTAGCGGTCCTTATCTGCCGTCA
The DNA here is from genome assembly GCA_016271365.2 of Neoceratodus forsteri. Taxonomy (NCBI): domain Eukaryota; kingdom Metazoa; phylum Chordata; order Ceratodontiformes; family Ceratodontidae; genus Neoceratodus; species Neoceratodus forsteri. Next base: position 155,165,431 of record CM057451.1, read on the forward strand.
AAGTCTATGTTTCTATGTTTCTATGTGTTTGTGGTCAGATAAGGGTAACAAACCCACTCCCCACTTCACCTATAACTGGTCAGTAAGAAAAGGGCAGCTTGAGCATTTTTAACAGTACCTTGTAAGGACTGACTGGAGAGTGCTTGACAGCTTACATGACATTAATCAGGCTTTTGACAACTTCGTAACAACCTTGACCAACATATATGCCCCATTCAAATCCTCGAAGGTTAAAGGACAAGCAACCCCTGGCTCTCAGGCTCCCTTATGGAGAAAATGAATATGCATGACAACCTTTGGCACAGGGTGATTGCACTGCTTATAAGGCAGCCAGAAAGAATTGCACTAAGTTGATAAGGAATGCAAAAACCAATAACTACAAAGAAATGCTGGCCAGCAATTGGGGAAGGGGTAAAGACTTTTGGAACACCATAAAAACTCTCACCAGCAGAGACACCAAACCACCCGCAGACCTGATTTTCACCAGAACTGGCACACTGCAGGAACCAAAGGAAGTGGCAAATGCTTTCAATATTGCCTTCTTGGACTTAAGCACTGTTCTTCCTCCTCAGTACCTTACAACACAGTGTTCCTTCAAGTCCCTAAGGAGTACTCCCCCCACACACAAAACCCCGGATTACCCCCATTTTACTTCAAACAAATCATTAGGGCACAAACCATAAAATACAACAAGAGGGTTCTAGGTAAGGCAAGGACTGGAGTGGATTTGATTGATATGAAGCTTGTTGATCTCACCCTAGATGGTCTTGCTGACCCCCTCACTAAAATATTTAATTTATCCCTAAGAACGTGAGTCTTTCCCGAAAGGTGGAAGACAGCTCTTGTCACACCCATTTTCAAAAGTGGTGATAGGATCTCTCTAGGCAACTACAGACCCATTTCAATACTACCCCCATTATTGAAAGCCATCGAGTGGATTGTATCTGATCAGCTAACTGAATATCTGAATAAATACAACCTTCTTTGTGTACAGCAGCATGGTTTTTGAAAAAATCATAGCACCATGACTGCACTTATAGACTACACCTCACACCTGTATGATGCCCTTGATAATGGGATGGCAGTGGGGTCCATCTTCATAAACCTCATGAAAGCATTCGACACACTGAACCATCACATCCTACTCGCAAATCTACTGACCCTCAGCCTATCCCACGACTCTGTATCCTACTTCAGTAGCTACTTATCATGCAGAACTCAGTGCGTACGAATAAGCGTAGAAACATAGAACTAGATTGCAGATAAGGACCGCTTGGCCCTCCTAGTCTGGCCATTTCCCTACTTAATGGATAAGCTGCAGATCCTAGTTGACCAACAGCCAACTTCCTCCTACCCCCCACTAGAATAGCCTTATGTCTGTCCCATGCATTCTTGAATTCCCCAACTGTTTTTGACTCCACTAACTCCTCAGGAAGGCTGTTCCATGTATCTACAACCCTCTCCATGAAAAAATACTTCCTCACATTACATCTGAGCCGTTCCCCCTCTATCTTCAAATTGTGCCCCCTTGTTCTTGTACACCTCTTTTTCTAAAAGATGCTACCCTCTTGGACTTTGTTGATTCCCTTGAGGTACTTTAAAGCTTCTATCATCTCCCCCCTCTCCTTCCTCTCCTCAGGGATATACATGTTAAGCTAAGTTAATCTCTCTTCATATGTCTTCTGGTGCAGACCCTGCACCATTTTAGTTGCCCTCCTCTGGACAGCCTCCATTCTGCCTATGTCCTTGTGGAGATGGGGTCTCCAGAACTGCATGCATTACTCCAGATGGGGTCTCACCAACTGTCTGTACAGAGAGATAACAACTTCCTGTTTTCTACTGTTGATGCCTCTCCCTATGCATCCCGCCAACCCTCCTTACTGCCTTCTTACATTGCTTAAGGTCATCTGATATGACTACCCCCAGGTTCCTTTCCATTTTTGTTGTTGTTAGTATCTCATCCTCCATTGTGTACTCTTCCCCTGGGCTTTTGTTTCCCAGGTGCATTACTTTGTACTTCTTTGCATTGAATCTAAGCTGCCATACATTTGACCATTCTTCCAACCTTGCCAAGTCCCTTTGCATCGTTTCCACCCCACCATCTGTATCAACCCTGTTTCAGATCTTTGTGTCATCTGCAAAGAGACATACTTTTCCTTCCAGTCCCTCTGCAATGTCACTTATAAAGACATTAAAGAGGACTGGTCCCAGTACTCAACCCTGTGGTACCCTGCTAGTAACCCCCTTTCTTCAGAGTGAACTCCATTTACTATTACCCTCTGCGTCCTGTTGTCCAGCCAATTATTTACCCAGGCTACCACTTTGGGACCAAGGCTGGCTAACTTGTATATGAATCTTTTCTGTGGGACTGTGTCAAATGCCTTGCTAAGGTCTATGTAGGCCATGTCCACAGCCCCTCCCTGGTCTACTTCTTTGGCCACCCAGTCAAAGAAATCTATTAGAGTAATCTGACATGACCTTCCTGCTGTGAATCCATGCTGACTAGGGTCCTGTGCCCCATTTTGGCCTCTAGGAACTCAACAAGTCTTTCTCTCAGAAGTGATTCCATCATTTTACCTACCACTGAGGTCAAACTAACAGGTCTGTAGTTTCCTGCCTCAGTCTTGCTCCCACTTTTGTGAAGGGGAATCACATCCGCTCTCCTCCAGTCCTCAGGTGCCATACCATCCTCCCATGATTTGTTAAAAAGGGTAGTCAGTGATGTGACAAGTTCTACCCTTAGTTATTTTAGAATTCTTGGGTGAATTCTGTCAGGCTCCATTGCTTTGTCCACCTCCAGTTTTAAGAGTTCTTTCAGAACCCTTTCTTCTGTGAATGGACTGGTATCGACCTCCCTATCCAGAGTGCTTCTATTCTTTGATATAGGTACCTCCCCCTCCTCTTCTTTTGTGAATACTGAGCAGAAGTATTCATTCAGTATCCCTGCTTTTTCACTGTCCCCCTCTGCCTACCCTCCCTTCCCTTTATTAAGCTTCACTATCCCTCCATTGGTCTTTCTTCACTCCCTAATGTACCTATAAAAGGTTTTATCCCCCTTCTTAACTGAGTTGGTTATCTTTTCCTCAGTTTGGGCCTTTGCTATTCTGATTGCCTTCCCTGCTTCCTTCTGCTTTAACTGGTACAGTTCTCTGTCCTGCAGAGCTGTCTCCAACCCAAAGAAAGTGTCCATGGGGTCTCCCAAGGGTCAATACTCGACCATCTGCTCTTCAGCTTATTCATAAACTCTCTTCCATCTGCTTGCACTGCCAAAATGTTACTCTGTGCAGATGATACCGTAATCTGTATACTGGGAAAACAACTGACTGAAATAACTATGGCACTATAGGACAGCTTCCAAAAACCTGAGGCATGGTTCCCACAAAACAGACTCCTCCTTAAATATAAAAAGATGAAAGTTATGCTGTTCTCCATGCCACACAATGAGGAAAGGACTGGCCCATTGGTCATCAGCAGCCAAAAAGGAGACACACTTGAGCAAGTCAACTCCTTCAAATACCTAGGAGTTTACCTTGATGATACCCTGTGCTTCTCCACTCACATGGACCACGTAGTGAAAACGGCAAATGTTAAACTCTGTATCCTCTATTGCTACATACAGGTACAGACTTCTGAGTCCTTGAACCTAGTACCTAGGTTCTTAGCACTTTCTATTATTGACTACAGGGTAGTAATCTATAGCACCAGGACTGACACAGCCCTGGAAAGAAGGAAAACAATCCTAAATAAGGCTTGTAGGCTGGTCTTGTGGGAAGATCGCTTGGCACACACCTGTAGCTTATACTCTGAGACAGGCTGACTCCCATTACATTTTATGTTAAAATATCAGGCCTGGTAAAAAGGCTGTGCATGGTCACACTTCTGCATTAATGGATGGCATTTTCCAACATGCCCAACCTACGAAAACAATGAGAAGTGCAGTTAAAGGTGTACTCCATGTCCCATTTAGATGAACCACGTTTGCCCAGCGTGCACCGTCCTATCGAGGGCCTCAATATGTAAATGACCTTCCAGCCTCCCTCATTGACTGAGAGAAAATTGGACTCTTCAAAAAAGAGAGCCCCTACTTCTACTAACATGGGGCAATCACTGTGTCTGCCCCTCCTAGATGCACACTGGCCCATGACCAACCATGAGGTGTTCTCTTGTCAAATCCCTCCATCCTACTCTCTAACACCTACCCATAACTCCCCACCTCCCTGACAAAACCACTTCAGGCTGCTACCATACTATCATTTTTCACTGCTGCAACCACAATGCTTTTTCTTAATCATCTTACTTTTATGTCTGTTATCACGTCTTACTCGTCACTCTGATGCCTATGTTTGCTACCCTTCTTCATGTCACCCTTACATCTGTACTTATGGTCATTGTAAGAGACATGCACTTCTGTAGTTAGCAACTCAAATTACATTCATTGTATTTTACTCTGCTGTGAGTTTGCTTTTACCCACTATCTGGTCCTATGTTATCTATGACTTGGAAGCTTTGTAAATGAGCAGCTCAAAGGTATTAACCCGAAACTGAAATAAATAAATAAATACATTTTGCACATATTCTCATTGAAACCCAGCTGTCATACCCTTGACCACACCTCTAGTTTTCTCAGGTCTCTGCTCATGCTTTTCACCCCACCTGGACTGTCCACCCTATTGCAGATTTTGGTGTCATCTGCAAAGAGGCAGACATTCCTTTCCAGCTTCTCTGCAATGTCACTTATAAAAATATTAAAGAGGACCAGTCCTGGCAGTGATCCCTGAGGCACCCCACTGGTCACCCTCCCTTCATTGGAGTGAACTCTGTTTACCACCATCTTCTGTCGCCTATCCTTTAACCAGTTTCTTATCCAGTTTACTACCTTTGGACCCAATCCTAAGCTACCCAGCTTGCTTACTAGTTTCCTCCATGGAACAGTGTTGAACACATTACTGAAATCTAGGTAGGCCAAGTCTACCACTCCACCCTGATTTAGTTCTTTGGTCACCCAATCAAAGAAATCTATCAGATTTGTTTGACATGACTTCCCCCCTGTGAAACCATGCTTCCTTGGGTCTTGTAACCCACTCGATTCAAGATCTTCCACAGTCCTTTCCTTCAGCAGTGATTCCTTTCCCACCATTGATGTCAGGCTGACTGGTCTATGATTTCCTCCCTCCTTCCTGCTACCACTTTTGTGTAGTGGGACTACATCCTCCCTCCTCCAGTCCTCCGGAACAACTGCTATTTCCAGTGAGCTGTTAAACAGAACCCACAGAGGTGCAGCTAGTATTTTCCTGAGCTCCCTCAATACCCCTGAATGCACCCCATCTGGCCCCATTGTGTTGTTCACCTTCAGATTGACAAGTCCCTCCATGACTCTCTCCACCAAAAAAGACTAATGTCCACATCCCTCCCTCCAAAGCTTTTGTTACTTTTTTGTGGCCCCTCCCCTCTCTTTCCTCTGTGAAAACTGAATATAAGTATTTGTTCAGGATGTCTGCCTTTTTCTGGTCCCCATCTGCACAGTCCCCCCTTCCCTTTTTATCCTTACAATCCCATCCCTGGTCTTCATCTTTTCACTTACATATCTAAAAAATGTCTTGTACCTTTCATTTCTTCCTGGCCTATTTGCTCTTCATTTTGTGCCTTTGTACTCCTTACTGCTTTCCCTGCTTCCTTATGTTTCCCCCCAATACATCTCCATATCCTCCTCCCTCTAGGTCTCCTTATACCTTCTGAATGCTACCTTTTTAGCTTTTACCATTTCAAACACCTCTTTTGAACCATAGAGGTCTCTTTTTCCTCTTGCTTTTTCTCACTTATGTGACACTTTGTTGCTTTTGCTATGCTCCCTTTTATCTTCCCTCACTGTTCCTCCACCCCACCCAAGTCACCCACCCCTGCTAGGTCATCCCCGAGGCATTCACCCATCTTTTTAAAATCTGCCCTCCTAAAGTCTAAGACCCTCACCCTTGTGTGGTTTGATTCCACAGCCATCTTCATATTGAACCACACCTTATAGTGATCACTGGTCCCCAAGTGGCCTGTCACCTTGACATCTGCAACACAGTCCTTGTTAGTGAGTACTAGGTCTAGTATTGCCCCATCATGAGTGGGTTAATTGACTAGATGCCTGAGGAATGCCTCCTGCAGAGAGTCTAGGATGTCTCTGCTTCTAGTTAAAACCACAGATGGGAGGCTCCAATCCACATCGGGCAGGTTGAAGTCCCCCAACAGCAGCACCTCCACCTTTTCTGCCATCTTGCCAATGGCTTCCACCAATACCTTATCTAATTGTCCCTCTGTGCTGAAGGTCTGTAACTAACTCCTGTATGAATAGTGGCTCCATTCCCCATCTCCAAGGAAACCCACAATACCTCTGCCTCTCTCTGTTTTCTCTGTATCTCCATGGCTTTATGCTTTCCCTCACATATAGCACCATACCTCCTCCTTTCCTTCCCACTTGGTCCTTCCTGAACAGTACAGCCCAGTATGGCCATGTCCCAGTCATGGTTTTCAGTGCACCATGACTCCGTAATGGCCACAATATCCAGATCAGCCTCTGCCATGATGGCTTCTAGGTCCAGAATCTTATTATCTTATTTCCTAGACTTCTAGCATTCGCACACATGGCCTTCCATATTTTGATTCCACTCTGCTTGTTGTCCCTCTTTTTCCTTTTTGCCCTCCCTCCTTCCCACCTCTCTTTTTTAATGGGCCTGTTCCTTTCCCCTTTATCTCTACCACCCTACACCCTTTATTAATTTTGCACCCTGGGGCATTCTTCTCCTCTTGGGGTCTCCTTACTCTCTACTGCAGCCAGTGGGAGGAAGTAGTTCCTGACTCCCTAATTCCTTCCGCCACCTACCTTGGCCAGTTTAAATGTTAACGAAGTAACATTTAAACTGCCATTGAGAACTGCTGTTCCCCTCCCAGATGAATGCAGGCCATCGCCCCTGTACAGGCCCTTATCCTCCGAAATGGGTCTCCAGTTCCCAGTGTTGCCAAACCTTCCCTATCTGCACCATTGCTTCAGCCATGAATTGAAGCTCCTGGTGCAGTGTTCCCTTTCATGTCCCCTGCCATAAACAGGCAGCACCTCAGAGAAAGCCACTGAGCAAGCTACCTGCCTAAGAACGCTCCCTAGCTCCTTAAACTCCCCCTGCACTATCCCAACCCTGTCCCTAGCCAGGTTGTTAGTCCCCAGGTGGACAGTGACATCCAGCTCTTCCTCCCATCCTGCTACCCTAATGATCCACAGGATTTGTTTCCTATCCCTCTGGGCCGTGGCATCAGGTATGCACCTAACCTGCTTCACCCCCCCCGTTCCTATTCCCAAGTCTATCCCCAGCACAATTGAGTCTCCCACCAGAAGTTGCTTCCTCCTCCTCCTCTGAGGTCCTCTACCACCCTTCTTGGGGTCCCCACTAATGAGGGCCCCCACATTCCCCTTGGTCATTACCATGGGCGTTTCCTCCTGTCAATCCCACCCCACCAGAGTGGCACAGGAAATTTGTAGTGATGCCAGTTGAGGAATGTGTCTCTGTTCCAACACCCCCACCCTTCCAGAGCCCACCATAGTACAGCTGTTTCTCCTTACTGACATCCTCTGAGGTAACGGTGGCAAACTTGGTGGCCTCTGGGTGGGGGGAGAGGTCCCTCAAATCCTAGCCAACTCATTCTGGAGTCTAGCAACATCCTCCCTCAACTGAGAAAGGTGTGTGCAGATGGTGCAGCACTGCAGTCTCCAGAAGCTCTCACTGAAAACTGCCACCCCACAGCCACTGTACTGCACCACTCCCAGTATTCTCAACCTTTATTCTCCCTGTCTTACCTGGAGATACTTTTGTACACTTAGCCCTGATACAGTGTTTCTAGTTTCCCCATTTGTTGTTTATTTTTATTTGTGCTCCCCCATGCCTTGGTTAAAGCTTTATATTTGTTTCACTCAACTCCTTCCACCTCACTGCCCCCGCCTTCTCCTGTCCTTCCTATCCTACTCACTCTTCTTTTCCCCCCTCTCATCACTCTCTGTCCTCTCCCCTCTTCCCCTCTTCCCTTCTCTTTTCCTCATTTCCTTTTCTCCCCATTCCCTCTCTCCCTTATCTCCTCCCTCTTATCCCCTCCTCCCGCCCCATTCCCCCACCCTTACTTGCCCCTAATCCTCCCTCTCATCCCTCCCCTTATCTTAACCCCTGACCTTGACTAAATCCTGTCATCATTATGCCCTGCATTGGGCCTCTGCTTCAACTACCTACGAGGACTCAGCTGCACTATTACCTTGTATCTTACCTGTATATGATTGTAAATGCTGTAAATTACTGTTTATTGTAACAAGTGAAACTACTGTTTACTGTATTGTACTGCATACACACTATTATTCTTGTATCAGTCCCCATCCCCCCTCCCCCAGGACACATCTGGAAATGAGCTAATTCAAAGCTCAGTATGTCTTTCCTGGTGAAACACTTTAATAAATAAATACATAAACATATTTCTGCCCTAGATAGGGTGTTGCTCCTATTCCCAGTTTGGGCTTACCTTGGATCTTCCACCCTTCCCAGCAGAGTAATATTACACAGACGTGATCAGGCACCTTGACCTAGTTGACCAGCAGAGTCCCCCACTTTTCCACTTCCCTTTGCTGATGCCTGTTGATGCCTATAATGCCTGTCACCTGTTCCAGCCCTTTGCTGTCCCACTCACTCACTGGGACAAGAACAAGTGGGACATGCTGGCACCTTAGCTGCTTTTATGTAGAACCTGCTCCCTTCCTGGTGGCATACTATTGACTATGGGAGGTCAATTATCAAGTAGCTGAGGCCCCAGGCCAGGCAATTATCACCCCTACCCCAAAACTATAGGGCTAGGCACAGGTCTTATAATATGGCCACTAAATGTGGGCTACTCTGGCTGCTCTAAAATTTACCCTCCACTCAATAAGAAATATGCTATTTCAATCAAGAATCACCACAAATTATCCCACCTATGTTGCCTCCAAAAAACAAACCTTTTTTGTCCATCCTGTTGCAAATACAGATGGATTCTGCTGAAGGCAGGGTGCAGACAGATGCATTTATAACTTTTTTTAATTTATATTTTATTAATTTATAATAAAATTGCAAAAATACAGGCTTTCCATAGAAGGAACATCCTTTGAGATACAAACCAAATAGATTTAACATCTGGGCCCTGATATTCAAAATGTTTCATGGGCACTAACAGGTGTTTGCCCACACAAACCGGGAATTGCATCTGATCCCTATATTCAAAAGGGGCTTTTTGCAGGCAAAGAGGTAGTGTCCATGCAAAACATAATGTATGCGGTTGGGCAAGGGGAGGGGCATGGCCATAAATGGCCAATGCAGTACTCCATATTCAGCAGCTTTGCGCTGCACAAAAGGGATTAGTGCTATCCTTTTGAACTGTACAAATACCACAGAACAAAACCCCAACTTACTCCGGGCAACCCTAGCCGCTGACGGAGGTAATGCAGCCAACTTGCCAGTTGGTCATTGGGGAGCACAACCGCCCCCTGTGGACTACAGTATGCCCCCTCCAATCACTAGCCCAAAGTAACAATTAAAAACCTCCCTGATGCTAGTGGCCCCCACTGATTGCCAGCCTGTGGTAAGAAGTAAAACGTGTGAATGAGAAAAGTAAGCCACCCGACAGGCTGGGTGTGCATATGAGAATACTGCAAGACCAAGAAACTGAACTCCAGCACTACCCACAATTGGATAAAATCACACCAAGGCCAAATAGCTTCACATCAGTATTTAATGTAGCATTTAACACATAAAAGTGCTCAAAAAGTGCTCAAACCTCTTTCAGGAATGCTCTGCACCAGTGGGACCCTCCAGGAAAAACCTTCCTTGTGCTAGTGCCCCCCCCCAACAATTACCAGCCCATAGTAAAACAGAAATACCTCCCTGGTGCCTAGTGGCCTCCACATTTGCCCCTCAGCTACACAAAGGGATACCCCTAGGTGTTCAGTGTCCCAACCCCTCCCAACGGTCCGGACCTGTTGACAGTGCTAAAGACCCATGGCATCCAGTGGTCCCCCTCAGGCACCAACCCTGGGTACCAGGGACCACTAACACCAGAGAGGTTTTTATATTGTATTATGGGCTGAAAATCAATAAGACAGGGGGGACCACTGGCACCAGGGAGGGAGTTGTATTCGAGGGATCAATAGCACAAATAGGGAAGCGATTGTCCCCCTCTATAGATCTCTGGTAAGACTATACCTGGAGTACTGTGTTCAGTTTTGGAGGCTGTACCTGAAGAAGGATAGGGATAGACTGGAGACAGTGCAACGAAGATGATTCAAGGTCCACAGGGCCTCACCTATGAAGATTGGCTGGCATCATTAAATATTTACTCACTGGAAACAAGGAGGAGAGAGGAGACATGACAGAGACATTTAAGTTCCTGAAAGGCATAAACAAGGCGCAGACACAGAAGAGTTATTCCATAGGATCACCAGCTCAATGACTAGGGGACATGAGTGGAAACTGGGGGGGGGGGGTCAGGAGGGATCTGAGGAAACACTTTTTCATTGAAAGAGTGGTGGAGCTGTGTAACAGTCTGCTGGCAAAGGTAGTGGGTGTGGGGGACTGTGATGACCTTTAAGCATTGGTAGGACAGATACAGATCGCAATTAAGGGACATTACAGTAGGTACAAAGGAAGTAATCTGGGTAGGGGGTAGCTCTCAGGATCATCAATTGGTCTTGGGTATCTCATGGGCAGACTCGATGGACCCTTGGTCTCCTTTTGTCATCATTTTCTATGCTTCTACATGTCTGGACTGGGCAATTGGGGGGGGCAGCGCCGCACTAATCTTCCATGCTACCCATACAAATGAACACAGATTGGGCAAGCATATTGCCACTTAGCACCTTGCATGCTCAATGGGCTCATTTGCATGGGTCCCCTTGAATATTGCAGATAGCACTCTGGCACTATCCACTATGGTGGCACACTTCAGGATCCAAGTCGGAGCAGCACTACTTGAGTTAGTGCTGTGCCAACAGGACCTATATTCTGTTGGATAGTATTGGTGCACTATCCAACTGTATATAGCATCCTTGGGTTCCAGGGCAATTGCAAGGCACAGGACCAATTTGTGCGCTCCGCTTTGAGTTTTTTTGAATATCAGAACCGTAATGTTATGCAGTGTGATAGTATCCCTTGCTATTCCACTACTGAGGAGGCTACCTATATGGTGTCAACAGACAACACTAAAAGTCAAGTTCTGCAGAGCTCTAGCCCAACTGCTCATGGCAACTAATGATATGCAATAGTCCAGAAATATGTCCTTTTTCTTCCTATGTTCTAAATGGGCTATAGACACCATGAATGAAACAACATGTAGAATTTTTAACTAGAAAAGTATTTTCAGTCTTGTCAGCTAACTCCCTCCCCCTAGACTAAAGCAATACATACAGTGGCTAAAAGCCACAATGATGCCTTAGAGTTGGTTATAAAAAAATCAACATGAGAAGTTGATATTGTTTCCTACAACTTGAAATAATCTGTTGTCAGAGGGCATAAACCTATGTTATGCAATGGCAAAAAAAAGAATGCTGGTTCCTGATTGGTCAGACTGGGACTGGTCTTGGGATGTTATCCCAGCATAACATCCCAGTAACAAAAATACCTCTTTTTATTTATTTTGTCTTGTACTTAAGCATTAGCCATTGTATAATAGAAATAATGCACTCCAGGGTGGGTGTTATGCTGGGATAACATCCCTTCTTGGGTGTTGGACTCACTCTGCCTGTGGCCTTGCGCCCCAACCACATGAGGTGGGATGTTATCCCAGCATAACACCCACCCTGTTGCAGAGTATTCCTTTAACTAGCAACCTGACGTAGCTAACCACCTACATTTGTAACAACAAAGGATGTTCATTGACCATCCATGTTTGCAGGTTGCTATATCAAACTCAGTTCCCCAATGAGAGAAGCCATCTTTAAACACAAAATATGCACTCACCACTCTGACACAGTAAACTGTTTCAAACTTTAAACTTACACAAAATCCTTCATAAATTAAAAATAACACTTGAGACCTTGAGTCTCCTGTGAGAATAAAGTCCAAGAACACATACAAAAGGGTGCAGCTTTAGAACTCGAATATACAGTCCAATTCTTCAGGTGTCAGTTTCTTCCTCCTCTGCTGTCGATGATTGTGTGGCTTTCATGGCAGCTTCCATCTTGGAAAACCATTTGCCTGCATTGGCTGGGTCAGTAAAAATATAGACCTTGTTGTCATGCATGACCCTTAATTTTGAGGGGAATTGAATGCTATGGGGGATATTGAACTCTTTAAGCATATTATGAACCCCCTTAATTTCTTTCTTCTAAGCCTAGTAGTGTAGGAGATATTGAGGAATGTCCATACCATAATTCCTTCTGCACTCAATGGCCCAAAACATTTTACTAGATTTACAGTCTATGTCTAGTGCCCATACTGTCCATGACCATCATCATAACCTCAGAAGCGCCACTGGCTGCTTAGATCGGGTTGGATGCAGTATGTCTTTAAAACCAGGAAGTCCAATCCTGGTACTTGGGCTTGGAATTGTTCTTTGAGCCAGTCTTTGAGAAACAACAGAGCATGGTCGCCCTCCAACTCCTCCGGCAAGACCACTAACTAAACATTTTGGCTCCTAATTTGATTTTCTTAAATTTTCAAGATGTTGTGAGTGTGTTGCATCTCCTCAGCACATTTTACCATAGTGCTCTTACAGGCATCCGACTGGCATATCATATCCTTCATGTCCCCCGTAGTGTGAATCCACGGCTTTTTGAACCGTAGCAATTCGACCAGTTAAGATGTCCACTTTATTGTTCATGGAAATGGAGGAGGTTAAGAGTTGCTGCATTTTGCTGCCTAAGGACTGGTATATCTCCTCTGGGTTTTCTCCTTTGGTGGCTCCATGTTGTGCTGAATGGGTGCTTGGATCTGATGTCAGCCCATTACTGCCATCTTTCCTGCCCTCTCTTTTCTGCTGATTTTTATATGTTCTTTCCATTAAGTGCTCCAAGACTTTTTCTTTAAAATAAAGTAAAATGTTCCATATAGAGAAGTCTAATTTAGGGAATTTTTAAAGCTTAAAAGTTGCAGTGTAAGGAGCTGAAGGGCAATGTGACTTCACAGCTCGGGCTGCACAGCCCCCCAGCAGTTATAACTTTTGAATTTCTTGGGCATAAACATGAGATTTGGTACACGTTTCCCAAGGTGTCATCAGATGTTTCCCAAATGCCCAGGTTGTTAAAAAAGGGTAAAGTTGTTTCTGAGGGGTGCATCTGTATGATGTTGGTGAAGCAGAGTTCAGCTAGCAAGTTTGATTTCCATCTCAAATGTCTGATGGAAGGGCCTGCATTCACGTCACTGACACTGTAAAGAAGCAGGCATAACTTTTGTACTTCTTAGGATATAAACATGAAACTTGGAGTCCCTATTCCTCATGGTGTCCCTACAGTGCACTCTAAGCCCAGGTTTCAAAACAAAGGAAAAAGCTGTGTTCAAGGGATGCATCTGTATGGTGCTGGTGAAGAACAGTGCAGCCCAGTAGTTTGATTTCCACCTTGAATTGCTGATGGCAGGGCTTGCTTTCACTTCACAAACACGGTACAGAAGCAGGCATAAGTTTTGAATTTCTTGTGGCATAAACATGAAATTTAGTGTGCCCCACTGTATCTTCTGCAGTGCATTCTAAATCCAGGTTTCATGACAAAGGGAAATGTGTTTTTGAAGGGTGCATCCGTATGGTGTTGATGAAGCAGAGTGCAGCTTGACAGCTTGGTTTCCACCTCAAATGTCTGATGGCGGGGTCTGCTTTCACTTCACTAACACCATACAGAAGTAGGCACAACTTTTGAGTTTCTTGTGGCATAAACATGAAGTTCAGAGTGCCTCTTATTCAAGGTGTTCCCTAAGGTGCATTCTAAGCCCAGGTTTCAAAACAAAGGGAAAGGGGGGTTTCAAGGGGTGAATCTATATGGTGTTGGTGAAGCAGAGTGCAGTTCGACAGTTTGCAGAGACAGCTTTCCATAGAAAAACACTATACAGTACCCTCGAGAACCACCTTTCTCTTGGACTATTAAATGGCTCCTAACTTTAGCATTTTGGCTTACTTAATAATGTGGTGCAATATACTTAACAGTACACAGAAGGTGAAAGCTAGAGGATCACTGTGGAGTTGGTGCACATGCATATTTGACAGTCAAAAATGACATGCTGTGGTAGTGATCAGAAATTACACTTTAATATACCGGCACAAAAATAATCATATTCATTGCCATGGAGGTGAAGTACACCAAGACTGCAGGAACATGGCACCCAGTTGACATGCTGCTGCATGATCAAATGAAAAAAACAACAATATACCACAGGGCACAACTGTATGTACCTGAAGAAAGTCTTTTCCCCTTTAGCTACCCCTTTGGTCATTCTTTCCTCTGTCTGTGCCTTTGCTCCCCTTACTGCCTTTCCTGACTCCCTCTGTTTTATTTGGTACACTTCTCTGTCTTCCTCCCTTTGTGTGTTTTTCTCATGCCACCATTTTTTACCTCACCACCTTGGCTACTTCCTAGAGAACCACAGCAATCTCTTGTTTCTTCTACTTTTACTCACTTCCTTCATGTAGAAGAGTTGGTTGCCTTAATTATGCAAACACTTATTTCTCCCAATGTGCCTCTACCCCTCAATAGCAACCCCCATGAAGCAGTTTCTGAGACAGTCTCTTATTTCTTTAAAATGTACCCTCCAAAGACTTAAAACTCCTAAAAATGAACTTCTTACCCCCTTTGTCCCAGGAGGACCAGAGCTTCCAATCATTGCCTACTCAGGATCTCTCCCTTCTATCTGAAGTCAGTGACAGACAGGGCTTTCTCAGTTGTGACTCCTGTTTTATGGAATGTCTACTGTGGGAGGTCAGAAATGCCCCTGTGTGTCTCTGTTTAAATCTTAAATATAGGGGTACCAGTGGAGACAGGGGTTCCCTAAACCAAAATAGCCTCCCAAATTTTATTATTTTAATGCTGCTTTCTATATGGAAGTTTGTTTTATATGTTGTTCTGATGTTATTTATCTCTGTGAATTTGCACATTGCCCACTTTGAGACCTGGAAGGGAGAAAAATAAATAAAAAAAAAAACTAACAAATGCTCTAAGGCTGACAGAGTGCCTTGCATGAGACCTGTGCTCAGTCATAGAATAGGTACATCATGGAGGGAATTTAATCTCTCTGGGGAGTTAAGACTAGCCTGCATTGCTCTCCAGCACCCCCTGTTGTCAAGTAACAAGCAGGAAGAGTTGAGATCGGATACAGTGAAACAGCCAAAACCATCAGTGTGGGGGACAGGAGAACCTGGGGTAACAGAGAGGGGAAAATAGTAATAACAAAGAAATGCTCCCAGGAACAGACAGGAAAAAATGCATCTGAATAGCTGCTTGGGGATGGGGGTGGGATCTTTATACCTTTTCAGATTCAAATATGAACTTATTGGAACTTAGACCAGATAAAGTTCATCCATCCTTTAACTCTAGTTTTAGGCTTGCCAAAACAGGGCATGTCTAGCAGTAGGCATGATTTTCTGAGCAAAATGGATTGTTCTGCCTAGATTTATATTGGTTTAGCAGTTATTGTTCTGCATCTGGCTGGCAGTTTTTAAAAATCAGACTGCTGACTGCCAAAGAAGTTGTCACCTGCAATGAAAAGAAGGTGAATAGCAGTTTCCTTGAAAAATGGCTATATGATGAAAATCTCTTATTTCCTAGTCTGTGCTGTAGGACCTGGAGGGTAAACACTTCTATGCAGCTTA
This sequence comes from Neoceratodus forsteri, assembly GCA_016271365.2. Classification (NCBI taxonomy): domain Eukaryota; kingdom Metazoa; phylum Chordata; order Ceratodontiformes; family Ceratodontidae; genus Neoceratodus; species Neoceratodus forsteri. The sequence goes on from CM057451.1 coordinate 155,181,265, forward strand.
AAAAACCTAAGTCATTCATCAATCTATGTTCTTGGTTAATCTGCTGTGTTGAGATGAACCCAGTGGATTAATGGTTGAGATGATTGTTGCAGTTGTTTCATACCGATTGTCAAAGGTTATTACGTAGCTTATGGTCCAATAAAGGTCAGTATATCATGGTTTCATTGTCATTCTAGTAAACATATCCAGCCCGAGAGAATGATTTATAACCAAGCACTCTGACGGCTGCAGGAAGAGATTTATTGGACAATACTGACCCAGCAAGATAGGCATTTATCATTAACTTTAGCCCATTTTTTTATTGTTTCTCTGCAGTCATCCTACTGTATGAATTTCTGACATTGTGACTACTTGCACAGAAGTGCCATGGTGACAATTATATCACATATAGACATCAACTAAGTGACATAAAACTGATTGTTTTAAGAAAGAGGAAACTGCTGAGATAGTGGAAATATGTTTTTTTTTTGGTGTTTGGATATTATGAGCTTCTTCAGAGACTAAAAATCATGGTTTCATGGATCCATTTTATTTAGCTTATACTTAAATGGCACTTCCCACAGACACATTTATATGATAACCGTTCATGTGCAGATGACACCATTCTGTATACCCGAGGTGAACTACATGATACCTTTACTTATCTGCAATCAATTCTAATAAAAAAAAGAGATTAGAGAACTAATTACACATTTGTGTGAGACTGAGTTTCTTCAAGAACAGGACAACAAAGACAATATTTATTGTAACAAAGGAAAGTTCTTTTGAGGGCAACTTTTTTTCTGTGCTTTCAGAATGGTGAAGGCTCCCACCCTTGAGGAAGGAAACCTAAGTCACGGGGGGGCCCAGAATTATTTCAGCTTGCCCTCTGTGGTGCTCTGGGCTTTGGGCACAAGCCAAAAGTGCCAGCATAGCAGGTAATTCCACTAACTGTTGCAACCTTGAGTCTGGCTATAAAAATATGAGCTGGTAAATCTGGAGGACGTGAACTAGTTGTAACAAATCTGTGTCCTTTCCAGACATGATTTGTGAAAAAATAGTGTGATTCTCTCACTCGTTGTCAATGAATAGTTTATAAAAGCATTTAATTAGTTGTGTGTCTTATTTCATGGAATTTACAGTAAGTTGCAGTGGAAAAAGCAGCTACCATTTAACAGAATTTTGATATGGGAGATGCTGAAGAGATTGTGGTGTGGAGAAAGCTGACCACTCACACAGATTGCAGGTGCAGCTAGTGGGGATACTAGGAGACGGGGTAGAGGATGTAGCAGAGATTTTAGGAATTAAAAACATTATCTTATTTGGAATTCTATACTTGCAAATGTAATAGTTCAACAAGTATTCTTTGTGTTACAGTATATATAGTCTGTACCACTGCTACCTCTTTCACAACTAACAGATTTTAGGAATTTAAATATACCATTCACCAAACAGTTATTTGTTGGAGGTTTTTCTACAATTTTTTGAATAATTTAAATACATCATTCACCAAACAGTTATTGTTGAAGGTCTTTCAAAGTGGCTAAAGTACAAAAATATTTTCTTTCTATTCTAGTCAGCACAACAAAAAAAATTATAAAATATGGTGAAGCCATTTTGCTTGCGTTTTCTTAAAGTTGTTCTTCGGGGAAAACCATGCAGAAAAATGTTTTTAAAATGTGCAGAATGGATTTCCACAGAGACTGGAAAAGCACCTGCAAGGAACTGTCATTTTCTCTCACACAGTGCTTTGCCAGTCTGCACTGGAGACTGGAAGGTAAGGTTTGTCTGTTTGCAGATGACACCAAGATCTGTACAGAGTAGATGATCCAGATGGGGTGGGAAGAATGAAAAGAGATCTGAATAAACTGGCAAAATGGTCGGAAGAGTGGCAACTGGGGTTTAATGCAAAGAAGTGCAAGATCATGCACATAGGGAAGAGAAACCCTGAAGCCACCTATAGGCTGGGAGGGGAGTTGCTGGCAGTCACAAGGGAAGAAAGAGACTTGGGCATCATCATCACTGATGACCTGAAATCGTCCAAGCAGGCCACTAAAGCAGTAGGTAAGGCTAGAGGGATGTTGGGGTGTATTAGTAGGGGTAACACAAGTCATAAGAGGGAGGTAATAATCCCTCTTTACAAGACACTGGTTAGCCCCATCTGGAGTACTGCGTGCAGTACTGGTGGCCACACCTTCACAAAAACATCAACCAAATTGAGGCAGTCCAGAGAAGGGCAACCAAAATGGTGCAGGGACGGCATCAGAAAACATATGAGGACAGATTAACGGAGCTCAATATGTATACCCTAGAGCAAAGGAGGGAGAGAGGTGATATGATTGAAACATTCAAACACCTTAAGGGCATTAACAAGGTGAAAGAGTCTAACATGTTTCAATATAAGAAAAATAGCAGGACAAGAGGACACAGCATGAGATTTGAGGGAGGCCAATTAAGGGGTAATGTGAGGAAGTTCTTTTTCACAGAAAGGGTGGTAGATGCATGGAACGGCCTACCTCAGGAAGTGGTGGATATGAATACAGTGCAGGGTTTCAGACAGGCGTGGGATAGGCATAAGTGAGCAATACAGATGCGTATGAATAGATAGGCCATTGACAGAGCAAAGGCTAATGGCACATTCATAAGGTAGAAAAAGAAATGGGCAGACTGGATGGGCCTTGCGGACCTTATCTGCCGTCAACTTCTATATTTCTATGTTACCCCTTGGAAGCAAGCATAGCTTGCAGTACCATTTGAAGTCATGTCTACTTTTTTGTGTAGATTTGAAAGATTACTGTTATGTTTAGTGTGTATGAGTCAGCTGCCGTTAAGGCTGGTAGTAGCATAGACTGCAGAATGTAGTGCCAGTTGAGATTTCACAAACAGGTTGCCCCCCGCCAAACACACACAGAAGGATTTGCATACCCATAATGCTCTGCATATGGTTTTATGCTTTAGAATCCATGCATATGTCTTGATAAGATCTACGGAAAAAAAAAATAGAAAAGGAAATTATTTGTCCTCTATTTTCCATCCATCATACAGTACATTTTCTAGTGTGTTGTACTTTTTTGCATTTATTTCTTATATTCATCCATACTTGGTTCAGTGTCACTTTTTGCAGCATAGGTTGGCTGCTTAAATCCCTTGCAGCATTTCTTGTGCTGCTGTCCTCACCCAGTATGTCACATTTTTGCTTTCATGCAGCATTCTAGTTACAGTATGTTTAGCAATTTTTCAATACCCAACTCCTCCTTCATGTCCGAAAACTCAAGGTTGTGAGTGTGTCAGGCCTATGTCGATGTCTGGCATTGTTCCAGCTGTCAAACAATATCTAAAGGATGTAACAGAGCAGGGCCTAGGAAAGAGCCTTTAGTGGGACCACTTATAAAAAAAGGGGAGGACTCAGTTGAAGTCTCATCTGAGGCCTGTTGAGTACAGAAACATAGAAACATAGTTTTTGTCAGCAGAAAAGGACTTTTAGGCCCATCCAATCTGCCATGTGTCCCTGCCTATTCTGCCACCACTGACCCTAGGCTGTCATAGGCGTCACTCTCTCCCCCCTCGTTCCTGTACCTAATATGCCCCTGTGCCGATCCCACTCATGCTTGAAGCTCCCCACAGTCTTTGCCACCAATACCTCTTCTGGCAGGCTGTTCTAGTCACCTATCACCCTTTCCACAAAGAAGTATTTCTGCACATCTCTCCTAAACTTTCTCCCTCTTAGCTTCATTGCATGCCCTTCTGTTCTAGTGCCTTCCTTTCTCTAAAATAGACCCTCCACTTGCACCTTGTTCACTTTTGTGAGGTACTTTTAGGATTCAATCATTTCATGTCTGGGCTGTCAGTATAGCCTAGAGGTTAGAGTAATGAGCTGTGAAAGAGCTTGGTACATCCAGCAGACCAGACCTTAGTTTGATTCTCACAACCTCCACTTGCATACTGTGTCACTCTGAGCAAGTCACTTAACCGCCCAGTGCTCCCAGGTCGCCCCTGAAAACAAGCACTTGTGCCAAATGGGTCTTACCTGGTTACCAAAGACTAAATAAATAAATAAATAAATGTCCCCTCTCACTTTCCTCTCTCCCAGGTAGTACTTATTGAGTTCTTGTAGCCTTTCCTCAAATGGCTTCTCATGCAACCCCCTCACCATTTTGGTTGCCTCCTCTGTACCACCTCCACCCTTTCAATGTCCTTGTAGAGATGCAGCCTCCAGAACTGATCACAGTACTCCAGGTGGGGCCTCACTAGTGAGCAATACAATGGCAGCATCACCTCCTCCTTCTGCTAGAAATTCCTCTCCCAATGCACCCCAGCATCCTGCAAGCCTTTCCCACTGCTTTGTCACACTGTCCAACTACCCGAGGTCATCAGATATGATGACCCCTAGGTCTCTTTCTTGCTTGGTTATTGTAAGCTCCACTACCCTCATCTTACACGCAGCCCCAAGTGCATATTCTTGCACTTTTTGGCACAGAAACCCAACTGTCACCTCTAGACCATTCCTCTAGTTTCCTCAGATCCCTTTGCATTCTCTCCACCCCTTCCTGAGTGTCAACCCTGTTGCAGATTTTTATATCATCTACAAAGAGAAACACCTTCCCCTCAAACTCCTCTGCAGTGTTGCTTATGAAGACATTGAAAAGGACAAGTCACAGCACCGAATCCTGTGGCACCCCACTAGTAATTCTCCTATCTCCTGATCGCCTGAGTGGCTACCATTTACCACCATGCTTTGCCTCCTGTCTCTTAACCAGTTTGATACCCAGTTTGCCACTTGCTCCCCACCCCCAGGCTGCTTAGTTTCATAACTAGCCTCCTCTGCAGCACAGTGTCTAAAGCCTTACTGAAGTCCATATTGGCAGCATCCACTGCTCTCCCTTGATCCACCTCCCTGGTACCCCAGTCAAAGAAATCTATGAGATTAGTTTGACATGACTTCCCCCCCATGAAACCATGCTGCCAGTGATCCTGCAGCCCTTCTGCTTCCAGGTGCTCCAAGAGCCTCTCCTTTAGTAGTGTTTCCATTAACTTCCCCACCACTGATGTGAGACTGACTGGCCTGTAGTTGCTAGCGTTTTCCCTACTGCTGTTTTTGTGCAGAGGGACCACATCAGCCCTCCTCCATTCCTTTGGAATGTCTCCCATCTCCACTTGGGTGTTAAAAAGTACTGCCAAAGTAGCAGCCAGCACTGTGCTCCTTTCCTTTAGGAACCTTGGATGAATCCTATCTGGCCCCATTGTCTTATTCTCCATAAAGGCTTTCAATCTCTTCTGGACTCACTCTATTGAGAATGGACTTGTGTCCACTTCCCCCTCTCCATGTTGCTTACTGTAGCATGGTTGTCTGCCCAAAAACCCTCTACTATTAAGACTAAGCAGAATTAATCATTTAGTATTTCTACTTTCTTTTAATCTTCCTCTGCGCAGTCCCCCCAACACTCCTGATTCTCACTATCCCTCCTATTGTCCCCTCATTTCTGAAGAAAGTCTTGTTCCCTTTTTTGACCTCCTTAGCTATCTTGTCCTCTGCTAGTACTTTAACTGCCCTCACCCTTCTTCCTGCCTCCCTTTGTTTTGCTAGATATACTTCCATCTTTATCCTTTTGGGTCTCCTTTTACTTTCTAAATGATGCTTCCTTCTCCTTCATCACCTTTTCCACCTCCTTAGAGAACCATTACAGCATCTTCCTCCTCTTTTCCTTGCTCACTTCCTTCATACAGTATGCCATTGCCTGGGCTATATCCTCCTTAATCTTTCTCCATTGAGTCTCTACTCCCCCTCTGCCTTCCCTCCTTTGAGCCATTCTCTGTGGCAGTTTCCCATTTCATTAAAATCTGGCCTTGTGAATTCTTAGTGTGTGTTTTTGTCTCCCTGTCCTATCTGTATGCCAAACCACGCAGTACAGTGATCTATGGTGTTCACTAGTATCCAGGGAACTACCCACTGTGAGTCTGCAATGCTGTCTCTGTTTGTAAGTACCAGGTACAACCCCGTACCTAGTGGGAAGCCTTTTTTACATCTGTCTCTTTGTCCAGGCCTTGATATAGCATCAGTTACTGTAGGATGATGATGGGATCCGTACTGTTTCCCATTATGGATCTGCCCGACTTTTGACAAACATCATGACTGTACATTGTGACCGACATCACGAATCCTGCACCCACTTTGCTCAATATGCAATGGAAAACAAATCATCAAAGCTAGAAAATCAGCTGATAAAACTTGAAGAAACAGTAGTAGCAAATCATTAGCTATAAAACAGATGTCAGCAATCGACGGCCAAAGCAAGAAAATCAGCTGATAAAACGTGATGAAACAGTAGTAATAAATCAGCAGTTAGCAGCTAGAATTTAGATGTCATAAATTGTAAACGTTAGGAGCTAGAAATCAGATGTCAGAAATCAAACTTCAAGATAGAAAAATCAGCAGAAATCAGCAGAAAAAACTTATCTGTCACTTGGCCAGTCATGTAGTTCTGTCGTAACATCATCTACCATTAAAATACCAAACATTATTTATTTAATAGGTTAAAATCCACAAAAGTAGTAAACAAGTTAAAATGAATTAAAACTCACTCTGTCATCTCATAATCTTAGGTTGTGAGCAATACCACGGATATATTCTATAGCTGACCGTGAAGCTCTGTCCTTTGTAATATTCTGCATTTTCTCTTCCCTCTTTGCATATCTTTTTTTAGAGGAGATTTAGGAAGGCCACAATTGATTTTTTCTATCAAGCTTTCAGTGTTTGTTTGCTCCCGGTCTAGCTCTGTTATAAATCGGTAGATACCAACGTGTGAGCTTCCAATAAGTGCCCCTAGTCTACGGTGCCACGCATCCACATTTTTTGTGTCCTCGGATACCCGTGTTCCATTTGCTCATTTACAGACCAGAACTTGGGTGGGAATAATGGGGGGGCTTCTGACCACGGTGTTGTTTCTCATTCTCCTCCTTATCCTACCAGGCATGTAATTTTCCTTGAACCAGTCCATGATAGCAGCACACGATGGAGGTATTTCATCTTTAAGCTCATTAAATGCCTTCAAAATGTCATTGGGTGGCAGGAATGATAGGGTTACTGTGTGTCTCAGCTTCAAGCTGAACTCTGAATCTTCCCCATATGTAGTTGCAAGGCCCATGCTCTGTATTTTCCTCCAGACTATCTATGCTAGGTGAAACAGACAGCCCTTACTTTTGAATTAGGAAATTCTTCCTTACAGGCATTTATAGTGGCCTGCTTGAAATCTGTTAAAATTATTTGTGGTACTAATGTTAGATTGTGCTTGTCAGCAATGTCCTGCAAGTCTTGGAACAGCCTTATGCAGCTATCTTGTGACTTGCTGGACATGAGGCAGTACACAGAGTGGAACTATGCAAGCATTTTCCGGGGTACCCACAGGGCCATGGATTAAATATAATTGTCTGAACAATGGAGGGACTGTTCTGAACGTGCCATCCATAATCCAGTATGGAGCAATTGATAGCTTTTCTATGTTGGTCTTTGTAGTAAAAATTAAAATGTTGTCCTCTCCTACTGATGACTACCTGGAAAGGAATGTGGCACCGTTGACAGTTCTTAGGCTCGGCAGTATCTGTTATCTCATCTGAAGTGTGTGGCTCGGGGGGGGGGTGGGCGTGTTTTGACGTCTAGCTCTCTTGACTATCTGCTGTAGTGCTTGTTTGTTTGGCAGACGTTGCTTGACCTCCTCGGACAGCTGTGATACCTGTGCTTGAATTAGTTGTGCCGGTGTCTCATTGTGTGCCACTACGCTTGCTTTTAGGCCAGCCACGGTTATAGCGACAGGAACATCAGTTGCTTCGGGGGAGTGGTTATACTCCCTGGTTTTTCGCAAGTGATGCTGACCCCCAACAAGAACAATAGAAGCACAGCCCAGGCACTTTAATGTCTTGTGGCTCTGGCAACACCAATAATATAAGTCACCATGACTACATTTCTTAACATACAGATAGCCCCCCAGAGGTTATCTTTTCATGTCCTCTCTGTGAGGGAACCAACTGAAAAATAATAGCGTCTGTCACCACGTTGGCCGTAGTGCTGCTGAGAATCAGAGTATTGGACTGACAAATCGCTGTAAAGGTCACTGCTGACAAATTAAATAGACCCCCTTGATAAATGCCAATTAAAATTAGTTCCTCAGTACCACCCATTTGTAATTTACAGTGTGATAGATAAATCACTGTAAAGGTCAGGTCTGAGGCATCAGCAAGATACAATTAGAAACAATTAGCAGACTTGGCACAGGTAAGAAGCAATCTCACAAACTGCAAGTAGTTGGTTGTGCTCGCAATAACTAAACACAAGAAATACAAAGTATTCTTAACATCCGCAAATGAATCCACAAATGTATCTACCAAAATACCATTATTTGTTTGTGCCTGCAGTAAGTACATAATACACAATACAGTCTGCAGCTTATCCTCTAGGTAGGGAAATGGGAAGACTAGGTGGGTCAAGCGGTCCTTATCTGCCGTCAAAGTCTAAGTTTCTATGTTTCTATGTTACACATAACGGCTTAACAGCATATGATGATTTTGTCTGGAAGATGATTCTGTCAATTACATTTATACAATGGGCAGTCAGTTTTTGGGAAATATATTTTGGGCGGCTGCGTATCGGGCGTATGCAGGTCAGGCAGATATTCCTAACCTATGATGACACCAATAGCTATTCAAATAGATCCCACCCTAGTGCCAAGATAGTACTGATGTCAGAGGCTTTTTGATGTCTGTCATTCATGTCCATGCCTTCATGAGCATCAGTGGCAATGATGGTGCTGGCATTGGTGCCACGATGGTGCCATCACTGTGCAATGTATAGAGGATGTTCACATGACTTTAGTACATTGTTATTCTTTTTAGAGTATTTTAGCATAATTCCACATCATTTTCATGCTGTTGCTGAGGATGTTAGTGTTGATTTTGTATCTGTGCCAAGAGCACATTTTCAAAATTTACAAATAATGTTGCTTAAATTTCATGTGACTGATAGAGTGCCAATTTGCCCAAGCTCATGATGACTAAATTGATGTGATAACACAGACATGACTGTGTCACAGCACCCCCACCCCCTCTTGTTGCAGTGGTGCCAAAGGCAACAGGTTTCCCTTTGATGGGATACCACTCTTTCACCAGAGATGTCACTCTGAGCAGGAGTACTAAGTTGGCAATGATTAGTACTAAGCCTTCTCAACTAACTTAGAGGATCCTGTTCATTCCAATATCATCACCATCATCATTTTTTATTTATAAAAAGGCGCCCTTCCAGAGCTCAGGATGCCTGAACAATCATATGTAATAAAACAATCCAATAACATTACAAACGGGTACATCCAATTATACATTAACGCATGAACACCCAACAGTCAACCATATCCCTCCTGCTGCTGGTCTAGATGGCAGCAGAAAATCAAGTACCATTAAAAGCCTGAAGAAAAAGATGTGTTTTAAGGTTAGTTGGTGGGAACATGTTAACTGCTAATGTCAGGGCAGTTAAGATGTTCCCACCATCAATGGGTAGTGTCACCATGGCCTAATAGGGAAATTAACATAGAAACATTTAATTTTTCAGGCAGAAGAAGATCAAAATCCATACAGTCTGCTCTGTTGCTACCTATGCTGCTACATTAGCCTGTCACTGTGCATGCACCACAACACCCTCATTAGTAGTGCCACCCCGATCACATTTTATTCAGTCCTTTGTATCTGCCCCACCTCTCTTAAAACCCACTGAACTTTTAAACTCCCCACCTCCCGTGCACCCAGCCCAACAAAAACTGCCATGCATTCAAATGACTGGGTGGTTCTTGTAGAGTATTCCACTAGTCCCAATGTGGATCTATTGCAGATGTCCCCCCATACACACACACACACACACACACACGCACACACATACGCTGACACCTCATGCAGTGCAACATGTAGGTCCCAGCAGGGCTAGCCAACTTCAGTACAGGACTGGAGTTGCCTCTCTATCAGGTTTCCATGACACAAACCAGGTCAGCTGCAGAGCCTGTGATGAAAGCCTCAAGTCATCATGGTTTTATGCCACAGTGAGCTACCATTACAAAGAACAGCTTGAAGGGGAGTGCTGAGTCAGATAACCTTCCAACCATCTATCTGATGGAATTACAGAAAGCCTGTGGGATAGGAATTAGGAAGGGAGATCTGTCTGATTTCTGTTTACTCCATGGGCATTTCTGTGTGAAATTGGTCAGGTCTAGTGAGGGTGCACCATTCCTGTTTGGGGCAATTACATTATGTGCGATACTGTAATACACCTTTTGCACTGAATACATTTTTATCAATTATTTCATTATGACTGGTGCTGGCTTAAACCAAACTGATTTTGATGCTGTAGAAACCCAACAGTGTGGAGTGACTTGCATGTTAGATCAGTCTCCTAGACCTAGCACACTCTATTCAACCTAAGGTTGATCTGATTCAGAGGAATCCATTCTGTTGGCATCCATCAAATTATTGAAAGATCCATTTCCAGTGCATATTCTGATCTGATGCCACTCGAGGAATCACGGCCAGGGTCAGAATCAGATTTCCTGATTCCCCATCCAGCATTTAATTATGTCTCCCCCTACCTGGTGAAAAACAGTAAAGAATAGGATAACAAAGATCTTCTCCTTCCCCCAACCTTGTTCACCACTTTCTTACCCAGTAGGGCAGCAGAGTGCTCAAAATGCAATAATTCTAGCCTCCTCCTATGTCTGTGTCATTTCTGGATACTGGTCTGCAGAGACTGAAGGACAAGCTGTAAATGAAGATGTCTCAAGGGCTCCCCTCACTCCCTAGCAACTAATTCCATTCTCCTGGCAAGCCCTGCCCTGAATGGTGACCACACTCCTGCTGCAGAAGACAGCCCAGTAGTCAGTGCAACCCCCTACTTCTTAGCAAACCCAGTCCCCCTCCCTCTTGATGCAGACTCACCGACCCAGTTCTGTCCATCACACTTGTCCAGCAGCAGCAAGTGCAACCATTAGCTTGCTTGCTTGTCCTTGCCACCACTGTCATTATGTGATGTGGGTAAAGGGTGGTCAATCAGACAAAAAACAAAAACAAAAAAAGGATTAGCTGCAGTTCAGGTCAAGGGGGTTGCAAATACTTAACCCAATAAGTATAGCAGTAAAAATAAATGGATTGCACACAACACATTACAAAACTGTTCTCAACACAATATTAATTCTTTGCAAAAAACTATGTTAAGGCACCAGTTAGGGTGGCTTAATGCCAAAAAAGTCAGGAAATGGGACATTAGGGTTTTCAACCGTAACTCCTCACCTCCACCCTGCAGGCAACAACAGGAAAAAACATTATGATTTCACCTCTCTTGCATCTTCACAAATCAGGTGTGGGGTGTGCCTTGGGGTTGTCAACCCTAACTCTGTGATTTATTTAAATCCACAAAGAAAGACACCTTCAAATATGTAGACAGAATCCCAGCTATTATTCGAAAGGCTGATTACCCATGGTGGATAACCACACAGCTACCACTTGGAGGTATCTGGTACATGTCTGGCTTTTTCTGACTCTTAGAGTGTGCTGCAACCTGCAGTTTGTGTGTTTGGACGTCCTGAGAATGAGGCCTCCCTTTGGCTGCAGCACCCATCTCTGTGTAATGTGGCTCACATCAGATGTAGTTTTAATTTTTAATAGAGCCCCATCTTCCTGTGGGTCCATTTATTGATGAACTTGCCTGAACACAAATTCCTTCCCAGTTCACCAGCACAGCCCAGCCTCTTGCTGGCTGGGGAACGATTGCACAATGCCAGTTCCAACCTGGTTCTGGCATGAGCAGTGAAATGCAACTTAAAAAGAAGGTGCAGAGGAATGAGAGGGCGGCTAGCCCCCTTAAATACTCAAACAGTTGCAAAAAAGTTATTTCCTTGTACTCCATTAATAAAAATTTGATCAACAACTATTCAAAGTTAAGGCTGTTAAATCACTTTGCAGATGTAGATATATGCTTCACTTTTTTATTCCAGAGGTGACATGCACTCAGTTCATAGTTCAACAAGTCCATTAGCATCAATGTATCTAAATTCATTTAAACTGATGCTTGCATATGTCTAAAATAAGGACCACCAATTAATGCACACTCAGTTTCAATACACAGAGGTCCCTCTTTCATCAGTATGTTTAGATTCAATTGAAGCTTGGTTACAGAAGGAATGACCCCCTTAGAGAGAACACGTGCAGACTACTATAATATAAAAATATTGCAGATTGTACTTATTCAAATAGTGTTTGGTTCATAAACATTCATTCATATAAATATATCACAATTCCTTAAGACTGAAGATAGCCTATAAATGAAATAGCTCATTTAAAAAGAATTTATACACCATAGTATAATGCATGGAGTTGTAAAGATCTGGCTTATTGCTAACAGTGGGTGCTGTTCATGAATGGACTGCCGGTACGCGCAAAAGTAGCATAACGGTGGGTGCGCAGCTACGCACTGCACAACACACATGAAATACGTGGCATGCACAAACAAGCTGGGAACACCCCCAGAAGGATGGGGGTTGGGTATGTTGAGGCATGCCGCAACATGCAAGGGCAGGACTGGGACAATGCTAGATGCCTGGAATGCCCCTTGACCCCACCATATATGGTGATGCAGAAGCGCTATGCTACACTGCTACATGGGCAGATGCGGAAACATGTCAGTGGAGAACATCAGAGTGGATGCCAGGAATGAGGACCCTGAACCAGCGGAGACCATAGCACAGGCAAGCAGGGCTGGGGGACATGGCACGGGAGGTGGAGGCAGCAAGAGGCTGCGGTCCCCCAAATTTACAGGAGCGAAGGTTGCCATCCTGGTGATGAAGGTCTGTCAGCACTATGATATGCTCTTCAGCCACCAGGCACTCAGCACTCCACCCGAGACAAAATCCAGAATATGGCTGGATGTGCAGGCTGCCATAAACACTGTCAGACCGGAGGATCACACATTAACCTCCATAAAGCACAAGTGAAGTGACCTCTGGTCCCAGGTCAAGAAGATGAGCAGGGCATGTCAGTCGCAGGGTGCCACTGGGAGAGGCCTACCACGACCAGACCCCCCCTCACACCCATAGAACAGATAGTGTCAGACACAATAAGTGATGTCGCTATGGACGGGGAGCCCGGCGGCCTTGACAGCATGCCAGGTGAGCACATTGAACACGTGCATGAGGTGGCCACACCACACAGTACCACTGACACAGGCCCTAACCACCTGTCAACCTTCCCACCCACAGGGCATGATGATGACAGTGCTGGTGAGGGACCTTCTGGGATCATCAGTAGAGCAACGCAGCAGTCAGACAATGCAGGTATTTAGTGGCATGGACACAGGGTGGTGCACAGCATAGGACGGACATGCATGTGCACTAAATGATGTCCCCCCACACAGGTATGCCACAAAGCCCTGACAGCACACAGGAGGAGGACACACAGCTGACTGCACCATTAGAGGACCAGCAGAGGAATGATGATGGCAGGACACTGGAACAGCAGCAGGAGGTGAGTGGAAGCCAAGCCACAGCTGCAGACACACAGGATGTTGACATGTCAACGGACCAAGATGAGGGTGATCACACAGTGCCTGGAATGGGCAGGAGTACAGAGGAGGACTCCCTGCAACTGGACGACAGCTGCATGGTGACCGCAGGGACATCGGCACTCGCCACACCACCAGATACCTAGGAGCAGGACACATGTGCCTCCAAGGGCCCCCCTCCTGCAAGGCATCGTAGGCAGGGCAGCAGTGGCTTGGTACTGGCAAGCTATTACCCTGACCTCTGCCGGCTGGAGCGTGACTGGCTGCAGTCCACCTGAGACTGCCTGGAGGCAGTGCACTGCATGATGGAGGTCATGGCAGCATCTATGCATGCACAGGAAAGGTTGGCTGGGAGTGTTGCCACCGGCGTGAGGGCGCAGGAACGCATGGCTGAGGCCATTGCCACAAGTGCCCATGCCCAGGACAGACTCATACAGCAAGTGGCAGTGGGTGCCCACTCATAGAAGTGGACAGCAGAGGCACTCCTTGCCATAGCCACACACCTGGCCGCACAGTAGGCCCGACCACCAGCAGCGGCCATGCCACTGGCACTGACCAATGCCACACAAGCATCAACCTCTGCACAGTTGGCACTGCATGTCAGTGCCCCACAGCATGTTGTGGCAGCCCAGGCAACCCCATCTGCCACAACAGGCACAGACATCATGGCCCAATGGTCATGCTGCATACAGGCAGCATAGCATGCCATGCAGGCAACAGCCATGCAATGGAGAAACAAGGGAACAGATCGAAGGCAGCCTCAGACACCAGCCACACAGTGATGAGGTGGATCCCACAGCAATGACCGTGTCTAGCATGCACACACACCCCACACACACCTCACACTAACACACCCACAACGATCACCAAGGCACACGACACACTGGTGCACTACAGCACCCCATGGATCAGCACCACCTGAGCAGTGCGACAGGGAGCACACATACGGGAAACAGACACATCACAATGGACACCAACATCCTGCATGGGTGCCCCGTGCACTGTGACATGCATGGCTTGCACTGGCTGGGTCCCAGCATGATTTCACATTGGCTGGCAGTGCAACTGACCTGTGCTCGTGGCACTCAGTTGGCAGCATGGTCATGCATCACACAAGATGACTCAGACATGTGGTGTCCTCATCGCCAGCATGCGCAACAGCTCACCTGCTGAATGTGCCATGTGATGCCACATGGCCCGTGCTGCCATGCATCCCACAGCTTGCTGTCCCCTTGGTGGCACCCTACCACCATCACCGGGCGGCATTGGTCCATGGGGTGGCCGTGGTGGTTCCTCACCGAGCTCCTCAGGGTGTGTGTCTGGGGGCTGTGGCACACTGCATCAGATGCATATGTTGTGCAGCATGGCACAGGCAGTGAACATTCTGCATGCCATCCCTGGCACAAGCATCATCATACCACCTGTGTGGTTCAGGCAGTGGAAATACATCTTCATAAGCCCAATGGTGCGTTCCACAATGCCACGGGCCCGCACATGTGCAGCATTGAATACCTCCTCCGCAGGGTGCCATGGTGCAAGATATGGTGTCAGGAGGGTTGTCCGTAGTGGGGTATCTGTGGAATGGGATGGTACACAGACGTTAGGCACACAGTAGCGCACATTCTGCAATTGGTACTGCAGGCAATGATTGATGCTCACCCAACAACCAACCATATCCCTCCTGCTGCTGATCTAGATAGTGTTGCAGCATACTGTTGTCATAGATGTAGGAATCATGGCATGACCCCAGGTACCATGCCAGGATGTTCATGGCGATGCCCGCTGCATCACAAACCACCTGGCAGTTCATGCTGTGGTACCCCTTACAGTTCCGGTAGGCCTCCTCATTCATGGTCAGTGTGAGTATGGGCAAGGCCCCCAGAATTCTGCGGCCGCAGAATTTTGCGCAGATCTTGCAATCTACCGCAGAACTTCTGCAACGCCTCAGAATTCACTGTTCTTGGTGCTTTTTATTAATAATTCTGTTTATCCATAGAACCTGGTTCCCTTCCCTTCTTTTTATATCCAAAATCCCTCTATGCTCAGAATGTGATGTTATCATTGCTATAACATCATAAATTAGCTAATGAAATGGCTGCATTCTGCAACAGAAATGAACAGTCACTTATCTACCACAGCTCCCACTGCCAGAGGGGGTAGTACAACATCAGGCATGGTGATATTTGCTCAACCTGCATTACAGCCTAATACAATTTTCAGTGTTACGCTGTTGTACTTGGGCCAACTTTAAACAAAACCTTGACAATAGCATAGACCTGTTAAGTCCATACCTCACTTTGTGCAATCATATTTGTGCCTTTACGGTATAGTGATGCCATCTGAAATGAATAAGCGGTAAAATGAATTTACCTGTCATTTTTAAGAAAAATAAAGTAATTATGCCCAGAAAAGTGGAATATAATAATGTGAAAATCAAACAAAAGGGCTCACAAAAGGAAAAAATAGGAGATGCTCTTGGTAAAATTGGAAACTTTTCAACATCATAACCAGACACTCACCCAGACTAATAAAATAAGGCTGAAGCAGCTTCAGCCTTAGTTTCAGTGGTTTGGATGAGTGCCTGGTTATGATCTTGAAAAGAATACAACAATGTGTAGACCTGCTGAAAGAACAGACCTGTTAAATAAATAATTGCGCTGTACACATTTTTGCCAGGGTTATTGATTACATATTATCACTGGTTGATAGAGTCACCCAAAAGTTATGGAGAAATGTGTTCAGGGCCAGCTATTGGGCCAGAGGGTAGCATGTTATATTTCTGTGCCGGCAACTCAGGTTCAGAGATTAGCTCTGGGAGCTGGCTGGGCAGCACAAGGACTGGGAGAACACATCACTGCTCTGAGCCTGGGAAGGTATGGTGCAGTGTTCTGTCACACGGTGGACACACTGTGATGGGCTGGAGAGCTCTATCTCACAATCGGTTCACATGCATGGCATGGCCTGATGGTGTTACATAGTGTCAGGAGAAGTAGGCTGGCATGAAAAATGAGTTTTGCAATAACTCCTCTATTCTGTTTATTCCATATCCAATGGGACTTGTATGAATGAGGATGCAATTTCATGGAAATTAAAAATATACAAATATATATGTATATATATATATATATATATATATACACACACACACACACACACACAGTATTTTCTCTCTCACTATACATACACACACTTGCATGTATGTTACAGATCATGTATAAATATATGTGACACACAGTAGAGACCTCATTAGTGGTATAGATACCATGCATATAGAAATACCTTATTTATCACCTAAGGTCCCCTACATATTTCATTTATGCAATAGGCTGAGATATTTGTTTTATATTTTTAGGCATACAATTATTTCTATAAGTCTGTTATTTTTTGAACTAGTGCTACTGTGCTTTCCCCCATCCTGATTGCTATAACCACTGCCATAAAAGTGAAGTCAGGATGACAAGCTGACACTGTGATATGGTAGTTTGTTAGTGCCGCAGAACATCCGTAGAAATTACAAAGCACCACCTCAGAAGTTCTGCGGCAAATGGTAGTCTTGCCGCAGAACTTGGTCCCACTGTGCCGCAGAAAAGTAGGGGCCTTGAGTATGGGTACATGCGTGCAGTCTATCGCATCAACAGTGTTGGGCACACCATACCTGTCCAGGAATGCACCCTTGACAGCCCTGTGCTCCACCTCTGTTTCAGAGAACATGATGTGGCATTGCCTGTGGTGCAGAAGGGCATCGGTTACCTGGTGTAGGGCCCTGTACATGGAGGACAGGCTCACACCTGTCACATCCCCTGTCACTTGCTGGAAGGTATCTGTGGCCTAGTATTTCAGTGCACACAGCACCTTTGTCTCCACAGACATGGCCATGGAGCACCTTGTGCTGGGATGGATGGCATCCTCCACGAGTGTACAGATGAACTGTTATGTGTTATGGTCGATCCTGTACTGCTGCAGGAAGTCTGTGGTGTGGAGGCTCCATGCCACGAGCCATGGTCTTAATACCAGTGGGAAGCCCCTCACCTGGCCATGGTACACCTCCAAGGCATCCTCTATTAGGACAATGTGTAGCAGTGCCCCTGGGCACATTGTATTGCCACTGCCTGTTCTGCTGTCCACATCTACACAGTAGTATTGCAGGCACACAAGTGTGTCCCATGCATGCTGTGTGGCATGGCACACATATCCTATAGGGCAGGGCATGCTCACGTGATGTGGGTGGGCCAACCACAGGGACACCATAACTGCACAGACAGTCATGGTGGTGGTGGCTCCACCAGTGCAACAGGGCAAGGTGCGCAGCAGGCTTGCCCTGCGACAGTGCCTGTATCGTGTCGCTAGGGAGGAATACCAGGATGGAGTACCAGCGTGGACCATTTGGGAGGCCATGGAATGGAGACAGGTGATAGGTGGGTGCCACAGCCTGTTCAATGCCTGTTTCAGCCCTGTGCCTGTTGGGGGAGGATTGCTCTGAGCATGCTTCTCACTGTTATTACCTGTGCATTTTTAAAGGGGACATGGCGGCATAAGGCCATGTTGGTGTTGGAGCTGCGAGAGGTGGGTGGGCTGGCCAGCCCAGCAGTGGTGGTGACCCAGGCTGCATGCTGCCCCATGACTCACTACTGTGGATGGACCTGTGGCAGAGCATGTCGTACATGGTCTACTGGGACGATGAGGGGGCCCTGTGGGCCATTTGCACCTTGCAGGTAGGTGGATCTTGGTTACGTGTGTGTGTGTGTGTGTGTGTGTGTGGCAACATTACATTGGTGGCCTGACCATTTCTGTGGGTACTCACCTACATCCCCTGTGTCTGCTCTTGTCATTGCAGTGTTACCGTGGGCGCATCAGGCACCTGGTGCTGCAGGAAGGTGAGTTCAGATTCAACTCCCCCCGAGGAGGTGACCTCGTTGACCAACCTGGAGGTGGCCATGGAGGAGGATTCATCTGACTGAGTTGGGGGATGCCATGCACTCCCGATCTGTTTCCCTCCCCCAACCCTGCTGTTGTGTTGCCCTTTGCAGGTGTTATGCTTTTGTATGCCATTAAAGTTGTTTGACTGTATAGCCCTGTGTGTGCCTTGTTCTTTGCCCTGGCACAGTGTGCGGGGGCAGGCGTGTGTGTGTGCCATGTGTGTTGGGCTGGTCATGCTTCTCTGAATGATACCTGAGTTGCCTGTGCTGTGGGTGTGGCCTGCGTGCTGTGGTGTCAGCGGTGCCTGGTGGTTAGCATGCATGCCGTGCTTGGGCCTGCAGTCTGGCTTTTATTGTCACACCTGCATGTGGCACATGTGGCATGTTCTGGGCACATGGATGGCCATGCACACCATGCTGTACATCGCTGCGTGTCTGTCCGGTGGTGTTTGCTGACATGGGCATGGTCACCCATAGCGGAATGCTTCACTGGAAATTCCTACTGTGTGTGAGGTGCATTTGCCACTTCATGGCTGCTTCCAGATGGGTATTGCCTATGCAGGGCAGCAGTGTGACATTCCAATGTATTGTATGTCATGCATGCACTTACAGCATGCCACTCATATAGAGTATGCAGGAACTTCCCTATGAGGACGCATATCCTCCACGGTGCACTGCTGTGCTCAGCGCAGCTACGCACATCCCTTTGCATGGTTTGTGCATCCCATGCAGTGGTTGCATATGCCACTTCGGTGCGTATGTGCCTCCACGTTGGACGTACGCACCATGCATAGTGCCACGAAGCCTTTGTGAATAGGACCCAGTGTGCATAAATATATATCAATTCTTCAGACTGTGCAAAGTAACATAACTGTGCAAGGTTATTGTAAAGTGCTTAGTGTAGAAAAGATTAAAGTAACAATGAGCTTCAAAAGTCCAGGTCCACTTCCCGGGTGCTAAAGACACTCAGCACAAGTGCTCTGTGTCTCATTATGCACTTGGGGCATGCTCTTATCAGCCAATAAACCACACCTCGTGTGTCTTATTCCTTACAAAATGAATGGTGCTTACCCCCCCGCAGACACTACTCTGTCTCTGGATTTGTGCCATTAAATACCAAAAATCCTAAATCCAGAAAATTACCTGAATCCAATTATATCTGACTTCCAAGAATCAGATTTCAATTCTGACCCTCTCCAGAGAGTACCCATCCACCAAAATGTTACTTGTTGCTTTGCACTCTGAGGATTCTCTGCCCCCTGAATTGGTAGATAACTGCCTTAGGTAAAGGGGAAGAAATCCATTTAATGGAGGCAGCTGCCATAATTGGTCCACTTAGTAGGTCCACTTCGGTTCAGAGCCTGAGAAACACATAATCCCAAATAGATATCCCAACCCCCAAAGAATACAATACCTAAAACACCCTTAAATAAAATAGCAATAAACAGAACTGACCAAACTAACTCTCATCGTCCCCACAACCACTTAGTCATAACCAATTTAAGTTACAGTCAACATTAATCATTCTCACAAATCTCAAATCATACAGATTTCTTTAGAGAGAACTTTTTACTGAACGTAAAAGGCTGACAGCTTTCAAGTAACTGTAAGCCGACAAACTCTACCAAGATCCGGCCAGAGCCGATAGGACTATGAAGCACTACCAAGTGACGAAAGTTACACATGTGCATAGAAATTATTCAATGCCCAGGTGTAATTTGGCCATATGTTGGAGGTGTTGCACCAAATTTTCAACATGGCCTTTTTTGGACCCCTCGTCATGAATGGTGCCAGTGTCATTTTGTTCAATTGCCCTGAAAGGTGATTGCGCAGTCCAAACACACTATTTTGCACCACAGGTGCAAAAACACGTTTCAGGCAGGGTGTGGAAAATGACAGCTGTACTGTTGTGAAGAAGGTATACAAAAATAACAATGTTAAAAATGTGAAGTGAAAATATTTTATAATTAATGACGTTGGGAGCGTGTGTAGAAAGTGGCAACATGCAGCTGTAACAGTAATTTTTGGAATGTTTCACCAAATTTTCTATGTGGCCTTTTGGATCCCTCTTCAGGAACAGTGCAGTGTCGTTTTGTTCAATTGTCCCAAAGATGATTGCACAGAGCAAACGTGCTATTCTGCATCACAGGTGCGAAACAAGTTTCGGCAGGTTGTGGAAAATGACAGCTGTACTGTTGTAAAGGAGTTGTACAAAAGTGGCAATATTAAAATGTGGAGTGAAAATATTAAAAATTAGCGATGTTAGGAACATACGTAGAAACTGTGCAATGCACGCTCATAATGAGTCATTTTTTGGAATTTTTATACCAAATTTGAAACATGGGCTTTTTGGGACCCCACCTCATGAACAGTGGCACTGTCATTTCATGAATCAGTCCTGAAAGGTGATTCCGCACAGTCACCATGAAATCACCTTTCAGAACTGAGTAACAAAATGACAGTGATAGTTTTCATGAGGTGGGGTACCAAGAACCCCACGTTGAAAATTTGGGGCAAAAGTTCCAAAAAATGGCTGAGATCTGAGCATAAGTTGAAAATCCCATTGAATGGCTGCATAGCATGCTTACTTTTAATTCTTCAGTTCGCTGGGCTTTGAAGAGTGCAGACGTGTCCCGTCCACAGAAGATGACAGCGTGACTTCCAGAGGTGGGTAGAGGGGGTGTGTGGAAAGGTGTGTGCTCAGTGGGAGGATGGGGAGGGGAGGGACCGCAGCAACAACGAGGGATAGTTTTCAGTTTTGCAGGAAAACAAACCGATAACGAGGGACCATTTCTAATTTACAGCAAAACAAACAGTTAGGCACACTGGGGTGGGCTCCCAGTGTGCCACATAGAATAAGATATGGACATTGGGCACTCTGATATCGGGCATGGCATGGGCAGGGGGCACCAGGAAAATAAAAAATGCGACAAGGGACTGTTTTCTCATTTACAGAGAAAATAAATTTCCACACTGGGGTGGGTCCCAGTGGTGCAATATACCATATCGGGATGACTTGGGAGGGGGCACAAAATAGTGAATGGCATTGTGCCATTCTACATGCTGGCACTGCCACACTGTGCATGCACACTCATGCGCATGTGTGCAGTGTATGCCTTAGAATGCGGAAGTAACAGCCAAAATAGTGCAGCTGTTATTCAGTCATGCCAATCGTGGTGGAGGAGCTTGCTCCATTGGGCTTTTGAAGGATACTTCCAAAAGTCCAATGGAAGGGGTTCTGAGATCGGCCATTTTCAGAGCTCACAAGCTACCCACAGCCCTAAAAATGAAAATTAACATATAACAAAGTCCAGAGAACATAAGAAAAGGTTTAAGCAGCAAAACATTAATGTCATTGAATTGGTCTTTGTAGGAAAATGAAGTCACAGATCTCTCTCACCAGATGATCAGTACTCTAGTAGTTAAAAAAGAGAAAAATTTAATAATAAATGGCTGTACGATAGCCTGGACTATGAAGTCTCAACAAGTTAAAGTTGCAGTTGGGTTTGGTTGCACTTTCACTGCAACAATTTCCCCAGTAGTAAATGGCCTCTCTCCCATAGCAGCACAACTGTTTGAATGTAATCCAATCAAGACTATTTACTAAAAAAAAAAAAAAAGAAACAATTCAGACCTGCCCTCAGCCTCTTGCCCCTGATGACTTTACAGCAGCAGTTAAACAGTACAGTCTCCCAGACCTTATATTCTTTGGCCCTTCAGGCCCACAAGATGGCACTCTGACCCTTCCTCTCCTCTCCTCTCCTCTCTCCCCAGAGAGCCAATATAGTTAACTGAGTGGATACACCACTCCAACATAGAAGACACAGCAGAGTTCCACAAATGTCAACCTCAGCCAGGTTCCTTAAGGCAGTTCTGAAAGAAACAGACTGGCAGCTTCATGGGGTGGAGCAACAAACCAGTGCACTCTCTCACAAGGTATGCACAGAATTGTCACTTACTCATACATGCCTTACTTCTCCCAGGCAGATCAAAGCAGGACACCTAGAGAGGAGAAAACAAGGATCAGTAACCAAGTAATCTGCCAAACAGGGTCAGAATGCAGGTCAGGCAGAACCCGATCACCCACAGATGGTCAGGAGGGTTGAGGGAAGAAAATTTCAGAAGATACAACACAGTCAAAAACAGCAGAGTCTGAAAGCAGAATACCACTTTTCTGGATGTAATGCAGGAAGCCCATTGATCTGGAGTTGATCCAAGATAAGGATTAGACAGCTCACAGTTCAGAAAACTCCACCTGTTATCAAGGAAAATATCTATTCTGACCTAAAATGACTGTACCACTATAAGAAATAAGCCACCAGGGTGTGCATTAAGGAGTTTAATGCACATCCCAGGGAGTTAGGCATAGGACCAAAGGCCAAGTGCCCTTACACCCTGGGAAGTGCATTCAAATCTTTCAGTCCATACTCTGGAGTGGCTTATTGTACTTATAAAATGGCTGGAAGCTCATTTGTATTATATGTAAAGTGACACATTTTAATGGATTTTATTTGCATAAATCATTTGTTTAAATACATTTTAAATAATAAAATATATACATGAAATAGTCCATGAGTTTGTAGGTAATGAGTCTTTTTTGCTTTTATAATGAGATCCAGCACTGACCATGTGGTGATAGGAATTTAATGCATGGTCAGATGATGTCTCTTGGCCAATTAAGTTTCTAGATTTTGTCTTGCCATTTTATAACTCTAAATAACGTATGTTAGCCTGCTCTACTCTAAAATCTCTAAAAGCAAGCCAGGGGGAGCGCCATGCCAGAGAGCCCAAGTAAAAGACCATCTAACTTTAAAACAAACCAGAGTTAAAGTTCAATAAGTGTGTGTTTCTGGTAGCAATTGTATCTGTCTCTGCTGCTAGTGAAAAGGAAAAGAGAGAGCGGGAGAAAGAGAGAGAGCGGACCGCAATACAATATGTTTTGTACCATCACAATTTTCTTCTTAGTTTAATGTATTTAGTGAGGGTTCACCAGAAGTAATAACATGTTTTTGTAGTCTCTCACTGAAATAATGGGTCTCTGCCCATCTGTACATAAACACATGGAATCAATTAGTGAGGTAATTAGCATTTCTGTTGATTAGTCACTTAAATTTGTATGAAGGAACTGTGACAACATTGTATCAACACTGACTCATTTGAATGTTGTCCTCATGTTAAGAAATTTTGCTGTGCTCCTCTATGGTTAGAGATGCACTTTTATATGAATGCATAATATTATGGTTAAATAGAAATAAGTGAAAAAAGAAATATATAAAGGAGAGTGAAACTTATATACATATCAACACACATGAAGTACTTTTTGTAGACAGTTATTGTTTATATAGTTATTGTTTTGGAAATAATTTATGCAAGTAGGATGTTAGCTGTATTTTACAGATCTTTTATGAATAGTTACCTGTTTTATGTCAAATAGGTAACTGAACCAGCAGCTTTCTGTTAGTGCTTAATTTATTAATCTAATTTATTGTTGTATGTGTTGCCTACCCACTTGTACAGCGCTCAAAGCCTCCAGGATGAGGCACTTTATCAAATAAGCTTTTACTTACTTACTTTCAATTTGAGGCACTGTCAGAATTACACATGTGATTAGTATTTATATGGATATGGATAAATATTAATAATTATTAGAGCTGTGAGTCAAATGGAGTTAGAGTCTTATTTAAAATGTTAGCACTGCTAGACAGTACTAGAACTGTTATATGATTTCCATATGCTATAGTTTTATATGTGTACTGCCACTTTAAGTGAATTGGTATAAATTAAGTGATGTAAGGCCTGTGTTCCACCACGTAATGAAGACTCTTATTGGTTAAAGCAACATGGTAACTGTTGAATCCTGTGTAAACACTGGTCAGTTTGTAAGGGTTCCATGTCATAATAGCGATTGCTGTTATGGTGAGTGTATATTGCCAAAAAGCAAATCGGCAATATACACATTCAAGACAACATCTGAAATCGAAAAAGTATTTTTACTTGAGGGGCTGTGTCCCCCCATGCCCCCCCCTCACAGAACTTTGAACCCCCTCACCCCTCTGAATAAAGATTCTCAACTCTGGGGATGTGAGGGAGGGGAAAAACTGAAACCGAAATTAAATAAAGTGCCATGGCAGCAGGCAGTGGCAAACTTTTCCGCACACCGGTCCTGAACCCTGTACCTGCTACACCTGAGCTAGCCATCCACACCACCACACCACATGGTCAGCTCAACGGCAGCAGGTACACCTATCCCTCTTAATCCGTTCCCTGTCCCTCCCCTTCCCCTCGCTATCCCCCCCTTCCTGTCACCTTGCAATACCGTAGCAGTTGTGTACAGTCGCTACCCCTGCAGGGTAGCGCATGAGTATAGTGCCCAATACGAGTTGCCGTGTTGACATGGTGCCCATATCCGGTTTATATTATCACAGCATACCATTCGGGAGCACATTCCGGTGTGGTTTGTCAGATGATTTGCAGTGCAGGGACCAGAAAAATAATGCCAGAATAGTGGGTTTCCTGGAAGAAGCAAAAATATAGAATGGTAATACCTTTCTTAGAAGCACAGAAACTTAGAAACATAGAATCTGTAGGCAGAATAAGGACATTGTGTTTGCCCATTCCTATCTAACCAATATTGAAAGAGAGTCCCAAAGGGTCTTCACGCTCCATTCCTCAACCCTTACAGGGTGTTCTTTACTAAACACTTGTATCTGTACCACTCTCTTATTTCCTGTAAACCACCACTCCGCACCCATTCCAGCCCTCCTCCACCCTGTTCTGTGAAAAGCACTTCCAGGTATCTTTGTTGAACTCACCCGCACCAGTTTCATGGAGCTGCCTGCCACTCAGTCTTAATGATTCCCACTGTCCACTATATTTACCCTATGAGGTATTTGTATGTTTCAATCATGAACCCTCTCTTCCTTCTTGCCTGAAGTATGTGCATGTGCAGATTTGCTAACCTCAACTCATAAGTCTTTTCCTGCTCTTCCTGATCATTTTGGTAGCCCTCCCCTGTACTGCCGCTGCTCTATTCCTGTCCAGATATGGATGCCAAAATTGCACACAGTATTCCAGGTGAGGAAGAATCGGTGACCTATACAGTGGCAGCAGTGCTTTTTTCCTTCTTCTAGCGGTCACTCTACCTATGCACCCGAACATTTTACTTGCCCTTTCCACCACTCTTGCATTATGCTGATGCCTTCAGACTGTCAAAAAATTATTACTACCAAGTCCTTTTCCTTTGTAATGCTTTTCTCCTACTATCTCCTCAATTCTATATTCAGTGTTAGGAGTTTTGGTCCCTATATGCATAATCTTGCACTTCTTGCCATTAACTGAACACTTTTCCAGTCTTACATGGTTCTTCTTCATAATTTTGATACCCTATTTACTAGCCACCGAACCAAGGAAACACAGAAGGAGGAGGAGGAAGACAGGGTAGTGTATCTGGATAAGCAGAGGGAGGCAGGGAAGGCAGTCAGGAGTGCAAAGGCACAAACAGAGGGAAAAAATAGCCCAGGCAGTAAAGAAAGGGGACAAGACTTTTTATAGGCATGTTAATGAAAGGAGAAAGACAAGGGGTGGGATTGTAAGGCTCAAGGTGAGTGTGCAGAAGGGGATTTGGACAGAGCAACAATCCTGAACAAATATTTTTGTTCAGTATTCACAGAAGAGGGGAAGGTGAGGGACCACAATTAAGTGACAGGAGCAATAAGGGGAGGGAGGTGGACACCAGTCCATTTACAGAGGAGAGAGTTCTAAAGGAACTCGCAATCTGAAAGTGGACAAGGCAATGACGACCAGATGGGATGCATCCTAGAATACCAAAGGAGCTTAGAGAGGTGCTGGCAGCATCACTAGCAGCCTGTTTAATGAATCACTGGAAATGGGACTGGTTCCAGAGGACTGGAGGAGAGCAGATGTAGTCCCTCTACACAAAGTGGAGGTAGGGAGGAGGCCAGAAACTATAGACCAGTCAGCCTGACATCAGTGGTGTGGAAAATAATGGAATCATTGCTAAAAGAGAGGATTGTGGAACATCTTCAATCCAGCAGAGAACAGGATCTGAGGCAGCATGAATTCACAGAGGGAAGGTCATATCAAACAAATCTGATTTCTTTGACTGACTGACCAGGAAGGTGGATCGGGGGGAGTGGTGGATGTGGCCTACCTGGACTTCAGCAAGGCCTTTGCCACCATTCCATGTAAGAGGCTTGTAAACAAGCTAGGCAGCCTGGGAAGGGGTCCCAAGGTGATAAACTGGATTAGAAATTGGTTGAGGATAGAACACAGAGGTGGTGGTAAATGGAGCACAATCAGAGGAAAGGAAGATGACCAGTGAGTACCACAGGGAGCAGTTCTGGGTAAGTCCTATTCAATGTCTTCATAAGTGACATTGCGAAGGGATAGAAGGAAAGGTATGTCTCTTTGCAGATGACACTAAGATCTGCAACAGGGAGACATTCCAGGAGGGTGAAAAATAAGGAGAGACCTAGGTAAACTAGAGGACTGGTCAAGAGAAGAGTGACAGCTAAGATTCTATGCAAAGAAGTGAAAAATCATGTATTTTGGGCACAGAAACCCAGGGGAGGCTTACATGATTGGGCGGGGGGATACTGATGACCACCAAACAGGAAAGGGATCTGGGGGTAATCATATCTGATGACCTAAAGGTGGCCAAACAATGTGCCAAAGCTATAGGAAGAGGCAGTGGGGTACTTGGGTGCATAGGGAGAGGTATCACCAGCAGAAGAAAGGAGGTGGTGATGCCACTATACAGATCATTGGTGAGACCCCATCTGGAGTACTGTGTCCAGTTCTGGAGGTCGCATCTCCGTAAGGATGTAGACAAGGTAGAGGCAGTTCAGAGAAGGGCAACAAAAATGGTGCAAGGTCTACATAAAAAGTCATATGAGGAGAGACTAGAGAACCTCAATATGTATACCCTGGAGGAGGGGGGGATATGATAGAGACCTTCAAATATGTCAAGGGTATAAATAAGGTACAGGAGGGTAGCATCTTTCAGAAAAAAAGGTGTGCTAGAAAAAGGGGACATGCCATGTGGCTGGAAGGGGGTAAACTAAGGGTTAATTTGGCAAGCATTTCTTCATTGAAAGGGTGGTGGATGCACAGAAAAGCCTCCCAGTGGAGGTGGTGGGGGGTAACTTGGTAGGAGAATTCAAAAATGCATGGTATAGCTATTGGGGAACCCTAGCGATAGGAAAAAGAATAAAGCCGGACATCAAGTAGGGTCTGTGGTTTTTGCAGCAGGTAGGGAAAATGAGCAGACTGGGTGGGTCTAGCGGTCCTTATCTGCCATCAAGTTCTATGTTTCTATGACCACAGATCATAGCATCATCTGTAAAAATGTATATCTTGCCCTGCATCCCTACCTGTATGTCACAAATAAAAATGTTTAAGATGACCAGTCTCTAGACCAATCCATGTGTCACCCCTGAAAGAGACCACCCTGACCACTACAACTCCAATTCATTACCACCCTGAGTCCTGTAATTTAAACAAATTCCCACCCGTCAAGTAATTTTGTCCACTACTCCAAGGTACCAATCTTCTTAACCAACTGTCCACGTGGGAAGGAACTGAAGGTTTCTCTGACGTCAAGGTACAGAATGCCTCTGCATGTCCCTTGTCTCCTTTGTCACCCAATCAAAGAAATTGATGAAGTTTGTGTGACATGAATGCCCCTCATGAACCCATTTTGTTTTTTTGTTCTGCAGTCCATTCACCTCCAGAAAACATGCTATCCTTTCCTCTCTCCTTGCTCCTGTCCCTTCTGGCTCCTACACTCTTCATTCTAGGGACTTCCTCAACTTCTCCATTCCCTACTCCAAATCTGCTACCATGTAATTCCATTACCTAGAATCATAACAATCAGGAACAAAGCTATCTCTTTCCATAGGAAAGCTCATCATTATTTTTTATTATGCCCTTTGGATTCCATCAGCATGTGGTGATTATATGACCTTACTGATGCAAACATGCTGTCACTCTAGCCTGTTGTTATCTCAGATGTGTTGCAGTTCCATTTATCACTGCTTTAGGATGCAATGCCACATCTATGGTAACTGTGACCGCATCCTGAATATTTTACTTTGGAGTCATAGAGGACAGTCACATGTTATAAAACATAATATAGGAATGTGGTCCAGTCGGAGTATGAAGCCCATAACTCACTCTCAGGACTCCTTTGACATTCATAAACCACTTGAGCTTTGCTCACTCTGTTTATTGATATCAGTGCAACCCTGGCTTAAGGGAGTTACAACCTTGTAACTGGACAATGAACATAGGTTATTCTTTCTCACCAGTACACTATATTAAATCTTCAATCAGTTACTGGGGTGATTTCTTTATGAGGCCACTTTATTTTCTTTCATTTTATTTATATTTTGGGTGGGGGCTACATCATACTAAAACTCCTTTACATTTTAATTGAACATTCAAAATCAAGTTTCCATGTTATCAGAGAGGAGTGTGAAACAAAGTACACAAACTCAATAACAAACATTCTTAATATTATATTTATTTTTGAAAATTACTTTTCTCATATACAGTACAGAAAATATTGCTACAATTTTAAAAGCACACAGAATAAGAATTTCCATAGATAAATACATTGTTGCTCTGATTCTCAGTCACAAAATGTGGAGGTGCAATACATTGAGCAAGTAGACTCCCTGTTTAGCCCCAGATTACAGCTATACATAAAAGCATAGACATGACTTATGGCAGCAAACCCAGCCTGCCCTAAACCTACAGTACCTGTAGTATGTTGCAAGTTCCCTAGTGGTTACTCCCCCTAAAACCATGCTGCTATCCCCCACTTACCTTCATGAGCCTCATGTCCTTATCCCACCTGTATTTAAAGTAGGGCTGGGTGTACTGTTTCACCCGAGACCTGAACTCCTAGATTGAACCCATAATCCATGGGCCCAGATAAATATGGACTTCACCGTAGAAGTCCAGTTCTGGGTCCGTGGAGTACTTCACGGTGTACTGTTGCCATGGGCATGCTGTCAGCACACTCGCTCAACATATAGGTGGCCGGCAGCATCCAATCAGGCAACAGAGCAGGATAGTCAGTCACATGACGCACTCACAGTATATAGTTGTGGTGAGTGTGCAACGCGGGCCCAGACAGTTTGGAGGATGGTCTGAGGAGCTTGCTGCTGCAGAGCACAGCCAGACACTACAGTTGTGCACCACAGAGACAGACAGAAACTAAATATAAACTTTAAAAATCTATTTTTTAAGTGGAGCTGGGAGGGAAAGAAAGAGGAGAGAGAGGAGACTTACGGGGGAGAAAGTCATCATCAGTGGAGGGAGAGGAGAGGAGAGGAGAGGAGAGGAGAGGAGAGGAATCCAAGGAGGGAGAGAGATAGTGGGTGGTTGCTGGGGGGGAGGCAAGGCAAATAAAAGGCAGCATGGCAGTGTACTACAGGGAAAGGGCAGGCTGGCAAAAGAAATTTGCCAGCCAGAAATTGAATCCAGAAGATCCTCCAGATGAGAATGAGCGAGTGAGAGACTACTGGGGGCCTTAGAGAAATTTTACAATTACAGAAAATCCTAATTAAAAGTTTTTTCTTTTCTTGGCTTCAGGCAGTGTGGCTGTGTGTACACTGTGCAAGGACAGGCTGGCAAACTCTTTGACTTGTGCCATTCCAGATCAAAGGGAGAGAGGTAGAGATCACCGAGGGGCCCAAGAGAATTTTACAGTGTCAGAAATCCATAAAAGTTTTTTTTTCTTTTCTTTTCGTGGCCTCAATGTGGCTGTGTGTAGTACAAGGCAAGGGCAGGCTGGCAACATAAGTATTTGACCTGTGCTATCCAGATCCAGAAGAGAGAAAGAGAGGCTACTGGGGACCCAAGAGAAATTTTACAGTCCCAGAAATCCCAAATAATGTTTTTTCTTTTCCTTGCCTCAATGTGGCTGTGTGTACAGGGCAAGGGCAGGCTGGCAAAATAAATCTTTGATTTGTGCTGTCCAGATCCAGAGGAGAGAGATAGAAACTGGGGAAGGGGGGTCCCAAATAAAAGTTTTTTTTTCTTGGCTTCAAATGTGGCTGTGTAATTGTTTTAAATGTGGTACTGCTTCTTAGTTGGCAGTCTCTAAGGTGGATGATGCAGTTATTCTGCTGAGTGTTTGTGTTTCTAATTAACTACGCACGATTCTTGCTGAGGCCAGTTTTTCTTTTGCCTTGTGGGTGGTGTGTGTAGGGCAAGGGTAGGGTGGACAAAATAAGTCTTTTGACTTGCCATTCATTCCAGATCCAGGAGACAGAGAGAGTGAGAGAGAGAGAGAGAGAGAGACTATGGGGGGCACGAGAAATGTTACAGTCCCAGAAATCCCAAATACATTTTATTTTATCATTTCCTGGCCTCAAATGTGGCTATGTGAGTGTATGTAGGGCAACGGCAGGTTGAAAAAATAAATATTTGACTTGTGCCATCCAGATCCAGAGGAGAGAGAGAGAGACTATTGGGGGCACAAGAGAAATTTTACAGTTCCAGAAATCCCAAATACATCTTTTTATTTTCCTGGCCTCAATGTGGCTGTGTGAGTATGTAGAAGGAAGGCAGGCTGGCAAAATAAATATTTGACCTTGTGCCATCCATGCCAGATCCAGAGGAGAGAGACTACGGGGGTGTAGCAAGAAATTTTACAGTCCCAGAAATCCCAAATAAATTTTTTTTTCTTTCTGGTCTCAATGTGGCTATTTGAGTGTGTGTAAAGGGCAAGAACAGGCTGACAAAATAAATCTTTGACTTGTGCCATCCAGATCTGGGGGGGGGGAGAGACTATGGGGGGCACGAGAAATGTTACAGTCCCAGAAATACCAAATAAAAGTTTTTTTTCCTTGTTCTGACCTTAGTGTGGCTGTGTATACAAGGCAAGGGCAGGCTAGCAAAAAAATCTTTGACTTGTGCCATCCAGATCAAGAGGACAGAGAGACTACTGGGGGCCCAAGAGAAACTGTATGGTTCCAGAAATCCCAAATAAATTTTTTTTATTTTCCTGGCCTCAATGTGGCTGTGTGTACATGGCAAGGGCAGTCTGGCAAAATAAATCTTTGACTTGTGCCATCCATTCCAGATCCAGAGGAGAGAGAGAGAGAGACTATGGGGGAAGGGGGAGAAATTTTACAGTTCCAGAAATCCCAAACAAAAGTTTTGTTTTTCTTTTCCTGGCCTCAATGTGGCTACGTGAGTGTATGCAAAGGGCAGGCTGACAAAATAAATCTTTGACATGTGCCATCCATTTCAGATCCAGAGAAGAGCGAGACCATGAGGGGGCACAATAAATTTTACATTCCCAGAAATCCCAAATGAAAGTTTTTTTCTTTTCCTGGCCTCGTGTATTGTGGGTACAGGGAAAGTACAGGCTGGCAAATAAATCTTTGACTTGTGCCACCCAATCATGATCACTCAACGTTCATTCATTATTTCATGTATTACAAATAAAAAAAATACTTTTCTAACAACAACAGACAAGTTACTGTGCCTGTGCTGCTGACTGGGGGGGGTGGGATATTCTGAATTTTTGACCCATACCAGTCTGTGTACACTACAACACAAGTAATAAAAGTACACACACGTGTCATCATCATCATCACTCATTTCATCCATTATTCCTCCTCCTTATACTTCTTAGTTTATCATTATGAATAAGCATTAACCAAGCCATGTGGGACTGTACATGTGGCCATGCACCAGATGTCTGCATCACCAATTTAAATTCTGAGGCACACTGTTGAGTAGGTCACTGAACAGTAACTGTAGTAGGAGTTAGTCAGCTAAGCTTGGAAATGCTGGTTGACTGCGGTGTGCTGTGTACAATCATGATTCATGACTCATGACAGTAAATCCATCCCTGGCCTGTGTGTGTGTGGGTGGGAGTCCTCAGAGGACGTTAGGTAGAGGGATCTTTTTTTTTACACTTAGAATAAGAAATAAAAAATGGATCAAAGTGTTGATGAGGTGCATTTTTCTTAGGAAGGCAGTACAGCCAATGCCACTGCAAAAGATAGCAGTCAGCCTGAAAAGGAAAAACAACATAAAACCCCAAAAAGTAATTTAACATCTAATGTTTTGTCTTTCGAGTGAGTGCTTGAACTCAGAAAAAGTGAATCTGTTGAATCAGTACCAAGTGAAAAAAAAAATGATGTAGTTAAAACCAAAGTGTTGGTGGGTTCCACTCGCAGAGGCACCCAAACTTATAGAACAATTGCATACTATGCCACTGCCAATCCCTTCAGACATCATCTGATTCTTTTAAGGTTGAACCCGATGAGGTACTAATTAATAAAGATGAAGAGAATGATCAGGTAGCACAAGGTTTACAACAGCGGATGGAAATTGCAGATGAGGAAGAAATGGACAGAAATGTTTTGGCTGAGGAGGAGGAGGAGGGCAGTGGGCATAAAATACAAGAGGAACAGGCCCAAGAAAAATCCAGGGGGAAAAAAACCTGAAAAGGGGGCCAAGGTGCAATGCCTTCCTTGGGAAAAAAAACTAAAAAAATATGATCTTTTGTTTGGTCATACTTCTCCATTAGTGCTTCTAATGAGTTGGTGGTGACATGCGTCATTTGTAAATGGCCAATCAGCAGGGGTAAAAAGAAAGGAGCATTGGGAACATCAGCACTGAAAAGGCACCTGGACAGATGTTGTAACATTACTGAGAACTCCAGTTGTGAGTTTTTAAGAGAAATGACACAGTGCTAGCTCACTCACTCAGGGGTAACTTCGATAGATGAAGGCAGTGGTAGCCCTCGCAGCACTATGGAAACACCTCAACCAAAACTTCTTCCCATTAAAATGATTCCTACTGTTACTGAAAGTGACCATGTGTTTAAAAACCCCCCTCCTTCAAGGAGACAGCTTACCATCTCAGAAACATACAAGAGTAAAGCCAAATACGTCTCGATTTATCCTGTTTCTGTTACAATAACCAAAAAATTTCACATTTCAGAACTTTATTGTTTAGCTTGAAAGCCATCAACAGTTTTAAAATACAGGTTACATTTAAATAAAAGGCACACAATTAAAAGATCTTGTAGTAGCATAACAAAATAAGTTACTAATATAATACACTTAAATTATTTCATCACTTATTGCTCCATATGAACCCACACTAGGAAGTTATTGCACCTCATAAAAATAAATACTAAGTTTAAATCCTTGTAACATATGATTGTAAGTTAACTTGGTTAGCTATTAATCGTTGCTTAACTTTATATATTGCACAAAAGTATTTGGTCATTCTTTCAATAGACCATACTTCACTCATATGCATTAAGATACAAGTAAGTGTTGCTTGTTCTGTTTCATATACGGGTGACAAAATGGCTTCAACCAATAAGCTCTCTCTCATTGTACATTGAGCAAGTCCACACAGCATGTGGCAGATCCTTCTATCCTCACAGCTGAGCAGGTACAATTCTCCATTTCTTAGGAGTTTATTATGTCTGACTTGAAGAACATTATTAGAAATCTTACCCAAAACATTTCAGAAATGATAGCTGTGATTTGCTGCCATGTAATGTTGTTGAATATGTAGATTCAGGTGGCTGTTGAGTACCTCAACCTTGATATAGTATACCATCAAGGAAATACTTCGACAACAGGGATTCCAGATCTTCACGATGTTGTATCTAAAAAAGTAAGATGCATCTTCTGCAGTGCTCTTGGGAGAGTAGTGCATCTCACAACAGATATCTGGACAAGCTGTCAGCCTGAACCCTTTATGTCTGTCACGACACATTGGGCAAGTTATGATAATTTCACGTGGGGACAGTAAAAGGGTCGCAGTTTGCTGTTCTAAAAATGTTTTATTGATCATTAATTTCTTTTACCTGGTTTGCTCTGATTGGCAAATCCATCAAAATAATACCCACACAGCAGCTGTATTAACAAAACTAATCTTAGCTGCCAGCAGTGCTTGGTATTTCTTTGTGGTACAATAGTACTTGCATCTGTCTCTTTCTCTCTCTCTCTCTCACTCTCCCTCTGTCTCTCTCTGTGTGTCTCTCTCCCAGCATACTCACGTCAAGGGCCCAAGCAGGATATGCTACTAGTACAGGCCAGCTATGAAGCAGCAAGTAGTAACTAATTATTGTTTTTATTTAGCAGGTTTACTGTCATTTTTATACAAATAATGAATTAAATAATTTCCTTTTGGCTTCTGTGTTGAATGTGACTGACTTTGGCCACTTCTATGGATTTTATCCAATTTTTTTCAAATATTTATAAATAATCAGAACTAATCAGAACTCCACTGTGTTTCAGTTCTTATTTAATGAGGGTCACAAGTTCACCAAGTTCTCCAAGCCCTCATTTAAAGCCCACTGCTGATTTGGCATGGACCACTTTCCTTGGCACTTTGTCCCACTTCTC
Source organism: Neoceratodus forsteri (assembly GCA_016271365.2). Classification (NCBI taxonomy): domain Eukaryota; kingdom Metazoa; phylum Chordata; order Ceratodontiformes; family Ceratodontidae; genus Neoceratodus; species Neoceratodus forsteri. The sequence continues at coordinate 155,216,154 of CM057451.1, forward strand.
CTCCACTATTTCCATAAATAAATAAATACGCCCTGATGTCCTCTTTAAATCTTCCTTCCACCAGTTTCATAGAGTTTCCCTGATAGCCTGTGTTTGCACTCGTGCAAACAGTTCCTGCATTCTACTCTGCTTATCCCATGTGGAGACTTACATGTCTCTTATCATGTCCCCCTCTCCCTCATGGGCTCCAGAGTGTGCATGGTGAGATTCTCAAGTCTCTCCATATAGGCTTCCCTTGCTACCCCTAAATCATTTTGGTTGCCCTCCTCTGCACTGCCTCCACTCTATCTCTGCCCTTCCTCAAGTGTGGACTCCAGAACTGCATGCAGTACTCAGTGTGGCTGCACCAGGGATCTTTACAGAGAAAGGATCACCTCCCTTCTTCTGCTACTAGTCCCCCAGCCTATGCACCTCAGCACTGTATTTGCCTGTCCCACTGCTCTGTTACACAGATGTCTGTCTTAATCACCTTCAGTGGAGTTCCTCATGCAAAGAAGATATGATACAAATGAGTGCAACCAAATATAATGTGATCACAAACAGGGTTTGCACATGCCAACACCTAAAGTGTGATACCACTTAACTTCTGTGCATGCACAAGGCCACTTACAGGGTCACTTACATAGCATGATGTCATTTACAGAGACTGTGTGGACACAGGTGCAATAACTTAAGTCATTCCCCCACCTGCCCAACCTGCATCTTCTATAACCCCCTTCTGGGCCACAGTTTTCATATTCATAATGGGCCTGTACTGGTCCTCTTATGCTTCAGTGCCCCCTCCAAAACACCAGTCCAAATATTGTCCCTGGCATCCAGCGGAACCTCCCCTCCCTCCAGTTCTGTTCTTTCAAGAGTGGTTTCCATTACTCTGGTCCATGCCAGTCTCCATAGTACACAGTCTGGGAATGCTATAAAAGTTGTGTTATTAAAACAGAGAGACCCCATGCCTTGAGAACATGCATGTTGAACCAACGCCTCCCTCACAAATTCTAAAAATGATTTGCAAATTCATGGGAAGGGTCTGCAACCCCCTTTGGACATATAGCTTATGGGGGGTAAAAGCAAGGAATCAGTGCAAGCACAGCTGTTTTAAAGTTTCAAACAATCTGAAAAGAAAAATCAAAAGAAAGAAACTGAATAAAATCATCTTTCAGGAAAACCTCTGATGTACAGCAATGTGTATGGACATAGGAAAAAGCAAAAAAAAGTGTTAATATTGATGTTTACCACAGTGTCTAATGGGACTTCCTTGTTTGCCAAGTAACATATTTTTCCAAAATGTAACACAGCGTTACAAAGGACCCCTAATCAACTTTACAGAATGTAGGGTTTGAGGGGTTCATCATTCAGAGTTTGGCAGATAAAGGAGCCCAAATGAGACCTAGATAGGGCAGGCACGGAAATCATGGGAAGCAGTATGCAGATGTAAGGCCCCATATTCAGCTGTGGTAATTTGCCCCAAGCAAAAATGGTTCCCTGCAAAATGTAGTGCATGGTTGTCAGGGAGCCATACTCAGACAGGCAGAGTACTCTGTCTGGCACATCCTGCTGCATGACTATTGAGCAGTGATAGCACCATGCAACATCTATATATGTGGTGCTACCACAGTCCCTTGATGGTAACAGACACCCAGAAGAAAAGGGGGATAGAACATCCCAAACAAGATCGCACATTGCTACTCAGTGCCATATTCGGTGGCCTGCATGCCAATCGCTGCATTATGGTATACAAGGCATTAAGGGGTCATTCACATACTATTAGGTGGCTATTATCAGTTCTATGAAATGCCTCTATTCACAGATACATGGAGGCATTGTGCAGAGCCTCAACCATTGTCCCCACCCTCATCCAATCCCTGTGTAGTATCAGTAACTTCCCTGGCAGTCTGTAGAACTCATTTCCACCGGATCCCTGATTTAATAATAAAACCTTCCCTGGTAGTCCAGTGACACCTCCTTCCCAAATGATCCCTGATTAAATAAAGTTACACTTCCCTAATAATCCAGTGGTACCCACTTCCCACCTGATACCTAAGTTACACATCCCTAATAGTCTGGTGGTACCCTCTTCCCACCTGATCTCTGATTACATAAAGTAACACTTCCCTAATAGTCCAGTGGTAGCTCCTCCCACCTGATCCCTGATTAAATAAATTAACACTTCCCTAATAGTCCGGCGGCACCTCCTTCCTACCTGATCCCTGAACACAAAAAGTAACACTTCCCTAACAGTCCAGTGGTACCTCCTTCCCTCCTGTTCCCTGATTGCATAGAGTAACACTTCTTTAATAGTCCAGTGGTACCCCTTCCCCCTCATCCCTGATTAAATAAAATAACACTTCCCTAATAGTACAGTGGTACCCCCTTCCCACTTGACCCCTGATTAAATAAAGTTACACTTCCCTAATAGTATGGTAGTACCACTTTCCCACCCGATTCCTAAGTTACACTTCCCTAATAGTCTGGTGGTACCCTCTTCCCACCTGATCCCTGATTAAATAAAAAAACATTTCCCTAATAGTCCAGTGGGACTCCCCTTCCCACTTGATCCCTGATTAAAAAAATAACACTTCCCTAACACTCCAGTGGTACCCCCTTCCCACTTGATCCCTGATTACATAAAGTAACACTTCCCTAATAGTCCAGTGGTACTCCCTTCCCACCTGTTCCCTGATTACATCAAGTAACACTTCCTTAATAGTCCAGTGGTACCTCCTTCCCACATAGGGATGCATAGGGAGAGGCATCATCAGTAGAAAATAGGAAGTTGTTATCCCTCTGTACAGACAGTTGGTGAGACCTCATCTGGGGTACTGCATGCAGTTCTGGAAACCCCATCTCTGTCAGGACATAGACAGGATGGAAGCGGTCCAGAGGAGGTCAATTAGAATGGTGCAGGGTCTGTGCTAGAAGCCATATGAAGAGACACTAAAGGAGCTTAATATGTATACTGTTGAGGAAAGGAGGGAGAGGGGGGAAATGATAGAGACTTTCAAGTATCTCAAGGGAATCAACAGAGTTCAAGAGGGTAACATCTTTCAGAAAAGAGATGTGCAAAAACAAGGGGGCACAATTTAAAGATGGGGGTGGCTCAGGGGCAATGTGAGGAAATATTTTTTCACAGAGAGGGTGGTGGATGCATGGAATGGCCTTCCTGAGGTGGTAGTGGGGCCAAAAACAGTGGAATGCATGGGGCAGACATAAGGCAATTCTAGTTGGGGGGTAGGAGGAAGTAGGCTGTTGGCTAGTACCCCTTCCCATCTGATCCCTGATTACATAAAGTAACACTTCCTTAACACTCCAGTGGTACTCCCTTCCCACCTGATCTCTGATTACATAAAGTAACACTTTCCTAATAGTCCAGTGGTAACCCCTTCCCATCAATACCTGATTAAATAAAGTAACACTTCCCTAAAAGTCCAGTGGTACCCCCTTCCCTCCGATCCCTTATTACATAAAGTAACACTGCCCTAATACTTCAGTAGTAATCCCTTCACACCGATCCCTGATTACATAAAGTAACACTTCCCTAACAGTACAGTGGTACCACCTTCCCACCTGATCCCTGATTAAATTAAATAAAATAACACTTCCTAACAGTCCAGTGGTACCCCCTTCCCACCTGATCCCTGATTAAGTAAAGTAACATACACTTCCTTAATAGTCTAGTGATAAGCCCTTCCCATCGCTACCTGATTTAATGCAACAAGGTGCTTTTGTAAATGAGTCCACGACTCAAAGGTTGTAAATCCGATTTCTACAATAAATAAATTAAATAAATAAAATAAAGTAAGACTTCCCTAATAGTTCAGTGGTACCCCTGCCCACCTGATCCCTGATTAAATAACGTAACACTTCCCTAATAGTCCAGTGGTACCCCCTTCCCACCTGATCCCTGATTAAATAGAGTAACATCTCCCTAATAGTCCAGTGGTACCCCCTTCCCACCTGATCCCTGATTAAATAAAGTAACACTTCCCTAATAGTCTGGTGGCACCCCTTCGTACTTGATCCCTTATTACATAAAGTAACACTTCCCTAATAGTTCAGTGGTAACTGCTTCCCATCGATCCCTAATTAAATAAGGTAACACTTCCCTTATAGTCCAGTGATACCCCCTTCCCACCTGATCCCTGATTAAATAAAATAACACTTCCCTAATAGTCCGGTGGTACACCCTTCCCACCTGATCCCTGATTATATATAGAAACACTTCCCTAATAGAAGAGTGGTACCCCCTCTCACTTAATCCCTGATTAAATAAAGTAACACTTCCCTAACATTCCAGTGATACCCCCTTCCCACCTAATCCCTGATTAATAAATTAAAACTTCCCTAATAGTCCTGTGATACCCTTTTCCACCTGATCCTTAATAAATAAAGTAACACTTCCCTAATAGTCCAGCAGTATACCCCTTCCCATCTGATCCCTGCTTAGTAAAGTAAAACTTCCCTAATAGTCCTGTGGTACGCCTTCCCACCTGATCCCTGATTAAATAAAGTAACACTTCCGTAATAGTGCAGCAGTATACCCCTTCCCACCAGATCCCTGATTAATAAAGTAAAATTCCCTAATAGTCCTGTGGTACTCTTTCCCACCTGATCCCTGATTAAATAAAGTAACATTTCCCTAATAGTCCAGTGGTACCTCCTTCCACATAGGGATGCATAGGGAGAGGCATCATCAGTAGAAAACAAGAAGTTGTTATCCCACTGTACAGACAGTTGGTGAGACCTCATCTGGGGTACTGCATGCAGTTCTGGAAACCCCATCTCTGTAAGGACATAGACAGGATGGAAGTGGTCCAGAGGAGGGCAACTAGAATAGTGCAGGGTCTGTGCTAGAAGCCATACGAAGAGACACTAAAGGAGCTAATATGTATACTCTTGAGGAAAGGGGGGGGGGAATGTTAGAGGCTTTCAAGTATCTCAAAGGAATCAACAGAGTTCAAGAGGGTAACATCTTTCAGAAAAGAGATGAGCAAAAACAAGGGGGCACAATTTAAAGATGAGGGGTGGCTCAGGGGCAATGTGAGGATGTATTTTTTCACAGAGAGGGTGGTGGATGCATGGAATGGCCTTCCTGAGGTGGTAGTGGGGTCAAAAACAGTGGAATGCATGGGACAGACATAAGGCAATTCTAGTGGGGGGGGGTAGGAGGTAGGCTGTTGGCTAGTACCCCCTTCTCACCTGATCCCTGATTACATAAAGTAACACTTCCCTAATACTTTGGTTGTACTCCCTTTCTCACCTGATCCCTGGTTACATAAAGTAACACTTTCCTAATAGTCCAGTGGTAACCCCTTCCCATCGATACCTGATTAAATAAAGTAACACTTCCCTAAAAGTCCAGTGGTACCCCCTTCCCTCCGATCCCTTATTACATAAAGTAACACTGCCCTAATACTTCAGTAGTAATCCCTTCACTCCGATCCCTGATTACATAAATTAACACTTCCCTAACAGTACAGTGGTACCACCTTCCCTCATGATCACTGATCAAATTAAATAAAATAACACTTCCTAACAGTCCAGTGGTACCCCCTTCCCACTTGATCCCTGATTAAGTAAAGTAAAACTTCCCTAACAGTACAGGGGTACTACCTTCCCACCTGATCCCTGATTAAATAAAATAACATACACTTCCTTAATAGTCTAGTGATAAGCCCTTCCCATCGATACCTGATTAAATGTGACGAGGTGCCTTTGTAAATGAGTCCATGACTCAAAGGTTGTAAATCCGATTTCTACAATAAACAAAATAAATAAATAAATAAAATAAAGTAACACTTCCCTAATAGTTCAGTGGTACCCCCTGCCCACCTGATCCCTGATTAATAAAGTAACACTTCCCTAATAGTTCAGTGGTACCCCCTTCCCACCTGATCCCTGATTAAATAAAGTAACACTTCCCTAATAGTCCGGTGGTACCCCTTCGTACTTGATCCCTTATTACATAAAGTAACACTTCCCTAATAGTTCACTGGTAACTCCTTCCCATCGATCCCTAATTAAATAAAGTAACACTTCCCTAATAGTCCGGTGGTACCCCTTCGTACTTGATCCCTAATTAAATAAAATAACACTTCCCTAATAGTCCAGTGATACCCCCTTCCCACCTGATCCCCGATTAATAAATTAAAACTTTCCTAATAGTACTGTGGTACCCTTTTCCACCTGATCCTTAATTAAATAAAGTAACACTTCCGTAATAGTGCAGCAGTATACCCCTTCCCACCAGATCCCTGATTAATAAAGTAAAACTTCCCTAATAGTCCTGTGGTACTCCTTCCCACCTGATCCCTGATTAAATAAAGTAACATTTCCCTAATAGGCCAGTGGTACCCCCTTCCCTCTTGATCCCTGATTAAATCAAATAACTCTTCCCTAACAGTCCAGTGGTATCCCCTTCCCACCTGATTCCTGATTAACTTAAATAAAATAACACTTCCCTAACAATCCAGTGGTACCCCCTTCTCACTTGATCCCTGATTAAATAAGATAACATACACTTCCGTAATAGTCTACTGGTATGCCCTTCCTATTGATACCTGATTAAATAAAGTAACACTTCCCCTAATAGTTCAGTGGTACCCCCTGCCCACCTGATTCCTGATTAAATTAAATAAAATAACACTTCTCTAACAATTGTTCACTTGGGAACATATGCAGAAGGCTGGTAAGGACATAGGTCTGGGGTTATATTCTGTTTTAACTGAAATATTTGAATAGTTTTGTAAGTGAAATTAGTTCTGTGTGTTAAAAATTATTACCTTGAGTTAGAACTGTTACTTGGGCTGTGATATTGTAACTTTGGAGGCTTGGGAACAGTTGTTTGGCAGTGATAATTAGAGTGAAATTTAAATGTGTTGTTTGCCTGGTGTTGGTAAGAGCCCTCCCACTCACCCTGTTTTGTAGGCTTTCTTAAATACTGAAAAGCCACTGGGGGTTGGCATTGAAGGGCTGAGTATTTCTGTTTGGGACTGAAATTTGAAGCAACAGGAGCTGGTGGGGCCTGTGACATCATATAGTACCTGATGTCTGCATACACACACTGTTAGTGGGACTGAACACACACTGGACTGTGTGTTTGTGAGACTTGGGAACTTTATTGGTGGGGTTGAAATTGGGTTTGTAAATAACTGCAGTCAGTATAGAGAGAAACTGTATTTCAGGGGAAAGGGACTGAAAAAAAGGGGCGTGCCATTATAAACAGAGGGGGATGAACAGGGTGACCATATTCCACCATGGCAGGCATCTTGGAAGGGTTGTAGGCTGCACAGGCTGTGGGATGGCAATAATTCTCAATTGGGCCTGGAGAGAGGGAGGCTGCCCACTCTGTAGACAGCTATCTTGTATCAGAGTGAGGTATATTGGTTAAGAGGTAAGCTGGGGGAACTGGGGGGTGTCCAAGGATAAAGGGTGTGGATATGGGCAGCAGAAGGGTGGGGCTGAGGGAGGCTGGGGCAATGCTCTGAAATTACAGGACGTTATGTTACAGCAAGCAGGAGGGGGGATATTAGGGACAGAGGACCCTTATATAGGGATGTTGACGCTAAGGGGAAAGCATATAGGGTGAACATTCTGAATACAAAGAGAGTGGAGGGGGAAGAGTCAGGAAGGGCTGTTGTGCGGAAGCCTAAAACAGCAGACTGTGGGAAGGGAGCTCCTAAGGTGAACAGAGCAAGAGGGAAGAAGAGGGGCAGTTTAGAGGTGCAGTCAGGGGAAACTCGGGTTGCTTGATGGAGGCTGACATAGAGTGTCACAATAAATTTGAGCTACTAAGCAACCTAGAGGGGGAGGAAGGGGTTGGTGGAAATGAGGAAACTTATACAGAGGCCGGGGGGAGGGAGTCGGATACCCATAGGGCATCACAGACCGCAATGGAAAGGATAGAAATAGTCCCAGAGGGAGAAGGTGAAACATAAATGTTAAGCAAATGGGGGAGATGCAACATATTGCAGACATGAGGGAGGAGAGCATGATTGGAGAGAAACTGGGAGACAAGGAGTTGGGAGCGGAGCCCCTTCAGCAGGAGGGTCAGTACCAAGGAAGGGGCCCTAGCTAAAGGGGACCCACAGAGAGCCTCTGGAGGCAGGGGTACTATTACAAGGGGGGAGGATGGCGGTGTGGGGGAAGGGGAAACCATCAGGGCCAGGATAAATGGTTTGGATAAGAGAGGGTTAAAGGGGACACCTATTCAGAGGGGGTTTGAGTTAAGTGGGCAAAATGACGAGGGAGGCAGAAAGGGGAGGGTGACAAGGGGGTCTCTAATAAGGCAGGAAGACTCCCATGGAATTGAGATCATGAATAAAGGTGGGGAAGGGGGGCTGAGAGGGCATAGTGGAGGTAACCATAAGGATGATGGTGGTGTTAAGGTTCTGTTATTGGGAGACTCGATGATTAGGGGTATCCAGTGGGAGGGACAGGGGGTGGATGCCATAGCCAGGTGAAGGTAGTGAGTATCTCTGGGCTGACAGTGCACAGAGCAAAGTTCATGGTGTATGAAATGGTTAGGGATTGTGGAGGGAAACTGGATTTCCTGGTGCATTTGGGAACTAATGATCTAGAGGGAAATAGCGTTTTGAAAATCCAAGCAAGGTTCCAAGAACTTGCCAGAGTCTGTCGGGATAATGGATGCAACATTTCCTTTTCAGAGATATTGCCAGTACCAAAGGCCTCAGTGGAGAAAAAAACATTTACAGAGGTTAATGACTGGCTCAGGAAGTGGGGTGAAGAGAGTAGGCTGGGGGTGTTAGGGAACTGGAAATGGAGTTTGGGAGGATAAGGACCATATGCCAAGGACAGGCTTCATCTTGCCCCATTAGGGAAGGAAGTCCTTAAACAGGGATGGCTGACTACATTCAAGAAAGGTGGGGTTTAAACTTGTGAGGGGGAAGGGATAAGGAGGGGCTGACCAGAAGCCCCTCCTACAGATGAGGGAGTAGCCTTCTGCCCAAGGGGGAGGGGGGAAACAGACTGGGGTGGAGGTTTCAGGAGGAGCAGAGGAGGATGGAAGTATATGAATCTGGGTGGGGTCTGACAAAGAGGATTGTGGATAAGGGGTGGGGTTGGTGTTAGTAAATGCCAGGAGCTTGGAAACAAGTTGCCAGAGTTCCAGGCCATGCTGTTCGGGGTGGATGTATGGTGGTCACGGAGACGCAGTAATAACAAAACCAGACTGGGGACCTAAACGTGATGGGGTACTATGCTTAGGAAGAATAGAAAGGAGGGCAGAGGGGGTGGAGTGGCTATGTTCATTAGAGATGACATAGAAATTGCTAGGGTAGAAGAGGCAGAGGGAAACGGAGGCCTTATGGTCACCTCCACGATCCCTAGCAGGAGATAAGGTCAAGCTGGGTGTAGTATATAGGCCCCCAGGATGAGTGATGTTCTATAGGATGGTTTGCTGGACAACATCACTGCCTGTGTGGACCAAAAGGAAGGAGTGGTGTTGATGGGGACCTTAATATGCCAGGTTCAAACTGGGGAACCATGTCCCTCAAGGTGGCCAGGAGCAGAGGCTGCTGGATGGCTTCCAGGATGTGTTCTTAACACAGCATGTGATGGACTCCACAAGGGAGGGGCATGTCCTGGACGTGGTTCTGGCAGATGGGGATCTGTAAGGGACCTGGTTGTACAGGACCCCTGACTGGGAGCCGCACCACAACACTGTCTGGTTTCAAACAAGCATGGGGGTGAGATCTAGGACACTGGCAGTGGACTCAGGGGCAGACTTTGAGGGCATGGGAAATATTCTCAAGGATCACTTGAAGGGATTACATCAATGACAAGTGTGGAAAGGAGATGGGAGTAATAAACGGGACTTCAAGGAGGCAGTCAGGATCTGAGTTGAAACGTAAGGAGCAAGGTCACATAAACCATGCTGGTGGTCCAGTGAGGTACAGGTAGCAGTCAGAGAAAGAAGGCGGCCTACAAAACATATAAAACAACAAGAGGGGATAGGGATAAGGAAATGTACCATCTTGCATCTAGAAAAGTCACCCGATGGTGAGGGGAGCAAAGTCCAGTAAAGAGCAGCGGCTGGCACAGGCGATACAAGGAGGGGAAAAGGGGTTCTTCCGGTACATTGGGGAGCGGAGAAAACTAAGGGCCATCTCAGCAGATTGAGATCAGAAGGAGGGTGGGTGGAAGAGGCGAGGGACCAGGCAGAGGTATTTAATCAGTACTTTGCCTCTGTGTTCACTAGTGAGGGATGGATATCTACAAAGCAAGGCAATGAAGGGATAGAAGCGGCAGTGAGTGGGATCAGGGAGCAACAGAAATGGAGCAAGAGGGAGGGAGAGGTACCCCAGGGGTGTCACATCTGGATAAGGATAAAAAAGGCCAGTAAGGTGGAGGGACGGATGATGCTATCTCCAACAAAGGGTGTGGTTAGCTCTCAAGGCCCTAAAGAAAGACAAATCTCCTGGGCCGGATGGCATTCATCCGAGAGTACTACGAGAACTGGCGGACATACTGGCTGCACCCCTGGCGGAGCTCTTCAACAGGTCACTTGAGACAGGAAGAGTTAGACCACACCTTGAGTACTGTGTACAGAACTGGAGACCACACTTGAAGAGGGACATACAGCTCCTGGAGAGGGTACAGAGGAGGGCAACTAAGATGATACGAGGGCTAGGGGATTTGACGTGATGAGGACAGACTTGAGGAGCTCTGCCTGTTTTCATTGGAGGAGAGGTGAGACAGGGGGACATGATTGAGGTCTCAAGTACCTCAAGGAATAAATAGGGTAAACATGGAGGGATCTTTAGACTAAAGCAGGAGGTATCACCAGAGGGCATGGTTTGAGTTGGAAGATGGAAGGGTGAGGGGAAAAGAGGAGGAGGTTTTCCACTGAGAGGGTGGTGGACCCTTGGAATGCACTGCCTGGGGAGCTGGTTCAGAGATCCACAGTGGAGGGCTTCAAGAGAGGGTGGACAGACACAGAAAGTGGATGTATCAGATGATGGCCTGTCCCGGGGGGGGTTGGGATGGATGATAGGGGTTTCTGGAGCACAAGGGATGGGAGGGCCTCGGCACCTAACTAAGGATCTAAGGTTCGAGCAGACTCAATAGACCATAAGGCCTAATCTGCTGGCAAATAGTATGTTAGTATGTTAGTAATCCAGTGGTATCCCCTTCTCACCTGATCCCTGATTAAATAAAGTAACATTTCCCTAATAGTCCAGTGTACCCCTTCGTACTTGATCCCTTATTACATAAAGTAACACTTCCCTAATAGTTCAGTGGTACCCCCTGCCCACCTGATCCCTGATTAAATAAACTAACACTTCCCTAATAGTCCAGTGATAACCCCTTCCTGCCTAATCTCTGATTAAGTAAAATAACACTTCCCTAATAGTCCGGTGGTACCCCCTTCCCACCTAATCCCTGATTACATATAGTACCACTTCCCTTATAGTCCAGTGGTACCCCCCTCCCACTTAATCCCTGATTAAATAAAGTAACACTTCATAACAGTCCAGTGGTACCCTTTTCCCACCTGATCCGTGATAAATAAAGTAAAACTTCCCTAATAGTCCTGTGGCACCCCTTCCTACCTGATCTTTAATTAAATAAAGTAACACTTCCCTAATAGTCCAGCAGTATACCCCTTCCCACCTGATCCCTGATTAATAAAGTAAAACTTCCCTAATAGTCCTGTGGTACTCTTTCCCACCTGATCAATGATTAAATAAAGTAACACTTCCCTAATAGGCCAGTGGTACCCCCTTCCCACCTGATCCCTGATTAAATAAAACAACACTTCCCTAACAGTCCAGTGGTATCCATTTCCCACCCGATCCCTGATTAAATTAAATAAAATAAAATAACACTTCCCTAACAGTCCAGTGGTACCCCTTCCCACTTGACCCCTTATTACATAAAGGAACACTTCCCTAGTAGTTCAGTGGTACCTCCTTCCCACCAATACCTGATTACATAAGGTAACACTTCCCTAATAGTTCAGTGGTACCCCCCTTCCCACCTGATGCCAGATTAAATAAAATAACATTTCCCTAATAGTCTAGTGGTACTCTCTTCCTGCCCCAATCCCTGATTAAATAAAGAAAACCTTCCCTAAAAGTCCAGTCCTACCTGCACGCCCCAATTCCCATTATACTGTTTGAGTCCTGGTTACCTAAAAGATCTCCTGTCCTCACATACTTCTGTCTGCTCTCTCTGCTCCACTGTGGTGGGCTTGTAATCAGTTCCCCACTCTTGGTTAAAAATTGTTTGGGGACAGGACCCTTGAGGTGGTTGCACCTACATTTTGGAACTCTTTGCCACCCAATATTCATTCAGTCCACTCTGTGGCAGCCTTCAAGGATCTTTAAAACTGTATTTATTCCAGCAAGCATACTGTCTTAGTTTAGTTTATTATCAGTTGTATTATTTATGTAATAATTAATTATTTATTCAATTTTCTTGTTATTCTGCTGTTGTTTCTCTGTACATCACCTTGAGCCTCCAGGATAAGGTGTTTTACAAATGCTTTTGTCTCTTATGGACTATGCTATGCACTTTTATTACACTACTAATACAACTACATTAAAAAGCATAGAAATAGCATATAATCAGATATGTAGGTTTGTTACCTCTGACCCATGGTCCATTGTGTATTATATCAGAAACTGAATTGGTTTTCTTTCACATCGAGATGTTCATATGTTAGGCTTCTTGCATTCTGGAAATTTTATAGAGGATCTATTCCTTTTCATTTTAAATCTATTTCACGTACTCAGATACCAAATTGTGTTACCAGGTCAGCTTTTAATGGGACGATTAGTATCCCTTTACCTAGAGGCCAACGGGGCACAGGACCCAAAGCAGCATGGATTTACAGCAGGAAGGTCATGTCAGACGAATCAAATAGATTTCTTTGACTGACCAAAGTAATAGACCAGGGAAGGGCTGTGGATATGGCCTACCTAGACTTTAGCAAGGCATTTGACACAGTCCCGCACAAAAGATTAATAATCAAGTTAGCCAGCTTGGGAGTGGGTCCCAGGGTGGTAGCCTGGGTTGCAAACTGGCTGCACAACAGGACACAGAAGGTAATAGTGAGTGGCACACATTCTGAAGAAAGGGAGGTCACTAGTGGAGTACCTCAGGGCTCAGTACTGGGTCCAGTCCTCTTTAACATCTTTATAGGTGACATTGCAGAGGGTCTGGAGGGAAAGGTATGTCTCTTTGCAGATGATACAAAGATCTGTAACAGAGTTGATACACAAGGTGGGGTAGAAAGGATGAGAAGGGATTTGGCAAGGATGGAGGAATGGTCAGACATATGGCAACTTAGATTCAATGCAAAGAAGTGCAAAGTAATGCACCTGGGAAACAAAAACCCAGGAGAAGAGTACACAATAGCAGGGGAGGTACTATCAACAACAAAAATGGAACGGGACTTATGGGTAGTCATATCGGATGATCTAAAGGTGGGTAAGCAATGTGAGAAGTCAGTGAGGAGAGCCATGGAGATACTGGGATACATAGGAAGGGGCATCACAAGTAGAAAAAGGGAAGTGGTTATCCCTCTGTACAGGCAGTTGGTGAGACCCCATCTGGAGTACTGTGTGCAGTTTTGGAGACCTCATCTACGCAAGGACATAGACAGAATGGAAGCAGTCCAGAGGAGGGCAACTAAAATGGTGCAGGGTCTGCATCAGAAACCATATGAAGAGAGACTGAGAGAGCTTAGTATGTATACCCTTGATGAAAGGAGGGACGGGGCATGATAGAAACGTTCAAGTACCTCAAGGGAATCAACAAAGTCCAGGAGGGTAGCATCTTTTAGAAAAAGAGATGTGTAAGAACAAGGGGACACAATTTAAAGATAGAGGGGGGACGGCTCAGGGGTAATGTGAGGAAATCTTTTTTCACAGAGAGGGTGGTGGATGTGTGGAACTGCTTTCCTGGGGAGGTTGTTGGGGCTAAAACAGTGGGGGAATTTAAACATGCATGGGACAGACACAAGGCAATTGTAGTGGGGGGTGGCAGGAAGTAGGCTGTTGGTTAACTAGAATCTGCAGCTTATCCAATAGGTAGGGGAAACGGGCAGACTGGGTGTGCCAAGTGGTCCTTATCTGCCGACAAAGTCTATGTTCTATGTTTCTATATCATACTGTAATAGGGCAACAGTGTTTTGTATTTAAGTCTGTTGCTGACTGGAACTCTTTACCAATTGATTTTCATAAACCTACGTCATATTTTAGTCTTAAGACTCATTTGAAAATTCATTTCCTAGAATTATACAGTTGTTGTTTTGTATAATATGGGTTTCCAATTTGTATTTATCACTTTGTATTTGTAATAACCTTGTATTTATCCTTTTTGTATGTATTGAATTTTCTATGTATTGTACCTTTTGTACTCTCTGGGTTCCCCTTGTAAATGGGCATCTGATGCTCTTGGGTTCTTACCCAGTTAACAAACCAGATAAATAAATAAAATTGCCTTGTCATAAACCCACCACCCTTCCCCTCCCTGGCCCACCCACTCAACACCCACCACCCTTCCACCCCCTATCTGGCACTGACTCACTTTCCAAAGGTCTTTGACTGTGGGTAGCACTGTATATGGTGGTCTGCTCAGACCCTGCTCTCACCACCTTGGCCAGCCACCATCTGAAGGGAGTGAGTGCATGTACTGCAGAAACAGCTGTTTCTGTGGAATGCACAAACTTACTCCCTGTCATTTGGATGGTAGCTGGCCAAGGTAGTGTGAATACATGTGCCTCCCCCTGATGAAGAACCCACAGGGGTTCAAAGCAAGCACTGTGGTTTTTGCTGTCTGCCTGTCTGGTCACCATTTGCACAATAAATAGCACTGAGCAACTTAACTTTGCCTCTCTGTATGTTGCTTTTGCACACCCTTTCCTAGTTTTGTAGTGTGAGGAGGATCTGTGCAAGTCATCACCTGCAGCGCTGCCCACAGTAGAGCAGGGACTTTCAGAGGGTAAATTGGTGCTGGATGAGGGGTGGAGGTGTGGTGGGTGCTGAATGGGTGGGCTGAAGAGGGGGCTGGGGGGGTTATGTACAGTATAACAGGGATCATGGCATGAGGGTGGTACCACTGGATTACAAGGGAAGCTTTTCTTTCCTTAATCCAGGTTTTGGCAGGACAGGGAGTAGGGGTACCAGTGGACTACCAGGGAAGGTTTTCTTGATTTAATCAGGGATTGGGCAGTGGGTGGGGGTACCACTGGCCTGCAAGGGATGTATTACTTTATTTAATCATGGATCAGGAATGAGGGGGTCACCACCTGGCTAGCAGGGAAGTGTTTATTTAGTTAGGGATAGAGTGAGAGGGTGGTACCACTGGGACTAGCAGAGAAGTATTACTTTATTTAACTGGAGACTGAACAGAATGGGGATACCACTGGACTACCAGGGAAATGTTACCTTTTTTAATTGGGGTTCAAGGTGGGAAGGGGATATTAGTGGACTACTAGGAAAGGTTTTCTTTGTTTGATCATGGTTTGAGAAAGATGGAGTTACCAGTGGACTACCAGTGAAGGTTTTCTTTATTTAATCGGGTATTAGGCAAGCAGGGCTACCAATGGATTATCTGGGAAATGTTACTTTATTTATTTAGGGACCGAGCAGGAGTGCAGTACCACTGAACTACTAGGGAAGGGTTACTTTATTTAATTGGGGATCAGGCAGGAGGGAAAGGGTGTCACTGCCACTAGTGCTACTGGGGGGCGGAGGTCACATACCACTGTGCATTGATAACAACAGTGTTTTGAAGCATTACATAGTGCTGCCGCAGCAACCTTGTAGTGTTTCCAAAGTCCTTTGAATATGGCACTATGCCCCGTATGCAGGAAGGCTCCTCATTTGCATTCAGCACTGTGGTGTATTTAGCAGGACTGCATTATCCACTGTGTGCCATGCAGCCTTTCAATAATTCCATTTTGTTAAGAGTTTTAGAAAATGACCTGGATGCCAAATGGAATCAAATGCCTTTAGAAGGTCTGCAAAGCATACAAATACTTTTCCATTGTTGATATTGACTACATAGTCATTTCTTGGAATTGTAGGATAGAAATATGGTCTATGATGGTCTGAGTTTGGGAGGAAATTCCGATTTGATTTCTGTGGAGACTATTTTTTATTCTATGGAGTTAGATTCAGTATTCTCTGATTTCTCTGTCTGTCTGGCTGGCACTGGCTCTCTCTCTCTCTCTCTCTCTCTCTCTCTCTCTCTCTCTCTTTCTCTCTCTCACACACTCTATGCTTCTTGAATACTCCTGTGTGCTGCAAATTGCAGTACCATTCTCTACCCTTCCTCTCTTGGGTTGCAAAGTGCTTCAGGATACCATTTGTATAAAAGGTGCTATATAAAACCATATTCTTTTCCTTCCTTTCTTTCCTAGAGTTGATATCATAGTTCACTGAAATTCTAGATAAAGGGATGACAGGTCCATGTTAAGGGTGTTACACCTATTTTTTATCTGAATATTACATTTACTTAAAGAGCTAGTACCGCCACAAATTCCAGGCAAACCATGTTATTAATGTAAAAGTAGTCAGCTGCTATTTTTTATTTCTGAAGTATTTTTTCTTCTGCCCACCAGAAGGTTTTCTACCTGGTAGTATTAGGTGTGCGATAACGAGAGGTACTTTACCTGGGTGTTAAATGGACACTGTCAACCCCCCTTAGGCCTCAAACTGTCCCTAGTTTAAAATACACATTTTATGATTTTCACATTTCATAGAATGTGTTGATGTAGCTTGTAGCTTGATTCTGATCCCCTTTTTCTTTTTAAAAGTGAAACGCACACTGCCCACTATTTATTTTATTTAGTTTTTGTTAACCGGGTAAATGCACTAGCCATAGCAATGACTATTTTCAGGCATGAACCGGGAGGATACAAAACAACAATACAAGGAAGACATTCCAAATACAAGTACAACAAAAGTCATTTACAACAGTTTACAAGCAGGTTGCAACAAATTAGTTAACATGGAGCTGTGCAATAACTAAATTACACCACAGTTTGCTTTGAGGAAGAAACGACACGACAGAATAACCACTTTCAGTACTAATAAGGGAATTGAGAAGTTAACTTGGGGGGGGTAACAGTAAGTGATAGAAGAGGAGAAGTGCATTATGTATAGGGAGGCAGATCAGAAGGGAGAGATAAGGCTGGGATGAAAAGAGCTAGGAAGGTTTGAAACATGAGCATTTGTGGGAAGTTTCAAGATAAGTACGTAATCCCTTTTTAAGGATGCATGGGACGGTGATTGGTGCAAGGCTAGTGGAAGGGAGTTCCAGTATTTGGGAACATGGCAGGCGAATGCACTAGCACCTTTTGTGGTGCAGTGTCTGGGGATGAAAATAGGGGCCTAGTCAGTGGAACGCAATCCATAGTAAGGAGTAAGGTTTTGGAAAAGGCCTGCCAGGAATTTAGGTGTTTGTAGCTGGACTATATTGTCTATAATAGAGCAATAAGCATGTAGCCTTAATTCAGTGGGAAGAATCCATCCCAGGTCAGAATAGAGGAGACAGTGGTGTTTCAGCCAATGTGAGGATGAAGCATAGTGTCAGATATTGTTGTATGTAACATCCCATTTCCTAAGGATCGATTTGCATGCAGAGGCATATGTTGCAGCACCATAGGTAAGTGATGGTAGGAGTATGCCACGGGCAATGGCAAGCCTTGCTGAGGGAGTAAGCACATAGCTGGTTTGGTAGGCTATTCCAAGTTTGGCATGTACCAGTTTGCAAGTCAGATTTATGTGTGAGTCGAAATGTAATGATGATGGTGGTGTTACCACACCAAAATGTGTTGACATTCATCAGTCAACTCCTACTGTATCTTTCCTGGATTTGGGAACACTCCCAACACAGTCTCGCCACTCAGAATGCAGTGGGAGGAGAGGAGGCTATGGCATCATGAGTGGCTGCTCTACTTGGGGTTGTTCCTAATGTTCAGAAAGTATGCAGTGCAAGTAGATTAAAGATTTGAAACAAAACAAGGCTGAGTATAATCACACCATTAGCATGTATTTCAGTTCTACTATAAAAGGAGGCAGATTAAACAGCCAACAACACCAATGAATGAAGCAATCGTAAAATGTGGATTTTCAACTAGAAATAGTATGATGCAAAAAGGGTTGGCGGTGTTCCTTTAACAATCTAGTTCTAGTCCTCTTCAAACCTCATCATGACTTTGCCCTCATTAATTGTTACATCACAAGTGGCCAATCTTGCTGCAGATGATTGGCTCTTCTTGGTCAGGTTGTGATGTTACAGACAGTAAGGTCATAGGGCTGATGACGAAGGAGAAGAAATGAAACTAGCTCCAAGAAAAGTACTATTCCACACATCATACCAAGAATCGGCAGGTAGACAATCCCCTAATTAGCAAAATGGAAAAGAAAAAAACAAAATACTTCATATATATCAGAAGTAATAGTCCACTACTCTGGAAAGTTAATGTTAATTTCTGGCACTATACTGGATAAATATCATATTTTTATTTATTAAATTAGTTATACATGGTTAGACCCATTGAGATGGACTATCTCATTTGCATGGCCATCCTGTTGATAGCACTCTGGGTTCAGTTCCAAAACAGATAGACAATAAAGACTGCACAAGTTCAGGTGCTACACAGGAAGAACCAAAAGCATGTTCAAGCTATTGCACCCTTTTATAAAGTTGCTTTAATTTGTTTTCAACAAAATATAGGTGGACTGACATTGTGCAGTTTTAGAGAAAGAGAATTCCAGGAACAAGCACATGAGTTGCTAAAGTCGCTGTGCCAAACTTGGTTCTTGTTTATCAAAAAAATGTATTCACATCTTATGGAAAGCTAGCTTACTGTGAGGAGAAAGTGAATCAGTTAGGTAAAGTGCAGCGAAGGTATTAACTGGTATTTTACTATTAGTCAAATTGTGTCTCTTTTGGAACAATAATGACCAGACTCTCTTAAAGGGAGGGTGATCTGGATGAAACATTGCCTATTAAATGTTCACTTTGTAAATATTTATGCAACGACACATTAGAAATAAAGTCAAGATATTAAAATAATGTATTGATTTATTTATTTTGTTGACCAGGTAGCAAACTGGAACCAAATTCCTTTTACAGTAGTGACCATGGAGATAAGGTAATATACCGTGAGAATAAATAAAAAAGTACTGGACAGATGAGGTACATAGTGTGTCAGAAACAGTTACAGGCAGTGTTTACAGAGAGAGATGTTCCTTAAGCCTTTATTTGAAGGCAACATGGGATTTTATATTCCAAATGTAAGGTGGCAAAGAGTTCCAAATTTTTGAGTTCCTTGAACCAAAGGCTGTTTGTCCCATGGCTGTCTTAACTAGCAAAATATTCAGCAGATTAGTGTCCGTGGAATAAAAAGTTTGGGTTCTAGTGGGAGGAGTCAATTGGGAGGCTAGGCAGATCAGGTACATACATGACACACATGACATCCAATTGTAAGAAAGAGAGCAGGCATTGAGAGTGTCTTTATTGTCCTGTGATAGCCAGTTGAGTCTGAAGTACAGGAGGAAAGGTACATTCACAGGTCTGTTATCAGTGCATACTGTGCAGTACGGTTATAGAGCACTGCATTTCTGCGGAGCTCACAGGCTTGGGCCAGCTTGCAGACTGGAGACCCATATTTAATAAGAGCAATCAGCAGCTGCTGTACAAGGCAGATTCTAGCCTCAGGGGGCAAACAGTTCCTGACTCAGTATAGCATACCAACTTTCTAATGGCCATTTTTTTGTAATAAGATTAAAATGTTCAGCATAGGAGAGGAAGGAGTCAAGTTTATCAATACTGTTTGAATAGAGAGGCCAGATATAAAATCCTGAATAGAACTGAGACTGCTAGTTATACTCAATCTGGTATAACATTAGCCTATCATGCACAGTGTTTTCAAGGATGTAAGAATTAATAAATACTTAATACATAAAATGCATCATTTAAATTGATTAATATTTTTTTTCATTTTAAACAGTTAAAAAAAATTGTGTGCAGTTAAAACATTTGTTGCCTTACTGTTTTAAATGGGATTAAAACAAAGAAGTATATAATAATACAATACAGTACATTTGTTTATCTGTACATAGCACCACATCAGAAAGTATAGCAATATATAGCCAGTTAGTTTTATCTTGTGGATTTGGAATACTAGAATACATAAAGAATAATACATAGGTAACTGTGTGTTCTGAAGCTTTTTACACACCGGAGGTGTGCGATAAGCCATAAACCTCAAAAGCAAAGTCTATGTTTTATTTTTTATCATTACTGGTACAAGGAGTGTATGACAAAGATAGTCTCCGAAGCAGTTCTGCCATGAATTCCTGCTGCCCGATACAGTTCCTCACCTCCCTACACACACGCCACTGTCACTTCCTCTCTAGTATGGACCTTCCTTTCTTTCTTCTTCCTTCCTTTCTTCCTTTCTTTCTTTCTTTCTTTCTCACAGTGTGAAACCACAGATAAATAGCACTACTGGAAGTCAGCCACAGCCCTTTCCTGATCACAGTCATTGTCTCTTGAAGCTGACGACCACCAGCATCTGACATCCATCTGTAAAGACAGGATCAACCAGATAAATACGGAAGAAACATAAATAAATAAATAAATACATAAATAAAAAAATAAAAAGCAAATAAATGACCAGTGTGGCTCCTCACTAACCAACGAACAGAGCCACCATATTTCTGCAACAGTTCATCTCACCACTCAAAGACTGATAGCCAATGAGGTAGCGGCTACAAGGAACTGAAGCAAGAGTGAAACAAAACATAATAACCGCATAACCTGACTATTACAGCATTTGAAACATGTATTGAGTCCATGTATTAAAGGGGATCACCAGTAATAATAGACTTTTGTTACTTTAACACTAAATTTCTGTTTGGATTTGGATTCTAGGGCCTATATCAAAATGTACCGAACTCTGAAACTGCTGGCTATTCTACACCTGCCCCAATTTCTTGAAGCCAGCTGTTTTCAGGCAACTACTTGCTGCTCTGGGGAGAGATCAATGTGATTATTGTAATGTGACTGAATGGAGGTGCCTCGCTGCAGAAAGTCCCACTGCCAACCAGACTGTTGTAGCTCAAAGTCATACTACTGTATGAGTGGTGGCACACCAAGAAATTCTAAAGCAAAATGTGATATAAATGCCAAGGAAAAGGGTATTTCTATTAAACAGACGATGCTATTGTTTACAAACCAGAACCAAATGTGTTTTTAATAGAGACACTCCATTTTCCTCACAGTTAAGATAAGGTATCAGCAAAACCATGTCACCTTCAATGATATCATAAGGGCAGATCACAGAGCATCTGTCACTGAATGCCAGTTGCACATATGAATGAATGCAATAAACTCAGCACAGCAAAAAACGCCAACCTTATAAGGTCACAGTTGTTAGATTCCTATTCCCAAGGCACATTTAGGTTTCTGTTCACACATCAGTGTGAAATCAATATGTACTGTGTGTGTGTGCATGTTTAGGAGTACAGCCAACAATGGAAAGGGCAGTACTGTAAGGGAAATGAGGGGACCATACCACGAGGTAGAATCTTAAACCCTGATGTCTGATTTATTAGGATTATTAGACTGAAAGATGATTTGCATGTAATTGCCATTCCACTTGGTCAACAGTTAGCTAAACACTACAACTAACCTGTGCTGCCTACTTGTCAATGTTTCAGTGTTCTTTATTTGATCAAAGTAGCAAAAGTAAAACAAAGGCAACACCAAATACAAAAAAACTAAAACTATCTTGACAAAATCAATCTCTGATTATCAACAAAAAAGGGGATAAATGTTTACTTGTCTGTTAAATGGCAAAGTGTTCACTAACAAATCATATACATCACACTGATAACAGTCAGAGCAATAAAACAAAAGAAAGCCCTGAAAAAGAAAAGCATTCATAATGCTAGACACAAACAGTATACATACATTGATATTTCAGCATTATAATATTGCTATCCTCCCTGAACCCCCCACCTACCCCAAAAAAACAGCATCATGAGGGGAATAGAACCATTTTACCAGTATGGTACATCAGCAGGGAAGGAGGAAGAATCCCTGAACTCTGAGGGTGGTAGAAGTCACACAGCTGCTAACCCTACTAAGATTAATAATGGCTTTGTCAACCATTCAGGGCCCATGAGGGAGGGAATTTATGGGGGCTTGCAGTAACTGGATGCAAGATATGGTCCCCAGATCTGTTGGTACTTTTCCATGGTACCGGCATTTCTATGGGAGACTCTTTCCATGGCTGCCAGTTGCCCCCCGCGAGCAGCCTTTCTGTCACTGTGGGTACCTCTGGTGAGCACCACTGCATAAGAGCAAACATTTTGCAACCACACTAATGGCCAGCACCCAACAGACAACTGGGGAATATTTAGAAAATGACGGTTGGGTTATGCCAAACAGAATCAGTGGACCATCTAACTGAAGCTGAAAACCCAGGACACTGCTACATATCTGTTGAATGCCTTCCCAAAAGGCCGCCAGCTGTGGGCATGCCCAGAGTACATGGGTAAGATGTGTGCTGGACTGTTGACACCTCCAGCATATTCTGCCAGTAACAGACCTAACCTTAGCAGCATAAAAAAAGTCTGATATCACCGAAGGAGCACTTTGTTCTGAATAAGCCTACTGTTCCCATCACGACAGGCAATGTGAGCTATGTATAGGCAGATGCTCCAGGCCTCTGCATCAATTGAAATACATAACTCCTGCTCCCAGGCCCCTTTGGATAAAAGAGATTGGTCTGGCTGAGCATCTCAAAGGTAAATGTAGCTAGCCCATCCTCGTTAGAGTTTATTGCCTGTGTCTGCCAGCAAGATGGTTGCTTCCATGGGAGCTTCTTGAGCCTTAGCTGCCCTGGAGCTTACCATACTCCTGACTTGTAGATAATGCCAGAAGTCATGTTTGGGGAGGGCATGCTGCATTTTCAACTTATCAAATGCCTTTCCCATGATGATTGTCCGAGGTCATTAAGTCCCGTATCATGACAATACCTTTCCATGCCCATAAGGTCCATTTAGAGAAGTCTGTCCCAGTCTCAATGATGCACTGCCACATATGTTCAAATGTAGGCAGAGTAGAGTTTGAGCCAGTGAACTTATGGAACTGGGTCCACCCCTTTTTTGGAGAAGGTGATTATGGGGTGCTCTTTGACTGGATGGGGGATATTGCTATATAGATAGGTGGCTGCCCATGGGTTCTAGGACAGCCCTTGCTCAGTATAGAGCCACAAAGACAATGAGCTTGTGGCAGAAGTGAACCACTACAGCATTTGGGCAGTAGTAAAGGCTGTGTGGTATCCTAGAACCATGGCAATCCCCACTAGCTCTGGGCCAGTGTGCCTGAGATCTGCTTGGCTATACCAAGGTGGCTTGCCCTCCCATAGGAAATGTCTTGTGAGCTGACCTAGCTTCTGGAACTACTCGGGGGATAGGTGTATGGGAAGATGTAACGGCGTATGAGTAACCTGAGGTGCTATCATCATCTTAAAGGCTTTGATCTTCCCTGCCAATAAGTTCAGTAACTTCCACATGTCCACTTCAGTCTTAGAGGACTCCATCAGGTGGCTCAGATTGAGGTAGGCCATCTTGGAGATGCTGGGGTGAATACCGACCCCCAAATAGGTGAGGCCTTGGGCAGACCACCGTAGACCTTTCTCTGCAAATGATCCCAGGTGGAAGACGAGTGCAGAGGGAGTATCTCCATTTTACCCTGATTTACCATCAGCCTCAAGACCACTAAGAAGTATCATAACAGTTTCAGGAATGTATCAAGGATATCCTGACTGTTTTCCTGTAGGATGAGAAAGTATCCACATAAAAAAGTGCCCAATGCTCCTGTCCACCTGCTGAATACCTCTAAGGAGGGGTGGTGATGGATTGCTAAGTCCAAGGACTCAATAGTCAGTACAAACAGAAGCAGAGATAGAGGGCACCCTGTCTGGTACTTTTCTGTAGGTAGAAAAGAGGCAAATGCAGCCCATATGTGAGGACACTAGCCTTGGGTGAGCTATAAATGAATCTTACCCAATGGAGGAATCTGCTGCCAAACCCCATGCACTCCATAGTTCCTAGGAGATACTCCCATTCTACCAAATCAAATGCTTTTTTTGAAGTCAATGACGCTAGCCACTGCTGGTGAGGGTGTTTTGCATGCAGCGTGCATGAGGTTGATAAGTGTACACAGGTGGTCCAAGCTCTTCCTATCTTTGATGAACCCCACCTGAGCTGGGTGGATGAGACCTTGTAATGCAGGTTCCAGCCGGGCAGATAGGATCTTGGCTAAGGTCTTGGCATCAGTGTTGATGAAGGAAGTAGGCCTATAATTGCCTGAGGATGTGGTGTCTTCTCCCTTCTTCAATAAGACTGTTATGTCTGCGTCTGTCATTGTAGGGGCAGTGAATTGGTGTGTAGACCAGAATTAAATACTTCCAGCAAAGTTGGTATATCTTGTCACTCAAAAGCTGATAATAATCCATGGAGATACCATTACCTCGCAGAGCCTTTCCCCTATTGAGTGAATGGATAGCATGTTGTACCCTGTGGCATGATAGGTTTGTCTAAAGCTGGGGTTTTGGCAGGGACAGCTCTGGATGTGGGCAGTTTATCTAGAAAGGCTTGAATGGCCTCCTTAGCTGGGGAGTGGGAGATACAAACAGCTTCTGGTAAAAGGCCTGCATGAGCGCATTGATAGCCATGGCCTCCGCACAGGACTTGCCATTAGCATCCATCAGACTCGCTATGTGCATTTCCGCTTGTTCAATTAGTCGGTATGCTAAGAGCTTGCTGGCTTGTTCCCCACCCTTCCCAGTAACTCCGAGATGGAAAAAGGCCAGCTCAGCTTTCCTTGGCAAAAGTTCATTAAGCCAGAACCTTGTTCTGTCAGACAGACCAGTGTTTCTTTGTAAGGGCAAGTTTGGCATGTATACTCAACTTCTTCAGCTACTAATACTTGCTTCAGAACAAGGATTTGAGCCTCTCACTCCTTTCACCTCTGCGCTGGCTCCATTGTCATTTATCTGCATGAATTCTCTGGTTTCTTCCTTAGCCTATTGTATGAACTTGGGGACATGAAGTAAAGGGATCTAGTTCCAGGTGGGGCCCCAAACAATCGTAGGGCCACTGGAACAAGATCTGAGATGACCATAGGCAGGTTTGCATTGAGAAGTGTGTCATGAGTGATTCCTGGGATGTAAACCACATGTCAATATGACTCGATGAGCAGTGAGCTGCTGAAAATTATGTGTAATCCCTCTCGCATGGGTTTTGAATCCTCCAGGAATCTGCCAGATTGTGCTTCTTCAGCAATTCCCCCAGAGCCGCCCATGCTCTGACATGAGGCTCTGCCTGCCAGTAGCACATTATAATAGCTACTGAAACTGAGAGACTCACTTGTAAGTGACTCAATTTCAGTGCCTGTTATATGAGCTACCTTGAAAGAGTAGTGAGGCACAGTTATAGTGCCAGGTTAGGGACAAAAATAGCAAGGTGCTACGAGGGTGAAGAAACAGAAGGGGAAGGTTCAGGAATTAAAAGGTATGTGATCTGCAGTTTGGTGGTGTGCTGCTGAGCTGCTGTTTTGGTGTGGTGGTGAGGGTGACAGGCTGGGCAGTTTTTTTTTTATTTTGTTTCGCGAGTGCGGCACTTACAATTTTTTTTTATGTCTGGGTTTCTCCCCCTCCCTGACATGCACCCCCCTGGAGTTGAGAATTCTAATTTAATCAATCAATATGTATTTTACGAGGTGAAAACACCATTGAGAAAAACTCATTTACAAGGTGGACATGGGTGGATACACAACAGTTCAATATAACAACACAGTTAAACACACAGAAACAATTTAAAACATAATTGGCAGTAGAGGGTTCATGTCAGAAGAGGGTAATAAACTAGTACAGTACTGAATTTACATATATAAAAGAAAATTAAATGTTCAACATGTAGAGGGTACATGTCAGAAGAAGGGAAGAAACTAATAAAATTACACATCTTGCACCGAGCATATATATAATAGAAAACAATATGTACAAGGACCACATAGGAGGATTAGAGAGAAGTATAAAAAGAGGGCAAAGAGATGAGATTTAGGTGGGTGTGGGGGGCACAACCCACCCATAGATACATTGTTGTTGTTTTTTGTTGCTGTTGTCAGGTTTGACTGGGAGTGTACATCGCTATTTTGATTTTCGGCGATATACACTTGCTATAACAGCGATCTCTGTTTAACAATCGCTGTTATGACATGGAACCCGTCTGCCCAGCACTACGATCTATGCATGCTTCCATGATGACATTGAAGCCACCAACTAGCATTATGGGCATTGATGGTAGTGCAAAACTATTAATGGCTTGATTAAGGCCATAGAAAAACTGCAGTTCATCCTTACTGGGGCCATATACATTGATCAGGATAATAGGCCCCTGGGGGCTAGTAGCCTCCACCATCACCCAACGGCCCTCCTTATCAGAAGAAGAAGAGTGTCAGATAGCCCACTGTAGTTTCTTATAGATGAGAATCGATATCCTCTGCTCCTTCACTGAAGCTGTGCTGTGAGCTGCTGCCCCCACCTAGTCCATGCAGTTTCCTAGTCTCTGTCTTTATCAACCTGGTCTTTGCAAAAAGGCAACATTAGCCATCAGGCAGTTTAGGTGGGATATGACCTTCTTCCTTTTGATGGGGGACTTTGACCCTTCATATTTCAAGTGATAGTCAAAGTACAAAAAATATGAAGCTATTACAGTGTATGTAGTTTCCCTTACCCTCGGGGGTTCTCAAGAGCAAGCCCATGAAGGTGGGAGGTTTTGCTTCAAACATGCAAAGCCACAACATTTTATGGTGACATATCCTAGGTCTGCAATAGGTAAATTCCCCAAGAACCAAAAAAAAAAAACACCTCCTAACCAGGGTAACTATATTTACATGGAAACATAATGCCCTACCCACTCCATATGATCTTTCCTGCCCCTGTATCTCCCTATTCTCCGAGTTGAGAATACATAGACTTCTAACAGCAAATAGCACAGGCATCCTCAAAGAGCAGCCTAAATTCCTGCAGTTGGAAAGTGAGGCACAGCCAAAGGAACCCCTTAACCCCCTTATGGGGTTTCCAATAGCCTGTCAGATTGTGACCTCTCTATGTGAGGAGAATCTTGAGAGTGCTAGTGGAGAGCCCCCAGGTTCATTACCTCCTGAGACTGCCAGCCCAGCATGGACAGTTCCATATTCTGGACTTGGTAGCTAGAATCTAGGGGGATATCCTAGCACAGCAGGATGTCCTATCCCACACCTCCCAAAAGTGTCTGATGGGGTTAGGAGGCACATATCATACTACGTTGTTCAGGGAACCCAGGCAAGGCCCCCCCCACAGTCATTCCTGTGTCCCATGAGACCTATGCCCAGGGCACTATCCTTTAAACCTCTATGGGCCACCTGTCTTTATAATGGTTAGATGTATTGGGGGAGGTGGACATTAGGAGGTAACCCACCACAGGTGATGCTGTAGCATTATCCACACTATTGGAAGACTAGGTCTGTATTTCGATGGACAAGCAGCCAGCCACTCCCACTTCCTGACCTACATAAGCAGTTCCTCTCAACCTCCTACTGAAGCACTTTTTGTTTGCAGACGGAGGCTCTGTCCTTTGTTGCTGGCTGGCCCCCACCCAGGTTTGGATTCTGCTGGGCTTCTTGTCTTTCTGCTTAGTTTGTATATTTGCCTCCGGCTGTGTGCTTCTCTCTGTGTTTGTTTCCTATTCCCCTCTGTTTCCTTGTCTTGTTTTATCTTTTCTTTGGGGGTGGGGGGCTTTTGCCTTAACTCCTTGTGCATTGCTATTCAGGAGCTCATGCTACTTGCTACCAGTACTCATGTATTCCACTTAATTGTTTTCACCTGATTCAGGCTTTCTCTGTAATCAAATCCATAGAACTCAATCCTGAACTAATACATGAATATATTGCTGCAAGTATTGCTGCTCTTTTCTATGCATTGCCCTTGGAACTAAAGTATGCTTCCTACACTAATACTAAGAAAACCATTTTTGTTGAGTCAGCACATTGCTTCTCTCCATTATTCCATGTTCATTCTGCTTATTACCCCCCTTCCAAGCTGAACTTCATTGCTGCATATGCTGCTTATTAATGGACATTGCTTTTTACTTCAGTGCTTCTTTATTATACTCTGGAGGTCCGCTTTGGCTACTGCCAGTGCTGTAAACTTATTTTAAATGCTGCATGTGGGTTACAGCACTTCACCATGGCTTCCTTGTTTTTCCTATGGCAGGGGACTGAGGGGTCTTGATGAGGAATCGTGGCCCCATGTGGCATATTGCTCATGTTCGAATCTTGTCTCCACCATTAAAATCCTCCAAGTATTATGTCACCTTCTAATTGGCTCCCTCTAGACTTGGTTGGCTCACCTCTGCTTATCCTATGTTCGCAATAGCTTCCGCAAGATGAATAACTTCAGCATACTAAATGAACAACTCCAGTATGCTAATTAAATGAATAACAAAAAGAAACAAAATGAAACAAATGAAAAGAAACAAACTAAAAGAACTGAATAAACAGAAATGAACAAAAGAAATAAATAAAATAATGCACATATGTCAGAAATACCTATGCGAATATATCAGGCATGGCGACCTCGTTCTAGAGTTCCTCTGGCGCAGGGTCCCGCCCCCCCGCACCGACGGTTTTGCTCTGCACCACTAGCCCATATCTTGAGCATGAGAAGCTCAAGGCAGGGTCCTTCTCACCTGGCCCATAGCTGGGAATGTCCTTGCTCTGGGTGAACCTTCAGTCGTCAACCGTACCGACGGCACCTCAAGTTGTAGAATGTAAGACTCAGCAGTGAAGGGGTGGGGCTCTCATGGAGGCCCCTTTAACTGCCCGAGAGGGTTCAGAGGCACCCTTCAAGCTATTCTCCCTATGACTGCCTTTGGTTCACCTAGTTTGTGTTTAGGGCGAGTAGGCCAGGTGAGTGCCTCAGCAGTTGTTGCTCTCCTCCCCCCACCTTGGTTGTCCAATGTTGTAGAGTATCGCTCGCAACCTTCCACGGTGTTCCCGCTAGAGGGATTGAGTAAGCGCTTTCTTCCAAATTGGACTATTTTCCACCTTCCTTTAATTTGGTCTCCAAATCACAGCAGCAGAGCCATCCTTAAACAAAATATCCCAAGCCTGGAGGGAAGGCGACCTAGGCCTTGGATCCCCAGAGATTTCCTCCTCATAGTTTTTTTTTTTTTCTCTTGTCCTTGCCTTGGGTCATAACAGTTAGTTAGCGTTGCTTTGTTCTTTTAGGTAGGTTCCGCTATTGGATGGAGGTGGATGGTGTCCCTGCTGTTCCCCCTCCTCTTAGGAGGGCCTCTTTCAATTATCAATGTATCCAAAGCACTTATCTATCTGTTTCTGTTATTTGTCTACCTCGTATCATTAAGCTGCACTGTTGTTCTTCTCCTGTGCCTTATGGCCTGATTGTTTCTGTCTTGGTGCTACTCTACATTCTTTTTGTGAGATCTTCCTAGAGTACCTTTTGCCAAGGGAATTGACCATGACACCTTTAGGGGTGTAACCCTCTTCAAGGGTTCCTTGCCTTTGTGCCCCTACAGGAGGTAATTCCTCTGGAATAGAGAGTATGAACGGTCAAAATCTAAGTAACACAGTTGCACAAGCATAACACTATACTGGCCATGTAGGCCATTGACTTGAAGGCTAGGCCTGTATTTCAGTGGATAAGCAGCCAGCCACTTCCACTTTCTGAGCTATATAAGCAGTTCCTCTCAGCCTCCTTCTGAAGCACTTTTTCTTTGCCCCACCATCCTCCCCTCCTCCTCCAGTGGCGATGCCTCTCTACTTTCCTAAGGTATCTTAGCTAGGGAATTGACCCTTGGCACCTTTAGGGTGGAACCTTCTTGAGGGTTCCTTGCCTTTGGTACCCCTACAGGGTGGTAATTCCTCTGGAATAGAGAGTGTGAATGGCCAAAACCTAAATAACACAGTTGCACAAGCATAGCACTATAATGGCTGTGTAGGCCATTGAATGTGCAGTTAGCTAAAGGAAGTTAAGGCTGTGACTCTTTAAGGCTCTGGTGTGCATATTGTTACAGCCAAACTGCTAAATGGACCAGTGGTTTGAGCCCTAGGTCAGAATGACCAACATCCTTCCCAGATGCTGAGACCTTATGTCCATCATTTTATCCAGGATGCTGGAGCCGTAGCCAAGTGCAGTGACCAGACTCCATTCTTTATGCCCAGTATTCCACATTTGTTATCAGTGGTGTCACACTCAGAGATGCTGGGGCTATAGTCCAATTATATCGGCCTTATCCCAGCTCCGTCCCATGAACTGGCTCATGTTTTACCTACACACTGCTGTGTGTCCTGCAAAGTCTCCAGAGATGAGCCCTACCCATACTGAGGCCATGTCTGGGTCTCCCCTATCATTAGATTTGTCTCCCATGCAGCATTAGCAGATGTGATGACCACAAACAAATGGCTCCACTGCCAGGAGGTGCATGCAATAAAGCAAGGTCAATTTAAACAAACAAATTGCTGCACTCCTCAGCCTGATGCAGTTAAAAATATTATTTATTTATAGCAAAAAAGCTTAAAAAGCATGCCGCTCTGGAGCTTCAGATAGAATTATGCTACCCCAACCAGTTTCGTAGTCAGTATGTCATCGGGGGGTGGTTCTTTGCTCCCACAGTACATGTTAAATATATACACATTTAAAGTGAGTGCAGTTTTAACACATATATGTAATGAAGTTCTCCCCAATCCATTATCATACTGTGCAAACAAAATTATTCCTGTAAACATATGTCACCTGAAATTGTGTTTAACACCTTATGAATTGATATAAATAACCATAACCATACTAAAGCAAAAAATCACAATTTAAAAATATCAGTTAATCACAGCAGTATCATATTATCTGGACTTAAATACTGTTTAAGAGTAAGATTAAATATTTGAAACTGTTATTTATTACTAGAAGCTTGTCCTAGTTAGGATACTGGCAGTAGACACAGCAATCCCATCCAGTCTTGGAAGAAAAACAACATTTATACAGTTAAATCTCTACCTCTAGCTATACCATATAACAGTTATTTAAGATGAAAACAGTATCATTCCTTTAAAGTATTCAAGATTAGACCGGGCTATCAATGGAGGTAAGCATACCAGGTATGTGGATGTGCTGATCATCTTCTAAGGCGGGGTATCAGATCTATTTCATCATTAAGACCTGGTGGGTGCAAAGCACCTAACATGAAAATCCAATAGGTTTCTCTCTTTGGTAGTTTATCCTCCATGCTGCCTGCTCTTGGTCCGAATTTCACTTTTTCCAACCCACAGAATTTGAATGTGTGTGACATCTCTTAATCTGCTATTCTGGCAATGCATAACTAGGGCACTTCTTGTATCAGTATGGAGCTATGGCTCTAAGATGCTCTCCCACTCTAGATTTGAAAGGCCTTGTGGTTTTGCCCACGTAAAATGCTCCACACTGACAGGTGGCCATATAGACCAAACACTCTGACACACAATTTATGAAGTCCCTAGTTTGAAAGTTTCTATTGCTGTTACAGCTAGTAAAGGTGTTATATTTAATCAGGGAATTGCAAAACTTGCAATTGCCACATGGGTGTGTACCCCAG
The DNA here is from genome assembly GCA_016271365.2 of Neoceratodus forsteri. Classification (NCBI taxonomy): domain Eukaryota; kingdom Metazoa; phylum Chordata; order Ceratodontiformes; family Ceratodontidae; genus Neoceratodus; species Neoceratodus forsteri. Next base: position 155,247,836 of record CM057451.1, read on the forward strand.
GGTAAGGGATTTTTTATTCATGCACAACTGATCTGTCAACACTGGTGTTCGGTTTAGTCATGTCTAGGTTGGATTACTGTAATGCTCTCTTCCTTGGGTTGAACACAAGACTAATGTGTCACCTGCAGCTAGTTCAAAATGTGGCATTGCAGGTGGTTGCTGGGACCTCCTGGTTGAGCATATCATGCTGGTTCTTGCGCTGTCCACTAGCTGCCAGTTTGGCGTTACATTTCTTCAGAGTGTACTTGTTGACATACAAGGCCCTGCATAGTCTGGGTCCAGGCTACATGCAAGACCTCCTGGTTCCATACACTCCTGGTTGCACCCTCCGGTCAGTGGAGGCAGACCATCTCTCCATACTTAGATCTTGACTAAAATCCTCGGGTGACAGGGTGTTTGGTGCTGCAGCCGCAATTCTTTGGAACACCTTTCCCCAGGAAGTGAGAGGTTCTCTTTCACTGGCTGTTTTTTTATTTTTTTGCTTTATTCATGCTCCCTGTGCAGCCTGACCAGCCACTCCTTCAGTCCATGCCTCGTGACCCTTGTTGACCCCCCAATCCATCCCACTCAGCCATCCTTGCCATGCCCCATGTGCTGTGCCCTGGTTGTCTGATGTATCCCTTCGCCAGATGGCCCTCCTCCTGGGGCCGATGGGAGGGGAGATTTCCAGAATCCACTATACTGGACACATGGCAGGGGATTGGCTTAGAGGTGCTCACTCAGGCTGCATGGTGCAAGGGAACCCAGTGACCATCATCCAGTTGACCAAGCTAGCATTTTCCATTTTCTCCCACAACCCACCCACCTCTCATATTGTGGCCGCATTCAGGCAGCATCTGGGAAGATGCACTTTTGGTGCATGGTCATCCACGTGCAAAGTGCGCTGCCATTACGGGCCACCAAGAGCTGCTCGTAAAGCGGTGCAGGCTTGCTCTCTCCCCCCCCAGGGAAGAGAGTGTATTGACAGATGCTCTTAACCCTCTCCACCAGTCTCCACTCCTGTCATCCCAGGTACGGGCGCGAACCTGGCTCACCGGTGTGCTGAGCAAACCCCTCTCACTCGGTGCCATGGAGCTGGCCACTGGCCGTTTTTAAAAGATTCTTAAAAAACACTTCTTTAATTTAAGTTTTGGCCTGGAATCTCAATTTTAAATGACTTATAACTTTGTTATTTAATGTTTATTTTATTTGTTTTATTTATTGTTAGGCGACCAGAGCCTCTGGGATTGGTTGCCATATAAATAAAATTGCCTTGCCTTATTCATTAGTCAGAGCACTGTACATCAAGCAACTATAACTTACCAACCTGCACCCCCTCCCAAGGACTCATCAGGGGCTCTGGCAGGAGTCTGGAGCATGAACCCAGACACAGTCTAGGGACCCCTTTCCAAGATCACATTTTGGAAAACACCCTCCTGTTCAAGTCCCCAGTCAGAATTACCCCATTCTTCCTTGGGGAGTCGTTTGGAGGGATCCCATACAAGTCTCTGTGCAGGCTGCCCAACTGGGCAGTCACCTGAACAGGCGGGAGAAAGCATTGTCACCACTTCATGATGTACCTTCTTGGACACTCGAGCTGTCAGCTTCCTGTTACACAAACATGTGACTGTTTCAGGCCAATGAAGCTGCGCAGCATTTCCCCGACAGAGGTAACATGGGCAGCATCTTGTAAGAGGCTGTGGTGAGTGCTGCTCTGTGGGGTTGGGAACGAAGGAGAAAAGGAAGGATTGGGAGGACTGACTATTGGCAGTCCTTGATGTGGATCTTCAGGATGTGAGATTAATGAGGATTGGCTCTGCTGAGGGTGGGTAAGTGAACTGCCATACCTGTGGTTGCCTCCTCGAATGTTTGAGCAGACCTTGACATGCTGCTTGAATGAACAAATCTTACCAGTCTGGTCTTCCATGTTTAAAGTACAGCCTCAAAGGTGCTGTTTGTGAGTAGCTTGTCAGTTTCAGGCCTAATCGATGTCACTTTCCTCACCTCCTACCCACTGTCCCAATTCCCAAGGTACTGTCTCTGGTGGCTCAGCTGAAGTCAGAATTAATGGTTTATGTAGCATGACAAAGAAACATAGACTTTGACGGCAGATAAGGACCGCTTGGCCCACCTAGTCTGCCCATTTCCCTACCTACAGGATAAGCCGCAGATCCTAGTCAACCAACAGCCTATTTCTTTCTACCCCCCACTAGAATTGCCTTATGTCTGTCCCATGTATTCTTGAATTCTCCTACAGTTTTAGACCCCACAACCTCCTCAGGAAGGCTGTTCCATGCATCCACTACCCTCTCTGTGAAAAAAAATACTTCCTCACATTGCCCCTGAAATGCCCTCCCCCCATCTTTAAATTGTGTCCCCTTGTTCTTGCATGTCTCTTTTTCTGAAAGATGTTACCCTCTTGGACTTTGTTGATTCCACTGAGGTACTTGAAAGTTTCTATCATGTCCCCCCACTCCCTCCTTTCCTCAAGGGTATACATATTAAGCTCTTTTAGTCTCTCCTCATATGGCTTCTCTTGCAGACCTTGCACCATTCTAGTTGCCCTCCTCTGGACTGCCTCTATCCTGTCTATGTCCTTGCGGAGATGGGGTCTCCAGAACTGGACCCAGTACTCCAGATGGGGTCTCTTCAGCTGTCTGTACAGAGGGATAACAACTTCCTGTTTTCTGCTGGTGTTGCCTCTCCCTATGCATCCCAGTATACCCCCAGCTCTCCCTACTGCCTTCTCACATTGCTTGCTAACTTTGAGGTCATCTGATATGATTACCCGCAGGTCCCTTTCCTTTTTATTTTTGTTACTACCCCCCATTGTGTAATCTTCCCCTGGGTTTTTGTTTCCCAGGTGCATTATTTTGCACTTCTTTGCATTGAATCCTATCTGCCATACTTCCGACCATTTCTCCAACCTTGCCAAGTCCCTTCTCATCCTTTCCACGCCTCTTTGTGTATCAACCCTGTTGCAGATCTTTGTGTCATCTGCAAAGAAGCATACTTTTCCTTCCAGTCCCTCTGCAATGTCACTTATAAAGACATTAAAAAGGACTGGACCCAGTACTGAACCCTGCGGTACCCCACTAGTAACCCCTCTTTCTTCAGAGTGGACTCCATTTACAATTATCTTCTGTGTCCTGATGTCCAGCCAATGTTTTACCCAGGCTACCACCCTGGGACCCACTCCCAGGCTGGTTAATTTGACTATTAATCTTTTATGTGGGACTGTGTCAAATGCCTTGCTAATGTCTAGGTAGGCCATGTCCACAGCCCCTCCCTGGTCTACTAATTTGGTCACCCAGTCAAAGAAATCAATTAGATTCGTCTGACATGACCTTCCTGCTGTGAACCCATGCTGCCTTGGGTCCTGTGCCCCACTGGCCTCTAGGTACTCAACAATTCTCTCCTTAAGAAGTGATTCCATCACTTTCCCTACCACAGAGGTCAAACTGAGAGGTCTGTAATTTCCTGCCTCTGTCTTGGTCCCACTTTTGTGAAGGGGAATCACATCAACCTTCTTCTAGTCCTCGGGTACCACACCATCCTCCCATGATTTGTTAAAAAAGGGTAGTCAGTGGTTTCACTAGTTCTCCCCTTAACTCTTTTAGAATTCTGGGGTGAATTCCATCAGGCCCCATTGCTTTGTCCACCTTCAGTTTTAGGAGTTCTTTCAGAACCCTTTCTTCTGTGAAAGGACTGGGATCGACCCCCTATCCAGAGTGCTTCTGTTAATTGGATTAGGCACCTCCCCTCCTCTTTTGTGAATACTGAGCAGAAATATTCATTCAGTATCCCTGCTTTTTCACTATCCCCTCTTCCCACCCACTGTTCATTCTATTCAGCCTCACTATCCCTCCCTTTGTCTTTCTATACTCCCTGCTGTACCTATAAAAGGTTTTATCCCCCTTCTTAACCGAGTTGGCTATCCTTTCCTCAGTTTGGGCCTTTGCTATTCTGACTTCCCTCCCTGCTTCCTTCTGCCTTAACTGGTACAGCTCTCTGTCCTGCTCCTTCTGTGTTTCCTTATACTTCCTGAATGCTATCTTTTTCTCCCTGACTTTCCCCGCCACCTCTTTTGAGAACCATAGTGGCTTTTTCTTTTCTTTTGATTTGTTTATTTGCTTCACACAAAGGCTTGTTGCCTCTGTGATGGCAGTTTTGATGATTCCCAATTGTTGCTCCACCCCTCCTTCTAGCCTGTTTGCTAGTGCTTTTCTGAGGCACTCTCCCATCTTGCCAGAGTCATCCCTCCTGAAGTCCAGTAACCTCACTTTTGTATGGCTTGACTCTATAGCTCAGTTTAACGTGAACCACACTGTTTGATGGTCACTTGTTCCCTGATGGCAACCAACTTCTAGGTCTGAGATCCTCTCACTGTCCCCATTTGAGAGTATGAGGTCTAAGATTGCTCCCTCATAAGTGGGTTCTGAAACTAGCTGTCTGATGCATGCCACCTGTAGGGCATCGAGAATGGCCCTGCTCTTGGATGTGGCTGCAGCAAGTGTGCTCCAGTTAACATCTGGCATATTCAGGTTTCCCATCAACAGTATCTCCCCTTTCTCTACCATCCTAAGAATACCTTCTATCATATCCTTGTCCATTCCCTCCCCCTGACCTGGGGGTCTGTATACAACCCCTGTGCGGATTGTGGTGCCACTTCCAGTCTCCAAGGTGACCCACAGTGCCTCCTCTCCTCCCTGTTTACTCTTTTGTTCTGTTACTTTTATCTCTTCCTTTACATAGAGAGTTACTCCCCCCTCTTCTCCCTTCCCTGTCTCTCCTGTAGGTTGCATACCCTGGTATGTTAACATCCCAGTCATGGTTCTCTGTACCATGCTTCTGTGACTGCTACGATATTCAGGCATCCTCTTCCATCAATGCCACCAGTTCAGGGAGCTTGTTGCCCAGGCTATGGGCATTGGTACTCATTATCCTCCATTTCCTGATGGCCTTACTCCTTTTTGCCCCATCCCTGTCCTTCTTGCCTTTGTCACTTTCTCCATTTACCCCTGCCCTTCTCCCTATCGACATCTCTATGTTGGTGTTTACTGCACTTACTACCATGATTTTTTTGGGGGCTAGGATTTCCCTGCTCCTTTCCAGTGCCTACCCCTTGGCTAGTTTAAATACTTGCCAATGAAGCATTTAAACCTATCTTCTAGGATTCCGGTTCCCCTCCTGGACAGATGCAGCCCATCATGCCAGTATGACATGAAGATTATCACCAGTGGTGATCTGTGGACAATCACAGAAATCGGGCGAGGACAGGGAGACAAGGTTAACTAGTTCTGGCATGAATGGACCACCAGAGAAAGAAAAAAAGGAAAATGCAACACATTAGTTACTGACATTCAGCATTTTACCATAAATAGCTGAGAAGCTTATGCATTAGGCCTTGTTTATTCACTCATATCAAGTGTACACAGAGAATCAGGATTGGGTGCTATGCTGAGTCCCTTCAGTTGGAGGTACTGCCCATTCTGGTGTCAGTCCTGTTTCAGCCCAGATGCTACCGGAGGTTCCTGCTGTGCTGTGCCAACTGCGTCTTCCTATGTTTTTTTTGAGGTGGCCGGTGGGTCATCTGTATCTGGCCTTGGAGGGTCCTGATGAAAGGAGGTTGTTTTCCTCCATCCTGTTCCAGCCATTTTGTGGCCGGTTTGCCTGCCAAATCAGAGCTGGCCACCGATGATCTGGAGTCTCTGCTATGGTCCTTGTTGCCCCTGCCATGGTCTCTCAGGTCCTGTCTTGGCTTGGTCCCTGTGTCTCCTATGGGACCATTTTGATTTTGTTGTCTGCCACTCCATGCTGCTGTTTTCTGCTCAAACTTGAAGCTGGCAAGCAAGTAGATTCCTAACAAGCTTGGTCCATGGCCCTGTATAGCAGGTATCTGGTTGGGGCTGGGGTTGGGGATGGGACTGCTGCTGAGGTGCCTCATCTGGCCAGTTCCTAGCAATAAATGCCACTGCCTTCCTGATGTTTCAAAGGTGTTAAACACCATATTTCTGTTGATCTGTGGTTTAGCTGGATACTGTAGTCTGTGAGGGATCTGGAGTTCCTGAAAGGCTTTCTGGGCTTCAGTGTAGCTTTTTATCCTGGCAGCAAGCTGCGTTGAATAGTTATTAAAAATGTAAGTCAATGTCTGAGCTGTTGGCACTGCTGCCGCCATTTCTCTTGCCACCTTTTCCTCAGCTGCTGTGTTTTTTCATAATTTCCTCTGAACCAGTAGAACGTTTTGATCTGTTCTTCACACAGTTCATTAGCCCTGATTTTTCCCTGGTGAATGTGACAGGGTTAACGTGGTTTGGTTTGGTGGGTTGCTCATTATGAAGAGATTTGCCTGAAAGGTGCCTCACAGCTCTAATCTAGAGAGCCATCCCATTCCACGACTTGTGTAAGCATTGCTTTGTCAAGGTTTTAATTGCAAGCCCAGTTTCCATCTTGGAACAATCATCTCATTGTTGTAGCAATGTTACTGATGGCCACCTATCCATTCAGACTTTAGATTTGTTTGCCTTTTTTGTGTTGTCCTGGGAGTGGAGTCAGACCCTTTCTCCCTGCCTGCCTTCCAGCTATCTACAGTCTACTTCTTCCTCTGAGACCCAGACCCATTTATCATGCAGCCAGCCTACAACTGTGATTGCCCAGGAGTTAACCCTAGAATTCTGTGGATTTTCCAATGACAACATGTTCACACACCACCAGGCAAACTCCAAAGCCACCAATTTAGCCACACAGTCTGTCACACAGATGACAGAGATCAATTCAGTTCAGTTTATTGATCAATCATAACAGGTAAGCACCATGATTTTTACAATTTATACAAATAATTAAAACAATTAAAATCAATCTTACAAAGCATAAAGTGCAATATGATGAGCATAGCAGATAGGTAAGCCATTAACGAATAAAAGACAGGGTGCATTATTTAAAAAAAAATATATAGTTATAGATCTATTTTCTGGAAATATCACTTATGTATGTTTAGATGTCTTGTTTATATTGCTGTAAACTTTTTTCTTATTCTTAATTACTGAGGCAAAGAAGCTGGCAGCGACCGATGCTTCTCTAGATGTTCTAGGATATAGTAAAATAAAAACTGCATCATAGTTTGCGTCTGCATAAATAGAGATTATATGAGCAAGATATTGGTTTCTTGGTTTAGAATAAATTAGTAATAATGTGCCTTAGATCCTCGTGAAATCCTCTATTACATGGCATAAGTGTTTATCTTGAGCATATTACTAGAAGCATATTTATGGAAGTAAATGTAGTTAGCCATTATCAGTTTGAATTGGGCACAAGTTATATTTTTTTCTCTGTTCTGGAGAGATAGGAATAATTAAATATTCCTCAAGAAAATTACCTATTTTATTTTGTTTATACCACGGGTGCATTTTGTATTTATTTATCATTGCCATATTGCAATCTTGTGCATGCAAACATTATTTCTTTTTTATGAGATCTTTATATTGAGGAGCTATGGTCATTTTTATTTTTATGTTATTCCATAGGTGTTGCAAGCTAAGTTTGAATATGATGTTCTGTAAGGTTGAGAGCCAGTTTGACGTAATCTCATTGTTGTCCCAGTTCACTTTTTCCTTGACATTTTTTAGGAAGTGTATTATCAATATTATTAATTATTTTTATCCAGTAATTTATTACCCACAGTTCTTTTATCCTGTTTATTTGAATTTTCCCAATTCTACCGTACCATGGCATTAGGTGTTGAATTTGGGGTCTTATAATGCTTTATAATGATACATTGGGGGAAGGGTTCCAATACATTACTTTTTTCAGAGATCAGCACTGTTCAGAGTCTGCAGCTTGGAAGCTTTGTGTGTGCCTGCAGTGTGTTCAAGTTTGAGGGAGAGTGTCTGCTGGAGTCAGATGGTGGGTCAGATAACCACTACTCTTCTGCTTTGTGATCAGCCTTCTCATTTTACCATTATTTATCCGGACCAATGCCTTACTAATATAATTAAAAATGAGATCCTGAGGTTTGGTTGGAGGAAAGACAGGAAAAAGGGGAGCATGAGGTGGGGGCCTGTTAGGTCAGGAGAATCCTAAAGCCAATAAGGACTGCCAGCTGCTAAGTGAGAGGATGAAGGGAGGTGGTGTGAGTCACATTAGTGAGTAAAATTTCTGTAACAAAATTCAGTTAATTTAAAAAAAAATCAGTTTTAAAAAGCAAAATCCTGAGGAGAAGACAGAAGAGGTGTATGAGGTGGGGCCCATGCCATGCAGATCATGTCTACAAGCTCTCTGACTCTCTGTGAAAGACAGGAGAGTGGTCATGGGGTGAGTAAAAAAAATATTAGTCTTTTCTCATCCAGATCCCGGTCTTTAATTAAAAGATATAAAATCCTGAGAGAATTAGAATTCTCCTCCTGGAATCATATGTGGGCCTAGACCTAGGAAAGTGTTTATTTCTGGTTAATAAGCCCAAAATGCACCAGAGAGATTCTAAAACCCCAGAGCTTCTGGTGGCACAGCAGTTTCCATAGCCCTGGCCCTATGTCAAAATATTTTGCTTCCTAAATTCAGATTTTTTCATACACATGTCCCAGTTTCTATCTTAGGAAATCTTGCAACCCTGCTCCAAACCAGTTTAAGCTGATATTCTGCACGATGCTGCATTTGGCTACTAGATGCATGCAGCAGAGCAAATTGCCCATGTGGTGTGTGAAAACAGAACATCAGTCATGTAAGGTAGAGGTGAGTGTAAGCACACGTGAAGAATGATGCACTTGCTTTCTTGTAGATCAGACTGGTTTCCTTTAGTTTGAAAAGGTGGAAGACTAGCTTTGCTGGCCAAGGCACCTAGCTTCACCTGAGCTATTTTCTTCTAGGTTGCTTGAAAGGACAGAGCAAAGAACCTTACCAGAGCAAGGAAAAGGATTAAGGCTTCTTTTGGCTAGGCAGATTTACTGTGTGTTGTTATTTTTATTTTGTACTCACAGAGATTGTTACTGTTTGTTGCTAACATTTGATTGCTTTATTTTTCTCTGATTCAAATTGTTGTTGCTGGGTATACTTCTGCTGCATTATTACAGGATGTGCCTACAGGTTTGTGCTTACAGATTACTGCTGTAACTTCTAATTCAGATTGTTTTTCAAGGTATATCTTCTGTTACTGCTTTATTTTTCTCTGTAGCAAAGTGTTTCTTACAGGGTATATCTTCTGTGAAATTATTACAAGTGGTGCTTTACAGTTTTATTTATCACTAGGATAAGCTTTCAGGGCTACTGCATTTGTTGCTGGCTGATTGTTTCTGTTCTTACCTCCTTGTTTCTTTCATCCATGGTTCTTCTTTTTCAGCAGGGGAAGGGCCAAGCCAGCCACCCAACCCCATCCCCAACCACCCCACACTACACTCTTTTTATTGGGTAGCAAAGTCGTGACATTTCCTGTAGCAAAGCAGGAAGGGGCAGATCAGAGGGGTATCCAGACAGTGACCTCATTTACAGAGGCACTAGTAATTTAACTTGTTATAACAAGTTATGCAAAAACAAACAAACAAAACACAAAATCAAACATTTACTTTCATTTTCTTCCTTCTAATTACTCTGACCAGGTGGAAGACTAGGTTTTCTGGCCAGGGCACCTAGCTTCACCTGAGCTCTTTTCTTCTAGGTTGCTTGAAAGGACGAGCAAAAAACCTTACCAGAACTAGGAAAATTGTTGTTGCTGGGAATACCTTCTGCTGCATTATTACAGGGTGCCTACAGGTGTGTGCTTACAGATTACTGCTGTAATCTTCTGCTGAAATTATTACGGTGGTGCTTACATTTTGTGACTTTTATCATTAGGCTAAGCAAAATTACTGTTTGCCACTTTTTTTGTGCTGAAAGTTTTTTTTTTGTCTCAGAGGTGTTGCAGTCTCCTTCTCACACTGAAGGAACTAATTGCTTTCCTCCCACAGCTCTTCCAGGGCATTAGGTATGTATCTGGGTGGTGGAGCTGACAGACTGTCAGAACTTCCAACAGAAAGAAGGGTTAAAAGGTCTGAATAGTTGATATATTGGAGGTGGAAGACTAGGTTTGCTGGCCAGGGCACCTAGCTTCACCTGAGCTATTTTCTTCTAGGTTGCTTGAAAGGACAGAGCAAAGAACCTTACCAGAGCAAGGAAAAGGATTAAGGCTTCTTTTGGCTAGGCAGATTTACTGTGTGTTATTTTTATTTTGTACTCACAGGGATTATTACGGTTTGTTTCATAGAGTGTCAGAGAGCTTGTAGACGTGAACTGCATGGCATGGACCCCACCTCACACACAGCTGACCCACATCCCCAACCACCCCACACTACACTCCTTTTATAGGGTACTACAGTCATGACATTTCCTGTAGCAAAGCAGGAAGGGGTGGATCAGAGGGGTATCCACACAGTGATCTTATTTACAGGGGCACTAGCAATTTAACTTGATATAACAAGTTATACAAAAACAAACAAAATCAAACTTTTGCTTTTATTTTCTTCCTTCTTATTACTCTGACCAGGTTATAAACCCAGCAACTTATCTGGAATGGATATCATTAACTGCAGGTACTGAGGAACACTTTTCAGAAGGGCAGTTTTACAGGATTTAGGACACTGTCCTACATGTTGGGCCATTGGAGATATAAGGGCTCAATTCTAGGCAGCATGGGCAAAGATTGTGCACCTCAAATTGCATATTCAAGAGAAAATATATTATAAGACCCACCCACCATTTTCCCAACATCCAACAGAAGCACCTTGACCACAGAGGGTAGTTAGTCCGGGAGGTTGGCAGATGGTAAGGAGGGGCAAATCAGGTGCCCCATCACTCAGTGCTCTCCAACATGTCACCTCCACAAACCATATAAAAACTACAAACAGGTATCTGCCTCTATCTCCAAAATCAAACAAAGAGGCAGAGGACACTGCAGAGCAGGACACTGCAGCACAGGAGCTAGAAGAGCAAAACTCACCCAAAACAGGAACCAAAACAAAAAAAGCAAAAAGGAAATCCAAAAAATTTCTGATCATAGGAGACTCCATGATTCAGGGAGTGGATACGTATCTCCAGCCAGGGGTAATGGTTAGATGTCTCCCAGGTACATCAGCATGGAGAGACACTGACCACATTGCTAAAATTGTTCAGGAGAAAACATTGATGTCTTGGTACACATAGGGACTAACGATCTCACCATCTGGTCAGTTGAGGAGACCAAGTAACACCTGACCAGGCTGGGTGACAAACTATCATCCATTTCATCTGGCATCTTCTTCTCTGAGATCCTCCCAATTTGGGATAGGGGAGCAGGTGGACGGAAGGTCAGAGAAGGGGAGATAGGGGAGCTAAACATGTGGCTCAAGGGCTGGTGCTAGGAAAAAGGACACACATTTGTAGGGAACTGGCAACAGTTTTGGGAATGAAAGTTCTTTAAATTTGATGGACTGCATCTGACTAAGGAGGGAGTCAGTGCTTTGGGGCAGAAGTTTGACATCTTTGCAGAATATTTAAACTAGCAAATGGGGAGAGGGGTGCAGGACCCCATATGTCAAATGGGAAGAACACCCCTCCCCCCCTCAGCTAGTGGTCAAACAGGAGTTCAGCATGTTTGTAATTCATCTGCATCACCAGGTAGGAAAAGGTCTGGCTTCCCATACGATGCACAGGAAATGCCAGACCTCGCCAACAATTAACACACAAAATCTGGGCAATGGAAAATCATGTACACAAATGCTCGTAGTCTGGGAAACAAGATCCCAGACGTGCAGGCAATAATAAAAGAGGCTAAACTGGACATAGTAACCATTAACTAGACATGGTTCACCAGTAACCACACTTGGAAGACTTAAGTACCTGGCTACGTACTGTTCAGAAGAAACCGAGGAGCAAAAAGGGGGAGTGGAGTGGCCCTTTATGTCAATGAAAATATCAAAGCTACAGAAATTCAGAATACACATAAGAAGCCAGAAGAACTGTGGGTCACCCTGGAAACAGGAAATGGGACAACTATATGAATTGGGGTTGTGTACAGGGCTCCAAGACAAGGGGAGGCCATGGACACATTACTGTTAAAGACCTCATGAACATGACAGCTAAAGGGAGGTTCTGATAATGGGAGACTTCAATATTCCAGATACAGATTGGTCAATACCAGCAGGAGCGTCTGCCAACTAGACACAGGAATTCCCTGCAGGGGGAGGGCCTCCAACAACTGGTACAATAACCCACAAGAGACAGGGCTATCCTAGCTCTAGTACTGACTAACAGGGAAAGGATCACAAATCTCCAGGTAGAAGGTCACCTAGGGGCCAGTGACTATCACATGGTATGGTTCAATTTGGCCACTAGAACTAAATCATCCCATTCCAAGGCAAAAACATGTGACTTCAGAGGAGCTGACTTTGATAAAATGGCCAACAGAGTTAAGCTAGCCCTGGCAAAAAGAAATACTGGTGAGGGGTATAGGCAAAGTGGGCAAGCATTAAGGATGCAATACTTGAAGCAACATCCCATTGTGTTAGAGAGAAAAGGAAGTGCAAAAGAAGGAAACCACTTTGGTTCTCAAAAACAGTAGCAGAAAAGGTCAGAGCCAAAAGGCTGGCCTTCAGGGAAATGTAAGGGAATGCAGAAGGATGAAGATAGGGAGGCATACCAAACTTCCGTATGGGAAGTAGGGAAGTCAGTAAGGCAGGCAGAGGCCCAAACCAAAGAAACACTAGCTCAAACAGTAAAAGAAGGTGACAAGACTTTCTATTGATACATTAGTGAAAGGAGAAAGTCCAGAGGGGGGTGTTACTAAGATCAAAGGGATAAGGGGCATGTGAGGAGGAGGACCATGTAAAGCATCTATCCTAAATAGATACTTCTGCTCAGTATTTACTGAAAGAAGTTAGGGCAAACCACAGACTCACACCATGGACACAGGGATGGAGGTGTGCACTAGTCCCTTCACAAAGAAAGGGTCCTACAAGACCTCATTAAACTCAGGGTGAACAAGGCAATGGGACCTGATGGCATACATCTCAGGGTACTAAAGGAGATAAGAGTGGAACTAGCAGAGCCATTATCAGAACTGCTTAGTTAGTCTCTGAGCACAGGAGAGGTCCCAGAAGATTGGAGAAGGGCTCTTGTGATCCCGCTCCACAAGAGTGGTAGCAGGGAGGAGGCAGAGAACTACAGACCAGTCAGTCTTACCTCAGTAGTGGGCAAGATTATGGCAGCACCCCAGTAGCATAGCAAATTCCCAGAGGGCCTGGGTGCAAGGGCATGTTATAGGGGCCCCTGGTTTGAATAGACATCAAAAATTATGATTTGGGCCCCTCAGACCTCATGGGCCTTGATGCGACTGCACCCTTGTAGCTACGCCCCTGAGGCACTCCTTAAGGAAAGGATAGTGCAACACCTGGAATCAATAGGACACAGGATCCAAGACAGCATGGGTTTACAAAAGGAAGGTCCTTTCAAACTAATCTCATATATTTCTTTGACTGGGTAACCAGGTGGTGGACCAGAGGGAGCAGTTGATGTCACCTACCTTGACTTCAGCAAAGCTTTTGATACTGTTCCACACAGAAGATTTAATAAGCTGGGTAGGTTTAGGGTGGGTAAGAAGTTGGTCAACTGGGTAGCAAAACTGGTTAATGGGCAGAAAACAGAGTGGTGGTAAATGGTATACAGTCAGAAGAGATGCAAGTCACAGAGTGGGGTACATCAGGGATGAGCCCTGGGGCCAGTCCTCTTCAATATCTTCATCAGTGACATTGCAGATGGACTGGAGGGTAAGGTTTGTCTGTTTGCAGATGACACCAAGATCTGCAACAGAGTACATGATCCAGATGGGGTGGGCAGAATGAGATGAGATCTGGATAAACTGGCAAAATGGTCAGAAGTGTGGCAACTGGGTTTAACATAAAGAAGTGCAAGATCATGCACATAGGGAAGGAAACCCTGAAGCCACCTATAGGCTAGGAGGGGAGTTGCTGGCAGTCACAACGGAAGAAAGAGACTAGGGCATCATCATTACTGATGACCTGAAATCATCCAATCAGGCCACTAAAGCAGTAGGTAAGACTAGGGCGATGTTGGGGTGTATTAGTAGGGGTATCACAAGTCGGAAGAAGGAGATAATAATCCCTCTTTACAAGTCACTGGTTAGGCCCCATCTGGAGTATTGCGTGCAGTACTAAAGGCCACGCCTTCACAAGGACAGTAGCCAAATTGAGTCAGTCCAGAGAAGGGCAACCAAAATGGTGCAGGGACTGCATCAGAAAACATATGAGGACAGATTAACGGAGCTCAATATATATACCCTAGAGCAAAGGAGGGAGAGAGATGATATGATTGAAACATTCAAACACCTTAAGGGCATTAACAAGGTGAAAGTCTAACATGTTTCAATATAAGAAAAATAGCAGGACAAGAGGACACAGCATAAGATTAGAGGAGGCCGATTAAGGGGTAATGTGAGGAAGTTCTTTTTCACAGAAAGGGTGGTGGATGCATGAAACGGCCTACCTCAGGAAGTGGTGGATATGAATACAATGCATGGCTTCAAACAGGCATGGGATAGGCACAAGGGAGCAATACAGATGAATATGAATAGATAGGCCATTGACAGAGTAAAGGCTGATGGTACATTCATAAGATAGAAAAAGAAATGGGCAGACTGGATGGGCCTTGCGGTCCTTATCTGCTGTCAACTTCTATGTTTCTATGAAAAGAAGAGGCTCTGGCCAGGTGCCCAATGATGCTGGGTAAGCACCACTAGTCCTCTATCTACATGCTCGCTACTGGCTAGGCTCTTACGAGTTGCTTCCACTCCTGCCCTATCATTGAAATTGGTACACAATTTTTGCACTGGGGAGAGGGAGGAGAGACACAGTTACTGCTCTCATGGCCCCAACTAACTATGTAAACAAATGTCAAATCATTTGGCACCTTCTAAATACACATCTTGTGTGCCGCCAGTGGTAGGATCATTAGTTAAGTTGTGTATGTGAAATACAGTTCTTACAATATTCTAGAAAGTTGTTTACTCTAGTATCCAATATAGTTGAAAAAACAATGGTTATGCAGCGACCACATCACATATTCAGTCTGGTACTCACCTGCTGGCATCTTGGTGCCCTTGGTTGACTAGTTATGCCCCTTACCCAAACCTGGCTCCACCACTGCTGTTTATTTTTTCTGTAGACTTTCTGTAATTTTGCCATATATTCCATAATATTGTATCCCAAAACAAAATTACATATATAAAAAAAATGGCTGGGAAGAGATGCTCTGTTAAATGAAGAGGTGCTAGGGAGTTGTCAAAGATCAACAGAAAAAAGTTTGGCCACTTCGGTGCTGGTAGTACGGTGTGGCAAAAAAATGGCTAGGCAGCAAGAAAAAAGCCTTGCACTTACCACCAGACCTTATGTTATAAGGACTGAACCCACTCCATGCTATTGAAATTAAAAGCCAAAATGTATTAAATATCAAAACAGGTACAAAATGACATATATATCCTCCCACACACACACAGTGCAAAAAAAAGCAAACTCCCCAATGGCGTTTTGTACCCCTGTGGCTACTTTTTCAAGGGTATCCTTGAAGAAGTAGCTGCAGGGGTACAAAATGCCATTGGAGAGAGTTTGTTTGTTTTGAACTGTGGTGAGGATATATATGTGCTTTAACCTGTTTTTTTAACCTGAATTTAATTTTGGCTTTTAACCCAGTAGCATGGAGTGGGCCCGGTCCTTATAATATAAGGTCTAGTGGTAAGTGTGAGACTTTTTTCTTGCTGCAGTTGTCAAAGATGCCAGGAACCTTAATGGGGCAAAAGGGTTTTGCTTCATCTGCTGCAGCTAAAAAAAACTGTCTGCAGCAGCAGCAGCATCTTCTTTGGTGGTAAGTACTGGTACAGTAGCACCTGGCAGCAGTGGTGGCATTAATGTAGCCAGTTTTTTTTCTGCTATGTCTGTGGCATCCATAATGGTTGGAGCCAGAGAACGCAGTGACAAGAGAAGCAGTACATCATCATTTGGCAAAGTGTCATGCTCAGGAAGTGTGGTTGTGTGGGAAGCTGTTGTTGGTGTCTCCGTGAATATAGGTAGCACTGGTACTGGTACTGACCCTGATGCTGGTGCTGATAAGAGTGCCTTGCTCCAGAATGAAGGTGTGGAGCTGGATAATGAGTCTGTAAGCCACCCCTCATGGGTTGGGCTTACTAGCCTCTGGTTATATCTCCCCCTCCTTCAGTGCCCCCTAGTCTAGGAAGCATTTTAGGCCATTTCTTCCTCACTGCCACCAGAGGGCAGTGTATTTGGCATAGTATTTAAGCCCTGGTCTCCCAGGGTGGGGAGGAGAGATGAGGAGTCGGTGGCTGTAGTATGGCAAATGTTCTGAGGGGTCTCCCCAGCCTGGAGTCATCAAAAGGCAGCATCTGTGCAATCCGGGGCTGGTTGGTCCCCAATGGAGGGTTGTAGGAGCTTCACAGCCATGGGGGTCCAGGGTAGATTTTCATCAGTTGCAGAAGGAGGTGAGGCATTGAGCAGAAACTAAAGAGGACACAGATCAGGAGGAGGATATTAGAGGCTGGGGTGATGATGATCATATGGTTCCCTTAATGGAGCCTGAAAAGAAAAAGAAGGTAGGTGCTGATGAGGGGGTTGGTTCAGTTCCTGTATCTGTACTTTCAAGTCCAAAACCCAAAGTCCTCCACCCCAGTCCTACACCTGTTTGTTCTCCTAGTATTGAGCCCATCACAACTAGTGGCAAAAAGGCTGTTTGTAAGGCCTCTCGAGGACATGGATCTCTCTCCTGGTGCCTCCACATCTGTGCTTGTGTCAGGTGATGTGAAAGGACAACAGTGATTGTTCAGCTCCGTGGAAGTGTCTGGAAAGGAGCTGTGAGGGGGCACCATTTTGGCAGTATAGCGAGAGAGGAACGAGAGAGAGAACCGAGGTGTGATCTACAGCATAGTGGTCAATTAAAAGTGTTTTAAGACCACTACAAAAGAAGATCATGGCTGAAGGTTTTTCATCTGAGGAGAAGCCCCATACAATAGGTCCTACCTCCCTGCTAACATGGCTTTCGAATTCTGCAAGGAGGGGAAAGGCTGAGAAGAGTTGCGTGAGATGTGGCTATCATGGAGAGAGTGGTTAAGCTGCCACTTTGTTCTGTTTGCTCCAGCACTATGCCAGGGGACTGTTTGAATGGACACCATATGGTTACCTGCATATACCCTACTAGTACATCTGTGAGGACTTCCTATTTTCTCAGGGAAGCCTTGCCTTGAGAGCTGAAACCAAGTTAGAACTGCAGGAGAGTCAAGAAGTGGCAGTGAAAGTTAAAACAGAGTCTCCGGAGGTGAAGACTGAGGCCATGGAGGAGTCCTCAGAGGGCGGCGAAGGGGAGCACAGCCATTTTCCCAGCTCCACCCCACTGGCTGTCGACTATCCCCATGGCAGAGGGAGGGGCAGGGGTCTGCAGCTGTCAGCAGGGAACCCCCCCAGGAACAAGGGGGTCTCTAGTGGGATCCCTGCCTGACAACAGTGTTCCCGAGCTCAAGGCAAGGACCCTCCACCATATTCTGTATGGCTTGTGGTGAAGATGGAGCCCAGAGAGAAGGAAATCTGGGTGGAGAGTGCTTCATTGACCCCTGGAGGATCTTTGAGGAGATACAAGTTTACTAATCATGAGATCCAAAGGATGATCCCTTGGCCTTTCCATCGGCCTGCCACAACACTACCTGATACAATCCCATACTATGCAGCGCTGTGCAAAATGCTCACAGAAAGAATGGATGGCCTTCTGAGAAGTGACCCTGCCAATGCTGTATACTGGATCCAGGTGTGGTTAGAGCCGGGGGGGCTACCCGGTGCACCAGTGTTAGGGATCTGCCTGAATGGTCCCAGGCTGAACGGTGGGTCAGGAGAAGAATTTGCAAAGAGTACTCCATGTGGAATACCCCATGTTCTTGAGCGCTCTGGGAATAATTGAGGAGAAGAGGTCTGACTGGGTCTTCAGAGGAATGGTTACCAAACTGCAGCTGAGGCCTGGAAGGACATGACATTTCATTCAGCAGATCATTCAGAAGCCAGAGCGATGTGCTTCTCTGGCCTCAGGGTTGATCTGACCCTGTTTAAACATTTTGGCTTAGTACAAGATCTGGCTGGATGCAGAGTCAAAAACTATGTGATCTTGAAAGACTCTTTTGGGAATGAGACTACAAAACCTGACCCAGATTACTATTTCCCCCAGGGCGGTGGGCCCTCTATCTGAAACAGACCGACTGAGAGTGATAAGTGATTGCCAGGGCTGTCTTTTTGATTAAATTGCATCAGGAAAGGAATGGAACTGTTCTGTTGGAACTGCAAGCTGTTTTAATTTAAAGAATTCCAGCAAGAACTATGCCCAGGGGAAGATTTCCAATGCCTGAAGACCTGATTTTGATCATAATTGCACCCTGAGACTTGAAAAGAAAAAAAAGAAACACATGACATAATTTTTCTTTAAAATTTAAAGAATAATTAAATATCTTAGGAGAATGTTATACATGTCTACCTTAGGAGTAATGAAGAGTGTTTGGGAGAGTGAGTGGAGTGTCAGTGGGTAAAAGCTGCGGAAATGTTTTGCAGATTTAATCTGACAACAGTTATCTAGTTACTTGTTAGTATTACAGTTAACAGACAGCCTCATTAGAATAACAGTTTACTAATTTTAAAGAAGTGTTTTATTAAAATTTTATTTGATGAGGATAATGCGTTTTTGGACCAAACATGCTCCACTGAGTGGTTATAGGTAGGTGCTTAGAAGGGTGGAGGTAGGCGTGCCCAGTTGAACTTTCCAGCTGGGTAGGGAGTGTGCATCCCCATTTGGTTGTGTAGAGTCTCTGGAGGTGCCATTTCTGCCCCATTTCCAGGAGGAAATGGTTTAAAGGGAGAGGAGAGTGTAAGCCCCCAGTCGCTGGGTGGACTTACTAGCTTCTGGTTATATACATAGAAACATAGAATTTGATGGCAGATAAGGACTGCTTGGACCACCTAGTCTGCCCATTTCCTTACCTAATGGATAAGCTGCAGATCCTAGTTAACCAGCCTACTTTCTCCCACCTCACTAGAATTGCCTTATGTCTGTCCCATGCATTCTTGAATTCCCACAGTTTTGACTCCACAACCTCCTCAGGAAGGCTATTTCATGCATCTATAACCTTCCATGAAGAAATACTTCTTCACATTACCTCTGAGCCTTCCCTGCTCTATCTTCAAATTGTGCCCCCTTGTTCTTGCACATCACTTTTTCTGAAAGATGCTACCCTCTTGGACTTTGTTTATTCTCTTGAGGTACTTGAAAGTTTCTATCATGTCCCCCCCTTCCTCCTTTCCTCAAGGCTATATATGTTAAGCTCCTTTAGTCTTTCTTCATATGTCTTCTGGTGCAGACCCTGCACCATTTTGGTTGCCCTCCTCAGGACAGCCTCCCCGTCTATGTCTTTACGGAGATGGGTCTCAGAACTGCACAGAGTACTCCAGATATGGTCTCACCAACTGTCTCTAGAGAGGGATGACAACTTCCTGTTTTCTACTGGTGATGCTTATCCCTATGCATCCCAGTATCCCCCCAGCCCTCTTTACTGCCACATCACTTCCCCACCTTTAGGTCATCTGCTATAACTACCCTGGGTCCCTTTCCATTTTTGTTGTTGTTGTCAGTATCTCATCCCCCATTGTGTACTCTTCTCCTGGATTTTTGTTTCCCAGGTGCATTACTTTTCACTTCTTTGTGTTGAATCTAAGCTGCTATACATTTGACTATTCCTCCAACCTTGCCAAGTCCCTTCTCATCCTTTCTACTCCACCTTGTGTATCAATCCTGTTGCAGATCTTTGTGTCATCTGCAAAGAGACATACTTTTCCTTCCAGTCCCTCTGTAATGTCACATATAAAGACATTAAAAAGGACTGGCCCCAGTACTGAACTCTGCAGTACCCCACTAGTAACACCCGTTTCTTCACTGTGGAATCCGTTTACTACTACCCTCTGTGTCCTGTTGTCCAGCCAATGTTTTACTCAGGCTACCATCCTGGGACCCACTCCAAGGCTGGCTAATTTGTTTATTAATCTTTTGTGCGGGACTATGTCAAATGCTTTTCCAAAGTCTAGGTAAGCCATGTCCACAGCCCCTCCCTGGTTTACTACTTTGGTCACCCAGTCAAAGAAATTGATTAGATTCATCTGACATGACCTTCCTGCTGTGAATCCATGCTGCCTTGGGTCCTGTGCACCACTGGCCTCTAGGTACTCAACAATTCTTTCCTTCAGAAGTGATTCCATCATTTTTCCTACCATTGAGGTCAAACTGACAGGTCTGTAATTTCCTGCCTCTGTCTTGCTCCCACTTTTGTGAAGGGGAATCACATCCACCATCCTCCAGTCCTCAGGTACCACACCATCTTCCCATGATTTTTAAAATGGGTAGTTAGTGATGCTACTAGTTCCCCTTAGTCCTTTTAAAATTCTGGGGTGAATCCCTTCAGGCCCCATTGCTTTATCCACCTTCAGTTTTAGGGGTTCTTTCAGAACCCTTTCTTCTGTGAAAGGACTGATATCAACTCCCCTATCCAGAATGCTTCTATTGACTGGATTAGGTACCTCCCCTTCCTCTTCCTTTGTGAATACTGAGCAGAAGTATTCATTCAGTATCCCTGCTTTTTCACTGTCACTCTCTGCCTAACCACCTCCTCTTTATTCAGCCTCAGTATCCCTGTCTTAGTCTTTCTTTGCTCCCTAATGTACCTATAAAAGGTTTTATCCCCCTTCTTAACTGAGTTGGCTATCTTTTCCTCAGTTTGGGCCTTTGCTATTCTGACTGCCTTCCCCACTTCCTTCTACATTAACTGGTACAGTTCTCTGTCCTGCTTCTTCTGTGTTTCCTTATACTTCCTTAATGCTATCTTTTTCTCCCTAACCTTTCCTGCCACTTCTTTTGAGAACCATAGTGTATTTTTCTTTCATTTTGATTTGTTGATTTGCTTCACACAAAGGCTTGTTGCCTCTGTGGTGGCAGTTTTGATGTTTTCCCATTGTTTCTCCACCCCCACCTTCTTGCCTGTTTGCTAGTGCTTTTCTAAAGCAATCTCCCATTTTGACAAAATTAGCCCTCCTGAAGTCCAGTACCTTCACTTTTGTATGGCGTGACTCTACAGCTAAGTTTATCATGAGCCACACTGTTTGGTGGTCACTGGTTCCCAGATGGCTACCCACTTCTAGATCTGAGATTCTCTCTCCGTCCCCATTTGAGAGTACCAGGTCTAAGATTGCTCCCTCCTGAGTGGGTTCCAAAACTAGCTGTCTGAGGCATGCCCCCTGTAGGTAATTGAGAATGGCCTGCTCTTAGATGTGGCTGCAGCAAAGGTGCTTCAGTTAACATCTGGCATATTCAGGTCCCCCATCAGCAATATCTTCCCTTTCTCTACCATTCTGAGGATTCCTTCTATCATTTCCTTGTCCATTTCCTCCCCCTGGGGTCTGTATACAACCCCTGTGCAGATTGTGGTGCCATTTCCAGTCTCCTGGGTGACCCACAGTGCCTCCTCTCCTCCCTGTTTACCCTTTAGTTCCATTGCTTTGATCTCTTCTCTTACACAGAGAGCTACTCCTCCTCCCCCTCTTCTACCCTCACTGTCCCTCCTGTAGATTGTGTACCCTGGTATGTTGACATCCCAGTCATGGTTTCTGTGTACCATGTTTCTGTGACTGCCACAATATCCATGCATCCCTCTTCCATCAAGGCCACTAGTTCAGGGAGCTTGTTACCTAGACTGCGGGCATTGGTACTCATTACCCTCCATATTTTGATGGCCTTATTCCTTTTTGCCCCATCCCTGTCTTTACTGCATTTGTCTTTTTCTCCATTTACCCCTGCCCTTCTCCCCATTAACTGCTCTATCTTGGTGTTTACCTCACTAACTACCCTGATTTTTTGGGGGGAGCTAGGATTTCCCTTCTCCTTTTCAGTGCCTCCCCCCTTGGCTAGTTTAAATGCTTGCCAATGAAGCATTTAAACCTATCACCTAGGATCCTGGTTCCCTCCTGGACAGATGCAGACCATCTCACCAGCATTGGCCTGTATCCTCCAGGTGGAGCCCAGTCCCCAATGAAGTTGAAACTCTGAACTCTGCACCAATTTTTCAACCACTGATTGAATCCCATGTATGGAGTACCCTAGCCTCACCCATACCATAGACAGGCAGCACCTCTGAGAAGGCTACCCTGCATGCTACTTTTCTAAGGCCCCTCCCCAACTCCACAGACTCCTCCTGCACTGCTCTGATCCCTTTCCCAGCCAAGTCATTTGTCCCTGGGTGGACAATGACATCCGGCTCCCTCCCCCATGCAGCTGCTCCCGCGATCCTGAGGATTCATTCCCTGTCCCTCCAAGCCATGACACCAGGCAGGCACCTTATCTCCCTCTCCCTCCCTCCCCCCGTTCTACCCTCCTAATAATGGATTCCCCACCAGGAGTTGTTTACTTCCCCTGTGGGTCCCATGCCACCCTCCTGTGGGTCTCCTTTGAGGAGGTTTCCAGCTTCCTCCTTGGTCTCCACTGAGGGTGCCTCCATAGAGGAACCACACTCTGCCAGAATGGCATATGAATTGTGGAGAGGTACAACTGGAGGGATGCACCTTTGTTCCACCACCCTCACCCTCCCTGAGCCCACTATGGACTAACTGCTCCTCTTTCTTCACAACTTCTGAGGCAGTGGCAGTGGCCCTGATGGTCCTGGGTGGGAAAGGTGGTCCCCCAAATCCTGGCCAACTTAGCCTGGAGATGAGCAACTTCCTTCCTCAGCCCAAAGAGGTGCCTGCAGATGAGACAACACTGCATCCTCAGACATTTCTCAGAAGACTGCTGCACCACAGCCATTGCACTGCATCACTCCCATCATATCTTTATTAGTGGTCCCTTAACTGTTGTTTTGTATACTTACTCTTTCCACTCTGTTTATTTTATTTATTTATTATATATATTTTCATGGCAAAAACTCTGTTTAATGCATCAGTTAGGGTTGTTCCACAGTGACAAAAGCAAGGAAATTCGGTGGGGTTGCCACCTCTTGCACCCCACCAACAGCATCGGGGTGTGCGTTGGGGTTTTGGCCCTACTACTCACCCCATTCCATGTGTAAACTAGCTGAGTGGTGCAGAATAGGAGAATGGTGTGAGAGTTAGGACCACGACCCAACGCATACCACGGCTGCCTGTTGGTGGGGGCGGTAAGGGGGTGCAAGGGTAGCACCCTAATACCAAATTTCCTTGCTTTTGTCACTGTGGAGCAACCCCAACTGATGCATTAAACAGAGTTTTTCACCATGAATTTCCTTTCTTTTGAGAATGTACTAAAAATAGTGAATGGAATGTGGCGGTGGGACCGCGGGGCCCACCGTGTGATTTTTTTGTCACTTTGCTGTGCAAAAACTGTATGACTGACTGAAATGAAAATTGTTAAATGAAGACATGTATCATGGCACACCGTGTGTCCAGAGTTGTGTGTACATCCATTCAACGGACGCACAGCGCCACGAGCAAACAACATAACATACACAATTCAGCAACCGTAAGTGCCAGTGACCTGAAAATTGGCACAGTGAAAGATGAATTCTAAGAGCTGGCCCAGTGGTGCTGAGGGTTGAGGCGCTGGATGCCACACCTCGTACCACACCGGTGACCCGGGTTCGGGAGCAGACTCGGGTCGATGGGGGTCGGCCGGGAAGGAGAAGGATTGAGCCCCCAATGGCTGCTCTCCTTCTCCAGGGAGGGGGACTGCATTCTCCACTGTGATATCGCCACCTGTTGGGGGAACCTCAGGGTGGTCGGTGCAGCTGAGAGGCATTCTGATGTAAGGGTAGACATCGGCAGAGGACCGGTTTTGACGTGCATCTCTACGCACGCTGTCAGCCTTGTTCCTCATTGGACGACAATGTTGGGGATCCATCAGAACACTGGGAAAAACCCTGACCTGATCTAGGCGATGGGCCTCAGCAGTGGTTCCAGGAAGCAATTGAGAAGCAGACTCCGTTGTGCACACTCCCAGCAAATGCTCAGGGGGAGATGCGGGGATATCCACCTCCCTGCCCAGAGGGTAATCCAAGGCCCTGAAGGTACATGGACAGTGTTAGCACTCTAGGGGCAGACTCCTTGGAGCTGTAAATTGGGATCAGCGAGGAGAGCTCTGAGAGAGGGATCAGTGGCAGCAGTAGGAGGAAGATAAAAAGAAATAGTAAAAAAAAAAAAAAAAAGATGAATTCTAAATCTTTGTACATTCCAAATGCCAGGCAAATCAGACAAATGGTTCAGAAGTTATTGAACCATACTGAACCAAATTTTCATTAATCGGAGTGGCATAATTCCACACCTGTTAATGTTTAACGCACAAAACCACTGTAACACACCTCTGTGTCACTAGGGCTACCTATGTTATAACATTTTAAGGCAGTCGCACCATGCAGAATGCTATGCGCAAAATGTTAACTGCATCATGCAGTATCTCCACAGCAAATTATTTCTCAAACATGTAAACAGCATAATTCACTTCTCCAGGACATCCACTCAACACCCTTGAAGTGTCATGTGAAAAGACCAAACCGTTCCAGAGATATTCAATTGTTATGTTTCTGTACCTTTAAGAAGTCTTCCACTACAAAATGGCTGAAATCACACTAAAATGGCAGACCCTGCAGCCAAAAAATTAGTAACTGTGAAGCAGGCAACTTCAAATGGACAACTCTGAAATGGAATAACATTTTTTCATCAAACAAAAACTGGCATGTTCTTTGAACAAAGGTCTTTCTACCTGCAAGTTTCAGACTAATCAACCACACACTGGCTATGCTATGCGTCGCAGAAGACAGTGCAGAAAAATAGCAAAAACATAATGTTTTGCACTGCACTATGCAAATGCAAAAACACAAATGGTAATCTTAACACAAACGGTGATGGAAACAGTGAGGTAAAATAAAATAGTAATGCTAACAGTAATGCAAATGGTAATGAACATGGTGATGCAAACATGAACGATAACGCAAACGGTAAGAGAAATACAAGTGCAAATGTTACTGAAAACAGAAATGGTAAAGCAAACGGTAATGCAAACACTAACAGCAACAGAAACACAAATGTTAACGAAAACAGTAACGAAAACACTAATGACAATGGAAACGGAAATGCAAACAGTAATGAAAATGCAAACGGTAACACAAACACAAACAGAATTGCAAATGGTAATGGAAATCATCGAGAAGAAAACAGTAATGCAATCGACAACAGAAATGCTACCGAAGATGCAAACCCCAAGGCCAACCAAAATGCAAATGCAAATGGTAAAGAACATGCAAACAGTAACGGTATTGCAATTGGAAATACAAATGGTTACGGTAACACCAACGATGATACCAAAGGGAACACTAACAGAAACGGAAACACAAATGCAAGCATGTACACAAACGCAAATGGTAACGTGCACGGTCACAGTAACACAATTGGAAATACAAACACTTACAGTAACACCAACGATGATGCCAAAGGAAACACAAATGCAAACGGAAGCGTGTACGCAAATGCAAATGGTAACGCACATGGTGACGCAAAAGAAAATGCAAACAAAAGCAGTAATGGAAACGCAAATGCAAACACAAGCACAAACACAAACGTGAAGGGTGATGCACACAGTGATGTAAATGGAAACGCAAACAGTAACAGAAACGCAAATGGTAACAGTAACTCAATCGCAAACTCAAAGGGTGATGTACATGGTGACGCAAAAGTAAATGCAAACAAAAATGGTAACAGTAACACAAACACAAGGACAAATGCAAAGGGTAATGCACATGGTGACGTAAACGGAAATGCTAACACAAACGGTTACGGAAACGCAAGTGGAAATGCTAACAGTAACAGTAACGCAAATGCACACCCTTTTTTTCTCCAAGAAGGTGCATTCAAAAGCACAGTGAATACAAAGAATGTACGCATAATGATGGCCCTCAGAGCAGAAAATCAGCACTTGGAATACTAAATTCCTTGTATCTCAGGAACCGTAAGACGTAGAAACATTTTTTAAATCTCATATTATAAAATGGCAAGAAAAACTCTAGAAATCTCATTGGCCAAGACAGATCAGCTGACTGTACATTAATTATTTGTATATGCACAGTCATCCTGGTCCTGAACCACATTACACAATGAGCAGATCAGTCCTCCTACAACCAGAACTATCTTCCATCAGTCTCCCTATAAGCAGAACTGATCTTCCACCACAAACATATCCGCTACGTTTACAGAGTAGAATTCTTTAACTGGGCCCAAAAATTAAAATTATCTTAAATATAAAATAAAACAGATTAATTAAATGTTGTTTACCAGACTGTCACATTCCTTACACACATAAACAAATAAAGTATTGTTTATACTTTTCATTACAACTAATTGTTTGCTAACAGTGAAAAATCACCCTTCTATCTTTACCTACTCATCAAGAAATCTCTTCTGCTTTCCTGACAAGTGAGATAATTAGGTCTCTGGCTCTAAAACAGGCCTTTGTTGTCTGTGTGTACAGTTTGCTAGTAGAGGAACTGCTAGTAGAACTGAGCAGAATTTGAATCCCTGTATTCTATGGTAAATATTCCATGATAAACATTCCATTTCTTGAATGTGGGGGAAACACAGACAGAAAAAAAACAGAATGGAGAAAGTAAGCAATAATACTATATAAACAAAAAGAAAAGGTGGTAAATGACTCACCCTGCTGTTTATCTTTTAGAACAGAGCGAGCAGTTCATGATGCTGTCAGAGAGTGTGGCAGTTTTGAACCACGCTCATGCTTGCAGCACTGGGGAACTGAGAAGCCTCTGTTATGGTTTTGTCTACAGACTGAGGAGAATGAAATAAAATAAGGGGGCTATGTGTCATACTTAGAATGAGAAAAACAGCATTTTTGAATTGTTGTGGCTGGCAGGGGAATATGAAGCTTAGGTGGCCAGGGAGGTTCACACTATATAACACTACTTTAATCTAGCACCGATAGGCGAAAGGACTATTTTATGTTAAAAGCACAGGTTCACTTACATTTTTACTTATTTAAAAATGTGTTTAAAAATAAAAAAAACTGCTTCTAAAAATAAAGGGGCATTTTATAAGTGCAATAAGACACTTTGAGGTT